>VWZY01006943.1:180611-210581 GCA_013399075.1 Chloroceryle aenea
AAAAAGAAAGAAATTCAGACATACATCTGCTGAATAGGGAAAGTAGAAGAACTTTTTTAACTGAGGATTTAGAATATTTTTTCTCCATATTTTTTTTTTCCCCATATTCTTGAAGGTCAAAAACTGTTACTTTAAAATGGAGAGTAGCAGTATAGAGGTGTCTGGTTTCACTTAAGTTCCCGTGGTACATGCAGACTCAGGCAGGATCTCTGTTTTTGCCCTGCCTTGCAAAACTTTCCCAGTCTCCTTGGCCTGCATGAAACTGGCCTTGGCTAATTCATTTCAAAGCTTCAAAGCTTTCCTTTGGTATCAGTAAGTACTCTTTCACTTATTTAAAGATTTTCATTGCATTTTTTCCCCTTTGGCTGTATTACACCAAGCTTAACTCTACAACCAGAAAAGAATGTTGATAGGATAAATTGAATCACATGCACATTTATCTGTTTAATTGTGCACTGCCCCCTTTTTTCAAACCAAGACAGGATTCAAACCATGTTCAACATCTTGCACAATTTTAATGAGAAAATATTGCAGTGTTTGTCATCTGAAAGAGTATTAGCCCCACCCCCCGCCAAACAATAGATGTGATTTCCCTGAAGAAAAACAGGAGGCACGGAACAGTGAAAATGTCATCTTGAGTTCTTCATTAGTCTCTTTAATACTGCAGGGTGTGCTGATTTTGCTTCCTGAATCTCAGCCTAATTGTTGGGAGAATCAGATCCAAATCAGGCATTTCCTCAAACTTATGTTAGGTCCTTCCCAAAGCAAACAAATAAACACTGAAAAAGTATATTCAGTGATATAACCTGGAGAGGAATAAAAAATGCAAGACTTCCCCACTTTAGAAAGCTGATAATACAGAGAGGTTTCACAGCTACTTCAGTGATTACATTTTTATTTTGATGCATATATGGGAAGATTGGTTTTCATAGCTGAACTCTTAATGGGGGTGCACAAAAATGCACTCAGCTGACTGTGCAGGATTTGCCCAGTCTGCCTTAAAAGCAAGGGGGGGAGGGAACACCACAAAAAAATGCATAGTGGAGAACCCTTAACATCTCTACATAGCAGTGAGCTTCAAAGAGGCACAATGGCAAGGAAACCCAGAGCAGAAAAATGAAGGAGAATGAAATGGCCTTGCTTGATGCAGAAGTATAAAGGAGACTATAGCCATGGTAAATTGATTTTGTACTGAATATGGGCTGGTCCATTGGAAGGGGTTTTGAACCTCCTACTCCAGAAATCATTGTTCCCAACAGTAAGAGGAGGCTGCTTAGAAGTCTTGTCACATCCATCAGTGGAGCTCACAAAGAGGAAGGAGAGATTTAGTTCTGAAAGGCAACTCTACCAAAGAACAGAAAGGGGTGGAGATGGACATCTTTTGGTGATAGAGAAGCCTGGAAGGAAGAATTGCCTCCACTTTGGGAAGGGCAACCATTGCTGTGACTCTGTTCATTGGCTCACTTCTTAAAAATAGCTTGTTGTATCTTGTTTGTGGAAACTTAAGGGAAAAAGACCTACAACAAAACCTGTACTTTAGAGAATAAACAGTGCTGGTGGTGTGAGAAATACTGCTGCATGGTGCCCACCTGGCCAGTGGCAACTGCATGTGCATCGGGCTGTGCTTATCGTCCCAACCAGTGCTTAACTGAAGTGGAATTTTTCTTTAATCATTTTTGACTTGGTGTATTTTAACCTCCTTAATTAGTTATTTTATTGATTTATCATATAATCTTATGTCTTGGTAATCTCCAGTACATTTAGGGAGATGTTTGGTGTCATAAGCTATAAACTGCATTGCTCTAATCAAGAAACCAAATTACACTGTGGCTGTTAATTACCCAGTATGCTAAACGTTTTGTCTCAGTTTCTGTAGGCTTTTGATCATTAGTAACAGAAAACTGTAAGTTGTCCTTCCTTAACATCCCCTTTGCTGTTCTCTGGTTCTGGGTCTTGTCATTCTAAACTGACTACAGGTGCGAGCTTTAATGTCTTTTTTTACTAGAATTCCAAGTGTCTCGGTTAACTACCACTATCAGTTTGTATTGTGTGCTGCCCATGCTTTTGCATGCTTAAAAGCAATAGAAATATCCAATGGATTAAGTTGTTTTCAAGAAGAGATAAGCATTCCCTTATATAGTACTTGCAACTAAATCATTGCAGTGTTAAGCACTTTTTTGCTCATCAGCAAAATGAAATCATTGTCACAGACTAACATTTTTCTTCACATGGAATGATAAAAACCCAAACACTAGATAGTGGAAACAGAAATCCTGTGCCATCTTTATCTCTCTTCTTCAGAGATGTATTTTCCTTCCAAAGTATCATACTGGTGTGTTCATCGAGCATTACTGTGTAAATATGTAGCTGTCAGACTGAGCTCAGCATGCAGCCGCAGCAGAGTGTGTACTCCTTCCTTTACCTGTATGGACAGTGCTGCAATCCAACCTGTTGCTAAAACCTGTAATCTGGGCATCATTCCTGGCTTCTGCAAGCCCCTCTCTTCAGGTGTAGCATCACACCCATAGCTCCTTCTGTTGCTGGATCACCAGTATCTTTTCACCCTTCACCTATTCCTCTCTCTTTGGGTGTATCCTTGTTGCACTGCATGAGTGCTTGTGTTAATTTTAAGAGTCTTTCACAGACCTGCTTATCATTTCCCATGGGAGGGTCACCTAGCTTTGAATCAGCACCTCCACATGAAGCCAGCATCCCTCTACCCCTTTGTTAATGTGTCTCTTGCTTTCTCCCATATGTCCCATCTGTGCCTCAGGAGAATCCCATCCTTGATATAGTAAAACTCCTCTGCTTACAAAAACTTCCCCATGAATTATGTGACTGGTGAGTCGTGACCTTTCCCTGTTGTGCGGTTGTGCTCTGTTGTCTCTCTGTGCTCCACTGTCCACTGCTACCTGATGCCTCTTAGATTATTGTGCTTTGCTTATGGTGCATTTTGGCAAGGCTGTGCTAACAGAGGCTTGCACAAGGAGTCCTGGGCTATAATGGAAACTGCAAATTTGGGTGAGAAAGAAAATTTTATTATGTAAAAAGCTCAGATTCTCCTCTGTGTGGAATTCAGCATCACATTAAAATGTTTTACACCAGGGTTTACTGAAAGTATGCTCCAAGCACTGGCAAGTCAATCTGCTTGCTTCAAGTATAAATTTTAATTTGACAGTACCTTCTCAAGGTTGAGCTGGCTGCTCCATTGTAAGCTGTACTTTGTACACTAAAATTCCCAAGGACCTGAAAAAAGTACAAGTTGTAACCTAAAAGTGACTGTCTTTATTGTTTATCATAGGAACCACCATTTTAGTACTTGGTATCAAATGCGTTTTACTAAAGCTTTAGACAATTGTCTTTAATAGTAAAAACTTGTACTTGTACAATGCTTTCCATTTGGATGCATCGTAGAAGCAGTGATCTGTTAAGCCTCTTACAATCCTCCTTTCAGATAAGGAAATGCATGGTCTGGAGTTGTAAATTCCTACCTTACACTGCAGGGAGAGAGGAGTGTCTGATTTACAGACCTTGTGGTGTTTAATGGACTTTCCTGCAGGACAAATGGAAGTTGAAGGCACTGAAACTCAAATTTGGTTTTGTGTGTGAGTCTGTGGCCTTGCCCTGAGATGTCAGAAAGAGGAGGAGGAGATGCATGGCATCTTGCCCATTGCTCTAATCTCTAAACCCACACCCTCTGTGCACCACTGATACACTGGATGCATTTTATGATACTAGCAAAAGAAATGCTGTCTAAGAACTCACTTTGTGCTACACAGGAAAGTTTTCAGTCCTCAAGAGAGTAAAGTTTTGCGTTCATCTCTGCCTCTGACATGCTTGGTGGCTTCTCCTAGTCTGTTGACCTCTCTGTGCTTCTGGTTTCCCTTTCCTCCCATGTGCCTGTGTTGTCTGTTTAGTTTGTAAGTTCTCTCCGACAGAAATTCTCTCCCAGAGCATGTTTGTATATTGCCTAGAAATATGGGGTCACAATCTCAGTTCATGCTTCTACGTGCTCCTATAATACAAGTAGATAACAGGGGATTTTGAAGCTGTGAAGGAGAGAAAATTGGTAACATTGTCTATCCAGAAGAACTGAAAGCAGCTGAAAATGATGCTTCAAACACTAAAATTTGCAGGTGAAAGCAGGTTGTCTCTGTAGGCACAGCACACAACAGAGGTACAGGAGCTTACCCACTTACTGCTTGCTGCAGAGCTGTGTTACTGGATGTGCTCTCTGCACAGGAGGAAAACTGTGAAGCATTTGACCTTGCATCTGAGATAAGACAGGACTGTGAACAGAGTGGGTTACCATGACTCAGCTGATGTACAGCTCATTGGGCTGGGATAACTTGATCAAAGAAAGTAGAGCTCCCATACCTGGAGGCCGAGGCCCTATTCTGCTGGATGTTACAACAGTGCTCCATCCGGGTGTGCATACGTGTGTGTGAAAGCATAAGGTGGGAGGGCAGACTCTACTCTAAATCAGTGAGGCTTAAGAATGAAACAAGCAAATAGAAGTCAGTCCTCCTGGAAACTCTCCTCTGTTAGGTGCTAATGTAACCATTTCTGTAATTTTTGTACAATAGTGAGCCAGAGCAGAGGAACTTCCCCCAGACTATTTAATTTCTCTTTGTAAAGATGAGATAAGACTCTATGAGATGGAGAAACATGAATATCCAAAGATGGTATTATTTGGAGCTAAGTTAAAGACCCAGTCTTGAAATTAGAAACTCCTTCTTTCTGATGAATGATTCCTTCCTTCTTATGTCAGTATGTAGCATCCACTTCTGTTCTGACGTGAGCAGAGTGAGTGATCGTGTTCAGCAGCCAATAATTGCCAGGCCAAAGTCACTCCAGTATACTAAGTGACTGACTTTTGTTTATAGAGAGAAGGTCTAATTCAGAGATTAAGGTTATGGGAACTGGAACCCACTGATGGATTATTTTTTTTCACATTTGTCAACCTCTGTCATCTAAGTATTATTATTTGAGGTATTCTGCCCTGCCACTCCAGAAGAGCTGGGCCAGTCTGTTGATAGGCACTACAGATGCTTAATTGAAATGAAGCAAACAGCTGGAGTTCTACCACATCTCGAAAGATCTGAGATCATTTAAGGGAAATCAATTAATAATTTGACAAAACACAATGCAGGTCCCTTCATCCAAGTACCCTCCTTTCCCCACAATGAATTGACTGAACCCTGTGATCATTCCTCATACCTGTCATTGCACGCAGCAGTGATCTGTAATTTGTATACTACAGTGTGTAGCAGAACTATTTATTGAAGCTTGGCATTATGTTCTTTCGGTATTAGTTATCTGTTTATCAGACATGTTTATCACAATTTTAATAAATTACCAGTGTTGAAACTTCAGAAATGGCCTCTAGGGTATTAACATACTGTGCTTTATTACTAAGAAGTTAGATTTCAGTAAGTTCTTATTTATATAGAGTTGTAAATGTGCCTTGTCCTCGAGAGACAAAAGCCAATGCTTCAAAAAGGGAATTTAACTTTCTACTTTTAGACTAAGGCAGCAAATCTTTGTGGAGAAGTCCTAGAGGATTAAACAGTAATGGAATAGCTAAAGTATTGTGGAAATGTTTTTATAGTACACATCATAGAAAACAAAGATAAACAAGAATCTTTTTGTGGATTTTCTGGATCCAGCCTATAGAACTTCTTTCAAAGATAAGACCCAGCACTAACCAGTCTTTTGCTCAGGGAAGGATAGATTTCCGCTGGTGCTATCTTGTGTAGAGACTACAAAGTATATAGAAACACAGAAACAAACTTATGAAATATATTTATCATTATCAGCAAGAATCTGTGGGTGATATTTTAGGGGTCTAAAATCTGTTCAGTATGGATGAAAAGATTGAGGGCAACATCTTGTAGAGGAATGAACTGGCCTCTGAGTAGCCATTGTGTGAAGGTGTCTGCACTCCAACTGAGTAAACTCCGTAAGCATGGGGTTAAGCTAAACCAGCCCAGTAGATTATGTACATATGCTACATTTTCATGTAAGCTGGCAGATTTAAATGCAGTGCAGAAACACAGTCCCTCCATGTTCCATGTAAAAAAGAAATGGAGAGATTTTGGGCTGGTATAAGGAAATCCAGGAAGCTACTTTCAAAGCAAATCCTCCCCCGCAGTACATTTCTCTCAATATACTAGTGCCTTGTACAGTTATTGGAAAGGAAGATGTAAATAAATACATAGGGAAAGAAATTTCTTTCCTAGCTCAGCTCTCTAGAGCACAGTAACTGTTATTTCACAACACCTCCTGCCCTTCTTCCTTGTGGATAACTCAGCAAAGGGTGCTGTGACTGGCAGACTCTGCTTGGGGTGCCCTACAGGGCACAAGTGAGAACCAAACTCACCTCTTACTGCTTGGGCAGGTTGAAAAGTCTGTGGACACTGTGGAGGGTTGATGGAATCATAAAATCATAGCATGGCTTAGGCTGGAAGGGACCTTAGAGACCATCTAATCCAACCTCCCCACCACAGGCAGGGACACCTCTCAACTAGACTACGTTGCTCAAGGCCTCATCCAACCTGGCCTTGAACACTTCCAGGGAGGGGGCATCCACAGACCCCTGGACAATCTATTCCAGAGTCTCACCACACTCATAATGAAGAATTTTTTCCTAAAACCCAATCTAAACCTATTTTCCCTCAGTTTCAAACCATTTCCCCTCATCCTATCACTGGACACTCTTGTGAAGAGTCCCTCTCCAGCCTTCCCGTAGGTTCCCTTCAGGTACTGAAGGCAGTTATAAGGTCCCCCTGGGGTCTTCTCTTCTCCAGGCTGAACAATCCCAGCTCCCTCAGCCTATCCTTGTAGCAGAGGTGTTCCAGCCTCTGGGTCATCTCTGTGGCCCTCCTCTGGATTTGTTCCAACAGGTCTTTGTCCCTTTTATGGTGGGGACCTGCCAGGCTGTGCTGCTGTCCAACGAGATCTGGGCAGGCTAGAGAGCTGGGTGAAGGTGAGCATCACGAAGTCCAATAAGGACAAGTGTAGAGTCCTGCANGCCAGGCTGTGCTGCTGTCCAACGAGATCTGGGCAGGCTAGAGAGCGGGGTGAAGGTGAGCAGCACGAAGTCCAATAAGGACAAGTGTAGAGTCCTGCATCTGGGGGGGAATAACACCAGACACCAGTACAGGTTAGGGATTGTCCAGCTGGAAAGCAACACCACAAGGAAAGACCTTGGAGTCCTACTGGACAGTAAGTTCTCCATGGGANCTTCTCGTCTCCCTCTACTCTGCCCTAGTGAGACCACACCTGGAATACTGTATCCAGTTGTGGGTTCCCCAGTTTAAGAGAGACAAGGATCTACTGGAGAGGGTCCAGCAGAGTTACGAGGATTATTAAGGGATTTGAACATGTCCCCTATGAAGAAAGACTGAGAGAACTGGGCTGTTTAGTCTTGAGAGGAGAAGACTGAGAGGGGATATTAGCAATGTCTGTAAATATCTGAAGGGTGCGTGTCAAATGGAAGGAGCCAATCTCATTTCTCTAGAGCCCAGTAACAGGACGGGGAATAACAGGTATAAACTTCAGCACAGAAGGTTCCACCTCAACATGAGGGNACCCACTCTGTACCCAGTCTGTAATTGTGCCTGGGATTGGCCCAGTGCAGATGATGCAGGACCTTGCACTTTGACTTGTTGAACCTCATGCAGTTTGCCCTGGCCCATTTCTCAAGCCTGTCAAGGTCCCTCTGGATGGCATCTCTTCCCTCAAGTGAGTCCACCGCACCACACAACTTGGTGTCATTGGCAAACTTGCTGAGGGTGCACTTGATGCCATCGTCCATCTCTCGTGACAGAGATGTTGAACAGCACTGGACCCAGAAAAGATCCCTGAGGAGTTCCGCTTGTCACCGGTGTCCACCTGGACATCAAGCCATTGATCACAACAATTTGAGTGCAACCTTCTAGCCAGTTCCTTATCCACTGGCTGGTCCATCCATCAAGTACATGTTTCTCTATCTTGGAGACAAGGATGTCATGCACAAGTCATGCTTTGCACAAGTTTAGGTAGATAAGGAAATGGAAGCTGCTGCAGTTGGCCATCTCTGCACACCTAAGTCTGGGACATGAGCTGTTGCTTCTGTTTTGCTGACATTAGCAGGATCCTAAGGAGCTCAGTACATCTTAGGAAATGCTGGGTATCTCTCAGAATCAGTCCTTTGGTTTTGTTTTTTTGGTTATTTTTTGCAGGAGTTGTGGGTTTTTTTTGTATCCTTCCAAACACACACAATGTACATATTTGTATTACACGTTTTTCCCCCTAACAGGAGAAAACAACATGATTCTGGGTCTGTCTCCAGGAATGGAAAGCTGCCAGTAGCTTGCACAGAGTGCTTATTTCATGGAAGTGAGGTTCGTAACAGATGGATAAGTTTGTAATAAAAGACTTTCAAAATAAAGAACAGGTTTAATTTACCCAATAAATACACATGTAACCTATTCTCTTCCAGTCTTTGCTTTCCAGTTTTAAAGCGATGTTCTGGTTTTGCATGAAAACCTGCAGCATCTGTTGTGTGACTACAGTGCAGGGATTAGTGTTATGGTTAATCTATTAAATTCATACACGGTGTTAGAAGTAATTATAAATTGCTGGCCTCAGTGTAAAAGCTGGTCCATAGAAGTCAAAGAGATTTTCACATCAGCATTTGAGGATGCACACAAATATTGATAACAGGACTTGCTAGTGACAGGCAGGTACTTTGGATGCCAACACTGGGATGTGCAGGTAATTAAATGAACGTATCTAGAAAGCTCGTCTCAGCAGTGTGTGCTGAATAACTGATTTGACAGCACATGGTGAGCTAGAATTTCTAGAACACTATTGGTCTACAGTCTGAACTGGGGACAAGCTGTGATGCTCATAAATTACTGGAAGAGATTAACTCTTTCCTTCGGTCTGTGGCATTTGAATATTCAGGCATACACTGGGCTTAGACATTGTGGCCCATTTCTGTTAATTTCTAGTTGGGAAGTGTTGCAGCAGGTACACATGGCTGTACACATGACTGCTTGTCCCGTGATTGTTCTCCTTCATGTGACTTTGTAAAGATGCAGAAATAATCCACAAACACCACATTCCCTCACCCCTTTTTTTCTTCTTTTTTTTTTTTACACATCAGCTGCAGCCCTGAGTTGGTTGCTTCATTTGTATGGCATATGAATCTGGTGTTTCTCTCTTCTGTGCATGGGCCATGTGGTTGTAGAGGAGGTCCTCAAAGTGTCTGGGAACACTGTTAGAAGCTGCTGTGTTTCTTCTGGGAATGGAAGAGGGAAAAGATTCTGGAGAACTTGTAAGGAGGTAGCATGAGGAGCATGAGTGCTCTTGATAAGGATGTTGATAACGTTGTAAAGGGAAGTATTGCTGATGTCCTGAGAGCCTAAAAAAAGTGTTTCCTTGGTTACTTAAGCAAATGGCATCTAGGGAAGTAGCTAGGAGAAAGTGCACACTATGATGTGGTTGTGTGTAGCCTTGCTCCCAGGTTTGTCACATGTTCATTCAGGCACTGTGCTTCATGACCCATGCCATGAAAGTTGTTTTATTGCCACGTGGGTCCAGAGGTGTACTCTACTGCTTTTGACTAATGTGTAGCAGGAGATAGAAAAATTCATCCAAGATGTGTTTCCTGGAGATGGAAAACTTAAACGTCTCAGACAACTGAGAAAAAGAAATGTAAATTCAGGATGATGATCCAAGCACGTGACAAAAAAAATCTGGTGCATACAGTTTGTACCTCTTGCAAGCACGCAGAGGCAGCTTTCAATGGTAAAAAGAAATAATATTAAATTGATTTACTAAGGTAGATAAGGAAAGAGAGGGGAGTCACCTAAGTTAGTGTGCAAGAAGCTGGTCATTGAGAAATGTTATGATCAGGTAAGGAGACAAAAGTACGAACCATTCCTTACAGTGCTGTAGTGTTATGCGTTAAGTAGGTGTCTGCTTCACTGAGAAGTATATGGGTACAGATAGATGTGCTCCAGAAGAGAGCTCTGTCAGGAGGTTTCTCTGTCAAATGTCCAGGATGTAGTTTGATACTGGGGCAAAATGAATTAAGGTAGAGGAAGATTTCATCTGGGAAAAGGGACTTCAGTTGGACATACCAGTCGGATGCAGGATGTAGAGCACCAGTGTTAACACAATGAGTTTGCACAGAGAAGATGAAGACAGCAGTGATGACGAGAATGGGATCTGAAAAGACAGCTGGTCAGTCAAGTAAAGAAACCAAACAATGCTGGAAAGCTCGTGGGAAAGCCCCGAGTTCAGAGTCTGAGCCTGACCAGGACCTTTTACTAGGTCCAACCCAAAGGCTTTGACCACAGATATGTGTGGGATCCTGAGAGCCCAGCAGAAGGACTTGTCTAGGCAGTAGATCAGCTGACGGGTGCCTGTTCATATCTTGCAGTACAATCACTTAAACACAGATTATCTCCTTGGCTTTGCAATTATGTTTTTATTACTGACAAGTTTTTCTGCTTTGCAGGGTCATGAGTATTTTCTCTGAGTCACTAGAAGTCATTGGAGTTACTCAGGCCTCAAACTAGCTCCCCCCTGTCCCTCCAAAAACATGTGGGACTTGTAAAACATGCTCTGGATTGCCATACCTAATTATCCTCCTAGCTCTAATGAAGTGCACCCTGAGTAATATCACAGTCATGAACAATACATTCCTATAATCTGGGCCAGTCACCAAGAACTTCTGTTATCACTAGACCCATCAAGGTAGTGCTTCAGAAAGCTGCAGGGCAGTGTTGCCTAATAAGAGAAAACATTTAAGCACCAAGAACATAGCTGGAGGGGACCAGTGCTCTGACGTGAACTAGTTTGCAGCATGCCTCAAAGCTCTGTGGTGCAGGTGTCTGGCAGGAAGAGCTAAGTGGCCAAATTCTTCTCTGTGATGTTGCTGCAATCTCAGAAGACCCGGAGTATTTGCAGGGAAGCAGCATTCATTGCTGAAGTAACCATCGATCTTTTGGTTTCCTTTTGTCCTGTCAAGCACTGTTAAGGTAAACAGGGCTGTCTAATGGTGAGTAGTCTGTCTCTGTTTTTGAAATAGGAAGAAGAGCCACCTAATAAGCTGTCTCTTTTCTGGACTTCTTTTTGTCCGTATTAAGGTTGTCAAAAATTAATCCAAGGTGCATGGATACTGTGATCAGATGAGTATGGGCTGGATTTGGGACTGGGTATCAAAATGCTGCTGCGCAGTTGTTTTGCAGATGTTAAGGGCTGCTGGGAGTCACCAGTCAAAATTCCTTGTTCTCCTGTGATGTCTTACTGACATGGGCTCTCTCATCCAGTGACATATCCTCTCTCAGGATATGGCTAAATAATCCTTTCCAACAAGGATTTATCCCAGCTCTCACAAAAACACTTCTGAGACATAAGTGTTTGGCCTTCAGCCTGGATTGTGCTGCAATACATGGGAGGTATTTCCCAAGCAACTCCCAGGGAAAGTTCTGTGCTCTCCCCTTCTCCCACCAGATCTTTGCCTGTGCTGATGAAATCTTACTTCAAGCCAAACTGAACTGAATGGAGAAGATGCCATTTTTCTTTTTTTTTTAATGAGGCAGAAATGTAGTGTACAAATGCATTTCCTGGGTGGTGGTATTTCTTGTGGCTCTGAGTGTCTTTGTGGACCTAAGCTGGAGGTGAGAAAATGGATCCTCTCTTCTTACTGGTCTCCCATTTTTCTCTTGCAAAAAAATAGGATTTATCACGTGCTGAGTGGGTCAATTTCTACAGAAGCCCAGAGTTAAAAAAAAATAAAATTATATTCGCTTAAGTGAGAAGGTTCAAGAAGAGTTCAGATCCAGACCAAACTTTGAAGCTATTTCCTGTGTTGGTAAAGGACTGGGTAATAAAAAAAAAAAATCCTGTCTCTTTTAGAGGAGCTTTAGATTTGTATCTGAACTTTGTGAGCCTGGTCTTTCCCTATGTAAAAGAGCTATTTTTCTTGTATTCAGAATGATGTATTGTGTACAGTGTGGATGTTTATATGTATTTTCACCTCCAGCTAACAATACCTGCTTGAATTTGTTAGGACTATTTTTAAAAAGTGCTGAAGGGGGGAAAATTGCAGAGGGCACTGAGTAGTTGGGTATGTTGCTGAATATTTTAAACCAGAAGCTCTTTCTAATGCAGCTTTGCTAGCTGTGACTTTTCTTGCGAAGGAATGGACCTCTTCACTCCGAAGCAGTCAGTCAGAGCCAGCTAGGGATCCTACATGCTCTCAGCCTCTCAACCCTAAAGCATTTTACTCCGTCTCAGGATCTGACCCCACTTGTCCAGCATCGCAAATCACTGTCCAAACTTTCTCCCTGCTTCCCCTTTCTACAGGTTTTGCCTGTCAGCTCCCAGTTGTTGTTTTATCCAGCTCACTTCACTGCAGGATTACTTAGAAAGTGATAATCTTGTGGGTAAATTTAAGGAGACCAGTAGATATGTGCAGAGCTACTGGACTTTGCCATTGGGAAGGTTTTCACTTTGGTGATGAAAACTGACAGTTTTACACAGCACTGTCCTCTGAAAGGAAGGTGATGGCTCAGTGTGTGGGGCTTATGTCTTGGACCTTCCAGCTGAATGATGATCAGAAGTTGTATTCACATGTAAATTAAAGTCTGTCCTCTGTTAACATTCCAGTTGCTTCTGCCTCTGGACTTCTCATCTATTTATCATTGTGTGCACTGTGAGCACAGTGGGAGTGAGATACATGCTTACTGTCACAATGCCGCTTTTAAATTGGGCTGTGTAAATTGGCTGCAGATACTTGCTCATGTTTTGAGAGTCTCCAGCCGTGGTGGTTGGTGACATTGTCATCTGACTTGTGCATTTTGGTTTCTCAGGCAACAGCATGGGGTTCAGATGAAGACACCAGGAGGTCCTGTCAAAGTAAAGGGAAAACAGAGGTAAGTTTTGGTTTGCTACTATGATGCTATGGATAAATGTATCTGCATCATGTGAAATCCACACAAGTTGCATCTGACACCAGCTTGAGCTTGTAAATTTGCTGCAGTTTAGATCTACCACCACAAGTGTATAAACACCACCAAGCAAGCCATTTCAAAGGCCTTCTGTCCAAGTCGTTAGACTTGCTCTTCATGAAACTTAAAGGTAATTTCACTGCTGGAGAAGACACGGTTTGTGACACATCAAAGAGCAGAGTGGTGGCAAGCCAGGGGTAAAAACTTGCGGTGGGGTCTGAGGCTGGGCAGGCTGGCTTAGTCTAGGTACTCAGCAGTGAGCTGCTGGCATTTGGCCACGTGGGCTTCAACACTTATTTGCACTTGGAGTTCATCTTTATATAATTCACTTGCACATGAGAATCAGATCTGTTAGCACACTGCAGTCTGTTCAGGTGGAATGTCACAGAGCTCCTTCAGAAGTAGATGCAATCTGCTAACCAACAGTTTAAAGAAAGAATTGCATGAACCAATGCATACTGTCCCAGCAGTTAAGAGTTTGCAGGCATTTCTGGTCCAAAACACAGGTCCTTTCTGCCTCTCTTCTGAGAATCTGAAACATCCATCCGTCTAAAAGCAGATTTTTAAAAATTTTTTTAAGTGTGATGTTGGTGCTGCTCAAAAATCTCCCAAGACTCAACTGAGAGGGTATCCTACTGTCCTTGATGCTACACTACAACAAGTTCTCAGTCTAAGCCAAAAAAACTGGCCAAAGGATAAGAGAGGATAAGCACAGTCTTTGCTTAGACATGGACAGTCAAGCAGAGTGGTTGTGTGGCTGGCCCAAAATGCTGAAATTCTTCTAAATTCCAGTTCAGTGCTTTAAACACAGTATTATATGATCTTCCATTGACCGCATTCATTTTATATAATAAACTTTACGTGATTATTCTATTAACTTGTATATGCACAAAAAAAGGCTAGCTTGAATTTTGCCAGATAGGCAACAATTTGCTCCATGTAGCTGTAGAGAACAAGAGTATAAGTATCACAGAACACCTGTTAGAGTTACATGGAGAATCTACAATATGCAGGAAAACACTGTGGAGGCAAAATGGGTTGGCCATGGTAAACACCAAACATGTCCAGCAATGAGAAGAAGAACCTAGTAGAAGCTGGACAAAATTAAAAAACTCCAAAACCCAGACATGAGGATTTTTTAAAATTTATAGTCTTTGTTCTTTAAAATGTTTAAATAAAGGATTTCCTCTTTTATTCCATTATAAAGTTTATGGGTTTTAAATTGTATCCCATTGTAAATGAAGAATTTGAATTTCTAACCCAGAATTATTTTGTCAACCCATGGATAAAGCCATGCATTTGACTGAACAAATTCTAGGATAATTTCAGTTTGCCTTTTTTACTGTCATGCCCAAAGAAAGCAGTGGTCTATCTTCACTGCTGCTACCTCCTCGCTCTGCAAAGAATTTGCCAAAAATTTCATGAGGATAATGCTCTGAACAGCTGAGTTTATGCTGTTCCAGAGCTTGAAATTGTTTGGTGGGAACTGTGGCCATGGGTGTGAAATTCTGAGGAACAATAATTAAGCAGATTGTTAGACACTTCTTGACATACAATTAATGGCTAACAGAGGTGTTGACTAAGAGTCTGATAAGAAGACATGAAACTACAAAGTAGCCAAAAAACCTCAGATGTCCCAAGTCTGTACCTACTCTAACATGTGTGTCCATGACTGAGTCCCTCTTGAGGAGAGTCTATGTTGTTCGTTACACTGCAGAGAAATGACTTAGTGGTAGCTCCAAAAAGAGTGAGTTTAGCTTAGCTGGTGAAGTGCTGTACTCCAGCTAAGATGTTCAACTGTGACCCAGCATCTCTGCCCTTGGGTAGGTAAATGGAGCAAGTGATGGCGGCACTAAAGTGAGTATTTCTGATTGAGCTGTGCCGTGGTGGTACAAGATGCAGCGCTCTGCTCAGCTCTGCTTTGTCAAAACCTGACTAATGGCAGTTTTCTACTTAGCACAGATGATTTGATGATAAATATGTTATGGATTGTCAGGCACTTAGATATGTGGTGATAGAGGCTAGAAATAAGAAGGACCTTTGACTCTTACATTAATTCACAGTGTAGTTTGTCTAAGTTATGTGACTGGTCCATTTTCCTTGCCCATTTATTAATGTATGTATTTTAGGGTGAGGTTTTCAAAGCCACCTAGTGTATTAAAATGCCCTTTTCCCCCCTCATTCTTATGCCTGTTGAGTATCTAAATCAGATTCTTCCTGCTGCTTAGAAAATTTCTTCCTATAATGCCTAGAGCCTTACCATAAGGAAAATAAGAAATACAAGAATGAAAGCCACAAAATGCATATCACAAAACTATAATTATGGATGCTCTACCTTTGAGTACATATGGTCCAGAGAAAAGGAGAAAAGAAATCTGGGTCCCAGATTTAAAGTTAGAAGGTACCATTTTGTCTGATACCTTGTGTAGCTCCGACTGCAAATTTCACCTGATTATTCCTGAGTTGAGCTCAGAAACTTGTGTTTGGCTGCTGCACCTTTCTGAGGAAGTCAAAAAGTTTTGAACTGAAGGCCTGAAGCAAATGGGCCGACCCTGTGCTTTTCTGTCTTGTTCTCATGGCAGATGACCTTCCCCATTAACAACATACACTTTATTTCCTCTTTGGATCTGGCATTAGTTTTGAGTGGCTGGGTCTCATTTTGCCTTTCTCTGCTAAAGAGCCCTTTAGTTACCAATATTTATTTTTTTACAAAGATGCTTATACACTCTTGTCAAATCAGTACTTAGGCTTTTTGATAAAGTAAAAAGATGAGTTCTCCAAGCCTCTTTCCTGAATTCATTTTTCTACTGCCCTTGAATATTTTTGTCTGTTTTCTCCAATTTTTCACCTGTGCTCCCTTGTCAAGCTCTCTAATGCCTGAGTGTGATTAAAACAGTCTTCCACCTCTTATTCACACTTCTCTGCTCGTATATGTGGCAGTTTCATGAGCTATTCTGCCATAGAAGGTCATGCAAAATTGCCTATCCACTGTGACCACCATGGGATGTTAGAGATGTAATCTCCCTACATAGAGCCCTTTTGTTCCTTGTTTTTTGATGCATAATATCTTACAAAAGTGTATTTTATTTGTTGGGTCCAGCTCACCAACCAACCTAGCATACGTCACTATACAGATAGTGAGGCATTGGCCTTAGTGTTTTCATAATCTTTGGATTATCCACAAGTGTTTCTTAAGATTTTTCTTAGTACCACCCCACCTGGGACCCTGCTTAAATAGCAAGTTTATGACTGATTTCCCTCTGAGGAGTACTTTCAGCTCAGTAATTTATGAGATTTTAATTCATTAATGTATAAGTTCTTGAACCTGATTTCAGAATTAACTCTCTGCAACATATCATGTGGTATTAAAACAAATACCTCAGAAAGTCTTTTCTTTTTATCTATGTTATTTTTATCAACTAAAAATTGCAGTTTCCTCAAAGAATAGTACATGTATTACTTGCCATGTCTCTGGAGACCCATGCTGGCTTCCATGAGTAATCATTTCTATTTTTTCAGGATTTATAAAATGTATTATGACAAGCACCCTAAAATTGTCCCCTGGAAAACATCCCCATTACTGAGAGACAATGCAGAGAGCAAAGTCCATGTTATGCTGCATTTCTTTCTGTCTTCCAAATGAAATCACCCAGACGTTGTAGTTAAAATGAGTGATGGATAGAGAAGAGGAAGAGAGGTGTATTTAATTTCATCAGGAGTTGCTCAGCTTCTAGTTTGTAACTGGTTTGTCTCCACATACCAGGGATTTTGCCTGACATGGAAAGTTGCGGCTTTCTAAGCATGAGCACTTCGGTCTTTCTCCCGTCTAAAATTTATTTGTTAACTTTCCAAAAGCAGCACACCATCATCTCAAAACATGAAATGGAACCAATTTTTAAAATGGCAGTGAAAATTGCAGCTCTTCCTAAGAGCTTTGTGTAGCCAGGAGAAATAGGACGCACTAATAACACTTCTGGAGCAAGAAAGAACCAAGAGGAACGTCTGACAGGCATCCAGCTACTGGTTATCCTACCATATTGCCAGTATGGTTTCTTCCTTTTCTTGTATGATGTCCTGATGCTGAGCTGGGTCTTACGTTTCACACAGGGTTACAGAGAAATCCTAGCCCAAGGCTTCAGCTCAACTAAACAGGCTTGGTGTAGAAATTGTGGAGCTAATGGAGGAATCCTCTGTTTCAAGCTTTTAAGTGGCTCGGTGTTAGACCAAGGACGTGCCCTCTGGTTATCTAGTGGAGCTGGGAATCTCCATCCCATGTATGAATAATAGGCATCCAGGTAGGACAGGCACCTTATAAATCCCCAGGCAAATTGAAATAACTGGGAGGTAGTCAGATATTTTTTTTCAAATTTGACTTGAAGTCCATTAAAGAAAACTTGGCTGGCAAAATCATTAGCAATTCTCTTTGGTATCTGTTGCACTCAAAGGAGAAAGACAGCTTGGTCAGGGCATTGGCTTCAGCTGATTAATAGAATTGTTTGTCTAAAGGAATAAATATAGATATCTGATAGAGTTGTTAATAGCAGTGCTCAAGAACATGTTAGGTCTTGATTATTTTTTAACAAATTGGGATGAACTGCAACAGATAAATTGAATGTTTGCTGCAGTCTAAAATGGCATTGAAGAGGTAACATGGAGTTCTGCTGGCGGATTCTCTGAACTCCGGGGAGTTTGTGTTTCTTTACTGCAGACAGCAGACCATCTGAAATAGCTGTTTTTCTCATAGAACGTGTAACTGTGTTTTTAAGCTATGATTAGAATATATCAATATGTGATGACATAGTGTTAGCCAAAAAAAAAAATTCAAAAGGATATTTTTGACAACAGGGCCTGAGTGGTTTATTCAAAGTAAAAGGCCTGTATATGGTTATGCTTTCAAAGTAAAGTACATCTGTACAATGAGATTAGGAGTTTATAACACTCAGAGCTCCAGTCTTCCGATGACAGAAGAAATGACTCAAGAAGCACCTACAGCTGGCTTATTTGAAGCATCCTGGAAGTGTCTTTTTTGGATTTTACCTCAAACTGAAGCTGGCAGGAGTTCAGCCCCTCCATTTGCTGATCTGTCTACATGAATGAAGGAAACAACTGGGCACCATTCTTGGTTGAAATGTACTTTTAAAGCAGCCTGACATCTCCATGACCTAGAAAGAGGCCTGGTCCTGTCCACAGTCATCAACATTACAGCATTCAGATAAACACATTTTAATCTAAATGTTGCAAAATATATATTAAATGAGGATAGGCTTAAACTGGGGAGGAATGGAAGGAGGGAGGGAGGACCTTCAGTGAAGTTTATTCTCTTAGTGTCAGTGAGACCCAGTGCCCTGTAGAATTGAGCATTAGAAGTAATGTACTCTTCCTTTCTGGAAAAACAAGGGTCATTAGATTGGAGAAAAGTGATACCTGCTCAATTTAAGGCCTCATCTCAATAAAGGGGCCAGTACCACCTAATTTTGATGAAGGGACAAGAACTCCAAAGTGGGTAACATACAATTCATAGGAAAATCAGAGGTATGCTTAATGTTCTGGTGGTGAGCCACAGGTTTTTGTCAGCTGTGCCATATATTTAATCATAATCCCAACTAATATAACTGGTTATTCTCATTAACCATATAAACATCCAGTCTTCCCCCTTTATTTAAATCCTTAATCTCTTGATCCCAATAATATCTTCTGGTGATGAGATTTGCAGACTGATCATACACAGATTTAACTGTCTGCTCCATAATGTGGGAGTAGAATCCAAATACTGTCCCATCTGGCTAGAGCTGGATTCAAGCTTGCCAGATTTTCTGGCGACATTAAAGCCTGTCAGTTTTGCTTCCTGCACACCTAGAGTTTTACAGCCACATGGAAGAAACTTCATTAAATAGCTCCTATTTTCTGTAGGGGTTTGTGAGATCATTTTACTAACCACTTGCCTCAGCTATGAATTGTTTCAGAAAACAGCATGTTGAATGATTTTTTCAGAGCAAATCCAGACTGGTTTAAAGAATGCAGAGAAGAGGCTGTTCCTTGCTAGTTATTTTGAGAATAGCATAGAAAAAGGATTTAATGTAAATCTCATTGACAGTGTCTTGAGAAAAATCCTACAAGCTGGAGCATTTAAGTAATTGGGATTCTTCTTTGCTTTTGTTGTTTTTCATAGACCGATATGACTGTCACTGGGTACAGCAGTAAGTAATACACGATGAGCACAGTATTCCTCTTTGGGCTGGGCAGGTTAGAGAGTTGCGGTTTGGTAGTCAGACCTTTGTTGCTGTCCTTGAGGATCTCCTCTGACTCGGTGTGTCACCATGGCAAGTCCTTTAGCATCTGCATGATCCCAGCTGAGAGAACGGGGCAGATACTGTACCTCTGCTTCAGAACATTACTTTAAGCCATATAGATTGCTTTGATACCAGCATATGAAATGTACATATTATTGTTGCTCTTCCTCCAGGAGCATGGAATGCTGTTACAAGCACCAGTAAGGCAGGTCCAGGGAAAACACCCACTCAGTTATTTCATAGGAACAACTACATATGGCTCTGGCCCACACCTAGTAGCATCATTCTTTAAGCGGGGTAGAAAAAACATCTACTAGTCACACCAGTTTCTGCCTCTTATGGCTATTGAAATAATCAATGGGCTTAGTGCAACCAGTTCCCTCAGAAGTATTTTTCCAGTCTCACCTCATCTGTACTGACAGTGCTCTTTGCTACCACGGTTGGTGCAGGCTCAGAGAGCAGCAGACATATTTGCTCAGTGTGTTTTCTCCTGTCTTTCAGTAAATAGCTTCTGCTTTGGACTGAATGGGTACAAACAACACAGTGCTTAATTAGAGTAAAATAACACAATATTTACCAGCTTCCGGCATCCTTACCAAGCCAGGCTACTGCACCTTGGAGCAAAGTGTGCAACCAATGCATCACTGCCAGTACACTCCAGAAGACCATCCAGCACATGACCTTGCAGGGAAATGCTTTTTTGTGTGCTGTCTTGTCAACTGGGAAGATTTATACAGAAATAGAAGTTTGTTAATCTGTAATATAGCTTTGTGCAAAGAAGAGAATTCTGCAAATTAGCATTTCGGATTTCTGCAGGACAAGGTTTTAGTTAATGTATTGATGCACCTAGGCAGGAAAGGGTCCAGCAATAGAAATAGTATTCACTTGTTTAGGTCAGAAGTCATGCTCAGACTCTCCACAAAGCAGAGGAAACTGGAAGTGGGGGAAGTAGATGGATGCTCTCTTACTGTGTGAAATTTGAGTACAGAGCTTCATTCTGGGTTAGATGGCACATCAGTCATAGTGGTTCTAATATTATTTGGGATTGAATAACTGTTCTACTGAAAGAGGAATTACTTAATCCACTCATGAAATACAGCCATCTTTAGGGCAGGGAATAACTATCAGGGCTCACAGTACCATGTGACAATAACAGGAGAGGGCAGAGAGCCCTTTGTCTTGTTAGAGAAAGCAATGAGACCTCTGTTGTCAACACACAGCAGGTACAACAGTGCTTCTCAAAGTCCTGTTTGATAGACAGATGCACAATCACCATGACAGATATGCTTCTGAAATAGGAAGTGCTGAAGCTATGAATTTAAGCTCTCAATTTTAGGTGCCAGGCATTATGTATCTGTTCACTGATGCACCTGCTGAGGCTCAAGACTGGCAGCACCTCTCCTGTGGCACTCTGTAGCTTCTGCCTGGGCTGGGCGAGTGCTCCTGAGCTGGTGTTGGAGTGCAGCCTCTGTGATCTTCTCCATTCAAAACCAAGCCCTACATGTCCAAACAAGGGCAATGAAACTGGTGAAGGTTCTAGAGCACAAGTCTTAGGAGGAGCAGCTAAGGGAACTGGGGTTATTTACCCTGATGAAAGGAGACTCAGGGGAAACCTTATGGACCTCAACAACTCTCTGAAAGGAGGTTGTAATGAGATGGGTGTTGGTCTTCTCTCCCAAGTAACAAGTGATATCTCAAGAGGAAATGGCCTCAAGTTGAGCCAGGGCAGGTTTAAGTTGGACATGAGGAACAATTTCTTCACTGAAAGGGTTGTCAAGCCCTGGAACAGGCTGCCCAGGGAAGTGGTGGAGTCACCATCTCAGGAAGTATTTAAAAGATGTAGATGTAGTGTTTAGGGTCATGTTTTAGTGGTGACATGGTGCTGGATTAATGGTTGGACTCGGTGATCTTAAAGGTTATCTTCCAACAAAAAGCATTCTGTGATTCAGTGTCATGCCTGTGCCATTACTTGTATGTGGCAAACTTGTATGTGGCAAACTTGTATGTGGGTTTCTGCTAAATAGCATCCTTCAACAAGGGGATTTCCATGCAGCAAATAAAAGTAGATAGCCCATAATCCATCTAAGTAGGTTTCTTCCTTTACAGATGATAGGGAGTGTTGTTACACTACTGAATCTTGTAAATGAAGTCTTCAGGGAAATGATCAACAGTGTAGAACATTGTGAGACAGGGAAACTCGCAGAGTGATTGCTGCTTAGAGAAGGAGAAGCAGTGTCTGCAGCTGTAGACGCAGTTTAGTGGCAAATTATGATCTATTGGAGGGAGGAAAACAAAGCAGCCAGGATAAGCCAGCTGAGGTTGCTATTTTTCAACAAGTTTCCTTTTCTGTTTACAGTAGACTATAATAGACTTCACTTGGAGTCCTGTGGGTGCCAGTCATTAACCATTGGTCATATGCTTCCCTCTGAGGTGGCCTCAGAGCCCGGGCAGGCTGGCTGGTGGCAGGCTCACTGTACATCTCTCATTAGGCTGTTTGGATGAACCTTGGGGCAGGCAGCTCTTGATGCTCTTACACTGCCTGTGAGAGTTGCACATGAGTCTTGCACCTCCCTTTCTCTGTCAGAAAGTCCCTGCCTGATGTAGCCTCTTTCTCCCCCACTGCTTAACTCCCTGGAGATGCTCAGTTAACCTGAGATGCAGTCTACAAGTCTCTGGATATGAGGGTGTGGGGAGAAAGAGAGTCTGTGTGTCTCTCCAACGACATTGATGTCCAATGATAGGACAAGGGGCAACAGGTGCAAGCTGGAACATAGGAGGTTCCATGTAAATGTAAGGGGAAACATTTTCACAGTGATTGTGACAGAACACTGGAACAGGCTGCCCACGGAGGTTGTAGAGTCTCCTTCTCTGGAGACATTCAGAACCCACCCGGATGTGTTCCTGTGTGACGTGATCTGTGTGATCCTGCTCTGGCAAGGCATTTGGACTAGATGATCTTTCAGGGCCCTTACAACCCTGAATATTCTGTGATTATATGAACATGAAGGAGATTTTCTGAAAAAAAGCCAACTGCACCCTTGTGCTGCCAACCCTACCCCAGTGTGGGTTATCAGGAGCCCCACACCTCTGGGGGTGGAAGGAATTGCCCATTTGTACCAGCAAGGGGTTATGCAGTTGAGAAGGGGGGATTTGCTATTTTTCACTGGCCTGTCCTGAAAGAGAAAGTCCTTCTACCATGGAAAATCCTGAGCACACAGTCCTTGTGGGAGGCAGGAAGTAACGGCCTGTTCAAGCACGATATTCTTCTGACCAGCCTTGTCTATTAAAGAGAGTTTCCTGCTGTTTTCCTGCTGGCACTGCTGTGAATTACAGTGCAGATGGACCCACTGTCCTTCACTGGAGTTTTGTGTCTGCATAACATTTTCAAAGCTGCATCATTACCGAGCAGAAAAAGGTCACAAGCATCATCAGGAAAAGAGAGAGGATTCCTCCTCCCATCTCAGCAGAGCACGGAAAGGGACACTTGGGTACCTCATACAGAGTCAACCTGATGGATAGCATCCTATCCAGGGCCTGCACAGGGCTGTGATTAGAGAAATAACCAGCAAATTGGGCTTCCTCACTTAGACCATTGGCTCTGTATAGCTGTGCACTGCTTGATGCAACAAACCTTGGTCCAAGTTAAAGCTACAGAAGGTGTATTCCAGCTGCAATTCAGGTAATTTTTTTTTTTTAAACATTATAAGTAACATCACAGTCTTCTTCTCAAAAATCCTTTGTCTCTGTCTTGTGTCCCTCCCTACAGGAAGAATGCCAGAACTATGTCCGAGTGCTGATTGTTTATGGCAAGAAGGTTTTTACCTGTGGTACCAATGCCTTTTCACCAGTGTGTTCCAGTCGACAGGTCTGGTTTGCCTCTTTTACGGTGATGGAGAGGGCTAGATACATGCTCTGGAGAAGGCCAGTCATTTGGGAGGGCATCATGGCAGCAGAGAATATGTTCCAAGTGTAGCTAATCTGAAATTATTTTGTTTTTCTTCTTTGGGTCCTTTTGCGCCGCTTTGAGTCAGTGGATGTGTTTGCAGGTGGAGAGCAAAATCATATGTTGTGGATGAGCTGGACCAGACAACATTACAAATACTTAAAATGTTTTCATACAATAAATGTCAAATTCCCTTTGGCTTCAAAGGAGGCAGGAGCAGGTCCAGAGCAATATTTATTTTTTATATTTTTTGAATATAGATTAGAAACCTGTGCTTCTACCAGGAGCACCGACTGGGTTGGGTCTGGGAAATTACCCTTCTTACAAAGCAGTAGGATCAGTGAGGCTCAAACACAACTTCTTAATGTTGGCAAACTATGGATGTAAAGATCAATTTACAATCATCGCTGACATTACATTCTTATTATGTTGGCAAATGATGGATGTAAAGATCAATTTACAGCCATTGCTGACATTACATTCTTAGAGCTGCCTAGTTGTTTTTTTAAACTCAGGGGTTTGTTTGTAGGACTCACGGGCAAACTGAATTTTCTATACCTGTAAGAAAGCCAGATGCTCTTTAAGTTTTCTCCTGTCTCCTCTTAAATACAGGTAGGAAATCTTAGCAAAGTCATTGACAGAATTAATGGAGTGGCTCGGTGCCCGTACGACCCTCGGCATAACTCGACAGCTGTGATTACATCACGAGGAGAACTCTATGCTGCAACTGTAATTGATTTCTCTGGACGGGATCCCGCTATTTACCGCAGCCTTGGAAATGTTCCTCCACTTAGGACAGCACAATACAACTCCAAATGGCTCAACGGTAAAGTCATGTGGGTCATATTTGAGCAAGAGGTGTATTAAAGTCAGCTTAACAGGCTTGTATTTCCTTCCCTCTGTTTTTGTATTGAGATCCAGCATTACAATGGGGAAGGGCTACTGGTGAAAAATCGATGCAGCTTAGAAGACACTTAAAAATAGCCTGGAAGTATTTCAGAGAAGTTGATTTAAAATATAGAAACTGGGTCTTACAGGCTACTTGACATATATACAGGTCTCTGTTTTGTGAGATGACCCAATACATCATTTTAACAAGAAAACCATTCAAAGTTTTGAAGATCAAAACCAACTTAAACCAGTCATCATACTGTTAACCAAGTTCTGCACAGTGTTAAGCACCTTCTGCTTCCACTGACTCAACTGAAGATGGTTGGTTTCAGTGCAAGATCAGTCTGAACATGAGAAATTTCACAGCACATTATGTTGCATGTGAACTCATGCTGTTGTGGATTTATAGTTATTAAAAGCAGCTGTTACCTTAGTGTCATAATACCTGCATCAAGCAAGCTATAGAATTTCAACGAGTAATTCCTGCGTTGAGTCCACACCTTCCGACTGGGGCAAATGACTCTAGTGATGGGAGACCCCAGTATTCCCCCTCACTCCTTTGACTCAGGTGAGTTGACAAGATATTCAGAATCCTTCTGTTGGATTTCAGGACCTTTGAATCAAAGATATGAGCAGTGGGACTGTGAATTCTCTAGAGCTTAATGAAACTGAACTAGGCTTCTGCAGGCATACTAAAATCGGTGTGGAGGTCCCAGAGGTTTAGGAGAAGGATATTACCTGACAAGACTGTGAATTGGGACCAAGAAGCAGCGTAACCCATATACACTCATAAGAAATATGTGCCTCTTGTCTGCGTATGAACGAAGAATTCAGACAGAAGCCACATTGGAACAGGGGAATATAAAGAAAGACAAACAGAAACTGATTTTCTACTCTGTGAGTGGAAGAACTAACGTGACTCTTGGATTTATAACCTTGTGCAGTGTTGGTGACATTGGAGTAATTTCATCCTGTTCTGGACACTTTTCAACAAGAAAGAGAAAACTTCAAGATGATTCAAAGAAGAGACATGCAGTGATTTGAAGCTTGGGAAGCCTGCCTCACAGTGAGAGTCTTAAGGAGCTCAATTTATTTATCTTTCTGAAAAGGAGATAAAAAGTGTTTTGTTCATGATATGGAAGTACTTACATCAAGAGATTTCTAGCAGGATAAAGTTCTTTAATCTAGCAGGCAAGTCATGACAAGAGCCTGTGACTGGAAGCTGAAATCAAATAATGTCAAATGGAAGAAGTACAGGTTGCAGCTGGGGCAGTCTTTAGTCATTTGAACAAGTCACTGAGGAAAGCAATGGATGTAAAGCAATATGACATTGTCCAGAAAGATCAGATCTCCTTCAAAAGATGTGGTCTAATTCACCTGTTAGTTACAGGATCTGATGATGGAATTACAGGGTGAAATTCTCTGGTTCGTGTTAGACAGAAGGTCAGATTCATGATCACAACAGTCTCTTTAAGGTTCAGTGTTTGAAGGTTCAGAAATTTGATGGCAGATGCTTTGCAGTGCCCTCCCCTTGGTACTATTGTCTGCCTCCAAAACCTGCCTTTCGGTAGCATCAGCTGGCCTTCCTCTCCATCTACCACAGATCTGGCCTCCTTTCACTCCTGGACTGAACCATTAAAGGAACTCTACTTTCCCATTTTCTTCTTCCTTTGAACATTCCTCAGAAAGGAACATTGTAGAAGCACCCTATAAAACCAACAGGGTTTTTTTTGTTTGTTTGGCCAAATATTACTGATTGGCCAGTCTTTTCCCTTTGCCAAAGAACTGTTGGGATAAAAGACCGTATGCTTCAAAGCTTTGTTAAATACCCCATTAATGTATTTGCTATGAAACCAATTCCAGGTTCTTTTCACTTCTTGTGAAAATAATAATAATAATACTTCTAGGAGAAAAAGAAGGGGATCTTGCTTCAATACTGTCAGTCTGCGGCATGGTTTTGTTTTATGGACGTAAGATAATCTTTTGTGCCTAGAAACTGGAAAGGCTTTGTGATAAAAGCCAGATGTGATTGCACTGGGAGAGTAGGCTGAATGTTCCAGTGCAGCAGTCTGGGGAATTGGGCGGATACATGCAGCATATTTAACACATCATAAGGTGCACTTCAAAAGCGAATAGGTGAAGGGGCCCAGTGGCAAGGCTTTATGTTGTAAAATGACTACAGGTACAGAGAATAGTCATGAAATCAGTAGCAGCTTTGCCAATAAAGTGGGGAAACAGTGGGGTCTTTCCAGGATCCAAAAAGTGGAACTAGAGCTGCATCCCCATACGTTATTATTCCCATCTACTGTTTTTATGTCCTCTGCTGACACCAGACTCCCTGCAGTCCCAGCTCTGACAGTCTGTTTAAAGGGAGCTGGTGGCACAATGTGTTGATCAAGTCAGTAAGCACAGATTGATTTCTGACCTGTATAAATCTCTTCAAATGTTTATTTTTCAGAGCCTAACTTTATTGCTGCCTATGATATCGGTTTGTTCACCTACTTCTTCTTCCGTGAGAATGCAGTGGAACATGACTGTGGGAAGACTGTGTATTCTCGTGTGGCAAGGGTTTGCAAAAATGATATTGGAGGGAGATTTTTACTAGAGGACACATGGACAACTTTCATGAAGGCTAGGCTGAACTGCTCCCGTGCTGGAGAAATCCCTTTCTATTATAATGAATTGCAAAGCACCTTCTACCTTCCTGAGCAAGATCTGATCTATGGTGTCTTCACTACTAATGTGTAAGTTGCACTGGGTTTACTGCCCTTCTCCTATCTCCAGCAGTCTGAGACTGATTTCTCAGGCAGTCTGAGCAATCATTTTTGAAAGACCCTTTGGTTAACGTGAAAGAATAGATAGGTCTGTGTTATCCATCATGGCAACATAGCCTTTGGGACAATGTTTTTAATTCATGGTTCACAAGATTCCTAGGGTCAAAAAACTGGCTGTACAGTTCCAGGGTAGCTGAATTTGATATACACCTCGGCTGTGACAGATTTCTGACTTCTTGTAGTGGCAATGCCACTTGTGTAATTCAGATTGCTTATGTAAAAATGACCCAGCAGAAAAACATAATTAATTTTCAGACCATTTAACTGCCTGGGCAGTCTGACATTGTGTGAACATTGGGGCTGACCCATGAGATGGACAGGTACATATGCTTGGGAGAGAAGGGCTGGAAGGAGGAGCATGAGGCAGGTGGGATCACAACAGCCTAGACTGATATCAACGTAAATTACTGTTGAACACCACTTTAAAGAAATAATGTCATGCACGCTACACAGCATTTGACATGTCCAAGGGGGACTGTACCTCCACTGAACACTTTTTCAGGTCCACAAATCAAAAGCAGCATTGGAACTCTGAGGAAAAGGCATGGTTTCTGAAACTTCATAATCACCTCTTATTGGCTTGATATTGAAAAATACTGTAATTGGAATGATTTAATGTAGCTGTGAAAGCAAAAAGGAGAAGAGGAGTTAATTGCAAAATATATTAAAAATCTCATAATGTATATTTTTAAGTCAAGAAAACTCAAATAACTTTTTCTCCGAAGCCCAAGGCTAGGATCATAAGTTTCAAGTTATAACCAGTCTGTGTGATATTGAGTTTCAATAATACATGTTCTCCAGGGGGGCGTTATCCTGATGTGTAAACTAGAGGATGAAAATCAAGTTAGATCCTCCACATGACAAACACTCAGAAGTGCCTTTTGCACTCTGGGTAGGCAACTACTTTGGTGGTTTTGTGTGTTACGAAATACTCTTCAGTAAGAATAAGGGTCTGTTCCGAGGAAGCCCACAGCAAACCAAAGAAGTGAAGCCCCACTGAAGTACAAGCCTTCAGGCCTTCCTGTTTTAATATGGCGCTTGCTGGTGTGACAGGGCTTGAACTTCAGCCCTTGAAGTCACAAAGCATCAGCCCCAACTTTTTGAGCTAAAGTGTTGGTTTTAGTTTAACTATGAGAGTCAACAGAGCCCCCTCTGTGTTCGGCCACTCTCATCCATCTTCCATGGTTTGTTTCTACGCTACCATTTCCAACATCAGTCAAAAGTGAGCCAGTGGAGAAGCAACTAGATGAAATAAACATGATAGAGCACTGCACCTTGAGTGTGGAATTTGGGGAAAATCTCCTGGGATGGAGAGGAGCATGAGTTTTTCTCCACAAGAATATAGGGCATGTTAGCCAAACTTGCTGAGCATCAAAAGGAAACCTGGCTACTGCTTTGGGCATTTGAGATAATTTAAAAAAATATATTTGTTTGTTTGTTTCTTTTTTTTGGTGGTTGTTGGTTTTTTTTCCAGTCAGAGAGGACTTCCATGCCCATAGTGATAATGTTTTATCTACCCATTTGTCCATTCAGCCAGCCAAGAACAGAAGGAAATAAGAACTTTTTAATAACTTTATTATATTTATCAAATCTGTATAGTTTTTGAACTATAAGGAGGGAGAGAGTCATAGGCTGGCTGTCGTTGGAACAGTTCTATTCTGCTGTGTCTGTATCCCAGGTTTAGCATGAGACATGATGAGTGTTACCCATCTCCTTTGGGTTACGCTTACAGCACTCTTCATACATTACAGGTGTATGTTCTTTCCTATATCTTCTGAGGACAATATAATAATGTAACATTTGTGTAATTGACGAAATGAGTTATTGATAATAGCTGAGGTTAGATCAAGTAGCATTTTGGGTCTACAACATGATGTTCTTTAGAGAGTTCAAAGAGAAATGTTCCAATTTGTCATCTGACTAGACAAATAATGGTAATTATTCTTTTAACTTCCACTGGGACTTATATCATGCTGCATGAGTTCTGCATACTAAAGAGGGTTGATGTATGATTCAGTCTGAATTTATTTATAGTAGAATACCAATGCATCACAAAAGTATGATTTGTTTGTTTGTTTAAAGGTATTTTTATTTTGGGAGGTTCATGTTTAAAGCATTTAGGGTCATTTTATAACAAATCGCTATTAGTGGTTGTGGTAACACACACATATGGATTTATTGCCCATCCGAATCAGTGGGAAAGAGAGCTTTTTGGGGAAGCTGCTGATGAAATAGTTAAGAATTTTTTATTAGAAGTTTTCTAGGAGGCAATAGAGACAATGTTAAAACCTCCTTGAATTTAATGTATTCTCTAAACCACATAGTTAACCCCAGGAAGTATGAAGTGGGAATAAAGGAGGTTGCACTTCACACCAGGACAACACAGGGGCCAGCTGCACAAGTTGATGTCACTAGCTTGAGACTGGGCTCAAACTTTTCATAGGGAGGCATGGGAAATATGCAAAGCCATGGAAGGAAAGGAAAATGCACCACAGATTTCATGGAAAACCTCTTTCTTCTCTCCAGCAAAGGGAAGGGACTAAACTGTGGAGTCCTTACCAGTGCCCTAAAAATATCTTCTTTTTTAAAGTATTTTTGTTAGACTAGCTGGGTTTTATTCTTTCTTTTCCTTTTTCATTTTCTTTCTCATTCTCTTTTTTTCCCATGTCTGCCTGAAGGCATTTACTTGTCATCCATCATTAGCTTTGTCTTAAGAGGTACCGTCTGTGAGCATGCACTGCGTCAGCGGTGTTCAGACAAAAGTGGAGAAAGATTCGCCCAGCATTGCTTTGACATGTTCAAAATGAGCTGCTCCATCACTCCAGGGATGGAAGGTGCGGGGGCAAGAGCAGAGAATGGGGAGTCAAAGCAGGAATTTCTTCCTGATGTTATATTGCTCAGAAGAAATATGCTGTGAAAGAATCTCCTCTTCTGCTTTCCAGCCTGGGATTGTAGAGCAAGGCACTTTTTTTTTTTTTTTGGGAAAGGGGTTATTTTTGGTT
>VWZY01006943.1:220781-275971 GCA_013399075.1 Chloroceryle aenea
CTTATTTTTTGTCATGCTGTGACTTCTTGACTGGCCTCCCTGAAAAGCTCTGGTTTCAGCAGTTTTTATAATGTAATCGTTTTGATGGGGGCTCAGGAAGCTTGGAGGTGATGGAGAATTTGTGCCTTCCAGGCAGGAATACCACAACATGGTTTGTTTTCTTTGGCTCTGCCTTGTGTTGTTATCAGGAAACTCTGCAGCCTTTTACACCCTGGGGGCTGATGTGGGTTGGTGATTGCCGACTTAGAGCTCTTCCCTACCCCCTGCCTTTTCCTTTCTCCCTGGACCAGATCATTATGTATCGAGAAAAAATCGATCCTAGCATTGATCTCCTCCAGTGATCCTTGCTGCTGTGCTGCTTTTTTAAACCTTGGAGCTTGGTACTGAGGCTCAGAAATGGGGCAGAGGAAAAAGCAGCAGCAAAGGGAAGAGATGGAAAGAGAAAAGGATTTCTGCCATCTCCTTTACTGTTTGTTTATTGACACGGCACCAATTTATTCTCCTAAATGGTGACCAGTAGTTGAACCCCGTATCTTGATGTAGTTTGTTGACCCGATATATTTCTATGTGTCTGAGCGGTGTTTAGTATGTGCCCACTGACCTGTCTCAATCTGTCTTTTCAGAACAGCCGGTCTTAGCAACAGGAAAACATCTGTAATGTCAGCTGCCCAAATTTACAGGCTGGGCTTGGCTGCAGGGATCTTGCCTTGTGTCTGTGTTTTCCTGTTGTGCTTCAGTGCTGCTGTCCCCACGCTTGCTGGAGACTATTAGGAAGATGTCCAACTAGAGCAAAACCTACAAGCCCTTTGAACATGCAGCATGTTTTGAAGGGTGCTTTGCTGGGTGGTATCTTGGCTGTGCTTCCTGCTGGATTTTGCATGGCTTTGAAATCTTTGTAATCTCCCTGCAATTTTCAAATGATCTTGGATTTTTACCTCAAGTTGCCCTCAAGCTTTGGGGAGTGATATCTGGAGAGCCAGGTCTGCAGCTTTATCACCGATACCACTGTGTATCTAGAATGTGTCTGAACAAAATCCTCCATCTGAATTTTAGAGAGGTGAGAACTTCAGATCTGGTCCATTATTTTCAGGTGGAGCCTGTATGTAGGCATAGTTCAGTATTTTTTTCAAAGGGTGGGGTGAGATTATTCTTTTGAGTACTTGCAGTCAAACAGGTAGAAAAATGAAGATGGTTGCAGGTAACACTGTGCTCTCTATGTATAGCCCCTTTGCAGCATCAGGGCTGTGGGCTTCTGAGCAGATGGAAACCCTGAGGTGGTCCTTGGAGTGATTTTTGTAGACATTTTTTGATTACACATTCAAATGAGGAAAGGAAAATGTGTTTGGGAATGAGACCAGAGTGTCTCTTGAATATTCAGATTTTCTGCACTCCCTGTCTTGAACAGTTTATTTTAATGTACTTTAATGTTATTATTCATTCTTTCCTCTGCTTCCTTCCAGTTTTCTTCATAAAATTTGCAGTTTGCATGATTCAAGTTGCAGTTTTGGGGTGTACAGTGTGGTTGAGAATAGTCTGGCTTGCCTGTTGTGCTGTACTCATGTGTGGGTATCCCATCCGGTCACGCCACCTCAGCTCAACTTCATGCCAGTGAAAATACTTGTGCTTCTGAGGCTATAGGGAGAGCCAGATCCTCTTGTGTGCAGCTATGACAGTGCTCTCATTTGAACTCTGTCTGCTTTTTCGACCCGGTTGCAGGGAGTTTGCCATTGAGTGATACTGAGCTTTTGCCCTCCTGCTTGGCCTGAATTCTGCTGTATATCCCCTCCAGCCATGGTGCTTAATGCAAAGCTAGCAGAAATGACTCAGCTGACAAGTACTCTTATTTGATGACTTGAGATCTATGTGAGAAACACAATTCACCTCTAAATAGCTCCGGGCCAGTGATCAGACAATTAAGTACATATAGGTGAGTAACTCCTGAAATGTCTCCAGGGAGTTTTAGGAAGGAAAGGATCAGCAGCTGCAGTAAAGAAGCCAGAGAATTTTTTGCCCTCTTTCTCCAAAGTGCGAAACCAGAGCTACAAGCGTGGTCTCTGTACGATGGCCACACTCTGCTTTTAAGGGGGTTGAGATATCGCACAGAGGATCACTTTGGTAGTTACCATTTGTTTACTTTTTTCCTCCATATATGGCACAAAATCCTCAGTAATGGAATGAAGCATTTGAATTTAGGGGTGCAAAATCAGAATTACAGGATTACCAGATTGCATGAATGAAACTGTTGGAGGACTTAACTGGAGGAATAATAGTCTGAGAAGAGATCTAAAAATTACTCTGTTTTGGGTAAAGAGGGAATAGAATATGGGCTGGAAATTCTCTGACCTCTTCATCAGAATGATGATGGTTCCTCAGAGGACAAACAAGTAACTATTGTTGGGTGGGAAGCATGGGAGAGAAAAATGTTGAAAGAGGTAAGGAAGGAACAAAGCAGAGACTGTTCAGTGGAGCCCTACTTCCAGCAGATCACTGAGGCGACACTGATGGCTGGATTGTTCATCAAAGACCTTGAAAACCCTGCTCCTTCTTCTGAGCTGAGGTTGCTGAAAGTCTGGCCCAGATTTTACTTTGGAAAATCTTCTCCCTGAGAGTTTTAAAAAATATCCGATGCTTTGAACATCTTTTTAAAAATAAAGGCAAAAGGAAAGGTAACAGCCTACAAAAATGTTGTGATAAAGCTTAATTATCAATTTCCATCTGCTCTGGCTGATATGGCCTCTCCAAAATTAAGGGAATTAGCTAATTATTGTACCACTGATAATGCTGAAAAGCTTTGGAAGATTTCATAGGCAGAGTTTGTTCGTCCCAATGTTTTGTCATCCTCAATATCCAGTAATACATCAGAATAAATCAGTAAACATCTGGTTTGACATTCTGGTTGCATTTAAGTAAATAGCAAGATTCCCACTGACAGAATGATGATATCAAACAGAACCATGATCACTAAAGCTCTTAGAAAGAATGAAGTTTGGTACATGAAATGGATCTGTGTTCTTTAAATAGAAGTACAAAATTATACCATATTCTCTATCCTGAAAACACATTTGCATCTGCTGTAGCAGGCAATTACTCCCGTTTTCTTTAATGTAGTTGCTTATAAATGTAAAGTTAAGCACATCCATACTACTCGCAGGATATGGACCTTTAAGATTTGAAGAGATGGTACAGGTCCAATAAACCTGGATTTCAGGATAGCAGTTGAAGAGCTTCAGTTGAACGGTTTGAGAAAGGGATGTGGCCATGTGTGCCTGAAATTGGAAAAAAAAAAAAAAAGGCGGCAAGGGTAAGCAGTGATGTAGAGAGCAGAGGCATGTTTCCAGTAAGATGCCAGAGAGATTGGTTTTCAGTTTCATCTTATTTGACATTATCTTTAATGGCATGGAAGAAAGAAAATAGCATACTTTGTAGATGGCATTGAGGTATGAAGGAATCAGAAATAACAGTGAAGAGAAAAATGCAGTGTGAGGCCAGTAGAGAAACCAGCAAGAGGCTGAATTTGAGAAATAAGCCTGTGCTGAAATTGCTGGTGTTTGCGTCACTGAAAATGAGAGGACATAAGATGGGCCAGTGGAAAGGGACTCTGCTCCGAACCAGATGAATTATTACAGTTTTTCCCATTTTGATTAAATGCTCAAACCAATGACATGCTTTACATTCATTTTAAGCTGCCTGTACAATTTTATGCTCCCACTTTTAGCTCTGAACTATGCAAATGGCCCCTAGTGAACAGTACTGTGGCAGAAGGGGAATTTAGCAGTAGCCAGAGTCCAGCGTTATGAAGCTGCTAAAACAGTGGAAGGTCACTTCAGAAAAAGCCAGTGTCAGTGAATTTCAGGGCTCACTGCCTTTTCTCTCCTTGTTATCATAACTAGGTTAACAATTTATTTTGTGGGACTTGGGGTTTGCTAGGAGGGAGGAAAAGTTGGGGAGGTGGAGTGTGCTGAAGGCTTTTGTTTGCTCCTTATTTTTAAAGCACACTGCCAACATACTTGCCTCACAAGATTGGGAATGGTTCTGTGTATGGATCCTTTTACCTCTAGCAGGCTGGCCTTAGGCCAACTCGGATCAATGCTGTCTAAAAGTCATTACCATCTGATGCATGCTAGGTGGGCTATGTGAAATTAGTTTCAACACAGTGGTGACTGACAGGAAAGCAGGTAGTTTTCTTTGAATATGTAATGTTAGGGTGGCACTGATGCTATTGTTATACAAACAAGACTAATAACTACAGCTACCAGCAAGCCCCAGGGCAGAGTTCTATTGCATCTGTCAATTCTTGCAATTTGCTACTATTATTTCATAAGATTTGTAAGATTTGAATTCTAGGCAATGGTCATATTTAGGGACATGGCTCCTAATGCAGAGTCTACAGCCTTACTGCTGCCATGGCTGCTTTGCTTCATGTCTCAAGCTTCCAGTCAGCATTTGCAGTATAAAACACAAACATGTCCAATGATAATGCTGAATTAATATATTGCTACAGATGCATCATTAACTTTTTATTAGGAGAAGTGCTGTTTTACCTATTTGGGGAGGAGGGAGTATCTGGAGCCAGAGCAAATTTGTTATTGTTGATTTAAGTTTAAACTTTAAGTACATATAAGTACATAAAATATGTATGGGTTGTAGAAGAACACAGTATCATGCTGTCTGGTGTCTTTTACATGTCAAAGTACCTAAGTACTGTAGATCTGCAAAGGAGAAGGGCTGGATTTCAAGAATATCCATTTACTTAAGTGATGATGCCTCTTGTTAAAAAGTGAAATGGATATTGTTCGATGGTGTTTTTACAACTAGATGGCAAAAAGCAATTTGGAGGACCATTTTGTCCCTTATGCAGTGTTAAAATAGCCCTGGACAAGGGATGTGTTAGATCCTCAGGGTGTGGTTGGTGGTCTAATGTTTATCTGTTTTTCCAACATACATTAATCTACAAAGGCTCTGTCTAGTTGAATCTGCATCTTGTTGAGCAGTAAATAATTACCCAGAATGAAACAAAATCCAACTTTCACAAAGGAGCTGCTTAAATATGGATTACTTTGTGCAGCCTTGGTGACAACTGTAGACTGTTTTCAGGTTTCTTTATCATCACTCACATTTCATTCTAAGTCTTCTGCCTTTGCAGTTTTCTTTCCTTTTGTAAGTTCCCATATTTTAGCATATTTTGTGTTCTTAAATCATTGGCATCTTGCAGAGACTACATAAAGCATGTCTCTGTGTCCCTTGCAGTGGATTTGCTCCTGCCTAAACCACCCTTTTTCACACATACACCACCAGACTACAGGAATTTCCCATGTTCATATGAAAGTCTCAGATCTGCAGCCACAGAGCGGAATGTAGGAGCAGAGCACATCTTAATCTGACAGCCACCTCCAGACACTGACTGACACAGGGCAGAGACAGAGAATAACACCTGAGTGCACTGATTTGCCCAAGCTGCCTTTCCAAAAGGGTGTCTAGTCCTTCCATATGGCATCCCCAGGAGGCATGCTTTCTTAAGGGTCAAAAGCCTGCTGAGGTTGGGAAATGGTGCTTCGTAATCCAGACGAACGTGCCCCGTGTTCAGGAATTCCTCCTGGCTCTTCCTTTCATTAGGACTTTAATAGTATCTGAGTTTTCATGTGGATGGCTGATCCCATCACTAGTAGTCGGAGGCCCTCTGTACTTTTGTTTTTATTAGCGGTCAGTTTTATTTGGCAGAATGACAAGAGTTTCTAATAGTGTTTGTGGAGAAACAGTCATTTTTTAAAATAACCTGTTTTACTGATGTAAACATAAATCCAGATGCAATCAAAATTTTTCTTGGGACGGCATTAATCTTTATATTTGAATAAATGCAGTGCTGTTTTATTTCATGTCTTTAAAAATAAACACCTATCCAATAAAGAAGTCACTGTTGCTAAAAGATGATGGAATGGGATGTCAGAAAGTAAGAAATGGAATATTTTGTTGTGTAGCTTGTGTGAGGCCATAATCTATAAACCACAATCGATTAAAGTGATATTGAAAATGGTAGGACAGGAGGTGGAAATGAGCAAGCCAAGGTTCCTGATGTGGAAAGGAAAATGAGGTCAAACTGCCTCTGAAAATCCTCTGTCTGCACTGCTTTTTTCAAATAAGTTACATGTGTTTGGCTCATAAGTGGACTTCAGTTTTAGAGGTTGTTTTACACCATGGCTTTAATTTATGCATTCAAAACAAATCACGTGCAGAGTAGTAATCACTGATGCTAAGCATGTGTGGGTGATAAATTGCACACGCACACAACATACGCACATTTCAGCTTCTCTGCCCCTGCGTCCAATATCAAATGCCAAACACCAAACCTTGTTTGTCCAGACTGACATCAACAGTAGCCCTCACAGTGGTGGTACCTGTAAGCTGTAATACGCTCCTGCTGCATAGTGTCCTGCTTCACAAATAGCCCCATTAATTGCTTATGAAGTACATAGCTACTCATATTGAGGAAAGGGCAGTAGCAGCTGGCATGGAGTATGTTGTATTCACCAGCTGAGAAATGAAACTACTACTTGACCAGTGTCTGACTAAAGCAGCTCAGTTCCACTTGGCTTCTCTTCTCAGTGGGGAAAGATAATGGATTTGTACAGATCGCTAACTCATCTCAGCAGTTTGAATTTTTAAAGGTTTCAAAATTAGAGGGATTGTTTGAAGGTCTGGTGTGCTTTTTTTTCCCCTTTCTAATCTTATTTTCTTAAGCCAAGAACATCCTTTTGATTCTTATTCTTCTCTTTTCATGCCATCTGGCTTTAGGGAAGACAGAAGTCCACTCTTCCTTGCACAGGCTATTGAGGTTGTCAGTAATTATGATTTGGTTGGCTGGAAGCTAATATGATTATTTGTTTAGTTCATCCCCTCTGCAGGTTGATAGCAATGGGACAGTAAGCTAACCTTGTCGGGAAAGAATTATCTGCCAAACACAGCCTCATGCTTGCAACTAACAGACACAGCTAAAACCCCTTTATTATTTGCAAAGGACTGTTCCCTCAGAGTTAACTGCTTGAAGAGTACAACAAGCTAGTGTGAAATTTGGAGGTCTTGTTCCCCAAAAGAGCAAGGTGAGCTCCTGTGCTGCCCATTCTCCTGAGATGCTGAGTACAAATGAGGGTTGCTCAGTGCCTTGCAGGATCTCTGCAGCAGTTGATAGCACCACTATCTCTGCACCTCTAATGAACTAAATGGTGATGCCCATGGGGGTTTAAAGGACTAGGCAATATGACAATTATTTCCCTGGCAAACATGAGGGCCACTGCAGGTTGCAAACTCATTACCAAAAATGTAGAGGTCTCTCTGGTGCAGTGGCAGGGTTTTGTGAGCAAACACAGTTTGGGGAGGGAGTTTCTCAGTCTAGAGCTGTGCCTCTGCAGACCATCCTGTCCTGTCGTTCTGGTCCTATTTGCTTTTAGTCATCATAAAGGAGTGAGAAACTGGTAAATGAAAAGAAAGGAAATGAAAACCAGGAAAGGAAGCAAGTCCCCTCAGATGACAGGAGCAGAGCCTTTCAGCGTGAATGCTCTGGATGATGGTTTTGTGGCTTTTGGTACAAAATGGTAATTTTGTCTGTCATCTGTCTGGTAGTAAGAATGGGAAGACGCTCTAGTAATTCATTCTTTCCTTTGGTCTGTCAAAGCCTAATCTCTCGGGTCTGGTTCTATTGATTTAATGATCCATTTATTACTCAGTCTGAAGTTTTAACTTGCAGGGAAAAATTACCAAAAGATGAAGTTGTCTAGACACAGAGCAAATTAAAGTGGGAATGGAAAACTTCTGAATTACAGAGGTTTAAGCATTAATGAAGATTCTGAAAGAAGGTGTGATTCGGGCTATTACAAAAAAAGGAGATCTTGGGCAGGACCAGCATCTTGGAAGCAGAAGCTTTTTTACAGCACGTGCTGTTAGTGAAGACTCAGCACCACCAGGCTTCAAAGGTCCCAAAACTTTTTTGAGTCATAAGTATGATTTTCCATTGACTTCAGTGGGCTGTGGATAGTGCCCCACTTGCAGACTCTTAATCCTTTTCATTATCCCAGATCACTGCTGTAGAAATTATCGGAACAGCCAACAACAGGGAGGCTTATAGCTCCCAAACAGCAGGCAGTAGGTGAGCTCTTATGAGTAAGATGTTATTTTCATGCAAATGTCCTTGGTAAGTGAGAATAAGGAACGAGGGAAAAAAATACCTTGAATAGGAGATACAAATGGAATTGGTTTTCAATTGAGTGTTTTCAATGTATGTCTTTATGCCCCAGATATGACATTTATTACGAGGCAATGAATTATGGTGAATGACTATTGATAGTAATGCCCTGTCATAATAAATCCAACCTCTTAGATATACATCAAGACATATTCTCTTGAGTCCTCACAGAATGTGTTACAGTTAGTAGATGGCCAGAGGGAAACTGGGGTCACAGACCATGTGGTATCATTACCATCTTACTTCCACAAGCATCCCACTTTGTGAGATTTCATTAAGTCATTAGCATTAATATGGACAGTGTTAACCTGCGATGCTCCGGTAGTCTGGGATAATGGGTTCCCTCTACCTGTGTGAATTATGCTAAGAGGTGATAGTGTGTCATTAGTTCCTTCAGGCATTCCTAGCCTGCCACTGAGGAAACCAAAGTATGGTCTTCCCTGTATGTATGGTATGACATCTGGCCACACTAAATCGGTGACAGAAGTCCCATTGCCTTTGAAACAACTGAATTTCATTACAGCATGTAAACTCCTTCGTATCTTATTACACAGTATTTGCATACTGCCCTGCGAGACTTCAGGTCCCATGGCCCATGTGAGACTTTGCTGCGGTATCGTAATGCGACACAGTATTTACATGTAAACATTTACATTTATTTTGTGTTCTGAGCACAGGGAAATGCTGTGATATCTTTACATTTTCCATGTTGTGGTGCCTGATCTACTAATAACGACAGCATATTTCTGAAGCATTTTGATCTTTGTGTGTGTGTATGCACACATATATTTGTCTTTTAGTGTGTGTTTGCTGGTGGGGTTTTGCCTTTTAATAACATAAATAGGGATATATGTTCTAAAGATTTTGTAAGGATATAAATCGGGGTGGATTTTGAAGTGTTCACTTAAAGCATTTGCCAGAAATGTTCTTTTGCTTTTCCTGCTGAAATGCTGTTCCTGCTTACAAAAGAAAAAAAAAAATGGAGCAAATTGTGTGTGAGTAAATACATTCCTCCTCGCCCTAAATTTTATCGCTGTCAGCTGATATAATACGTTTCTTACTAGATTTGAGGCAGATGAGTGGCCTCCAAATCCTGAAGGCAGGCAGACAGCACAGCTATTTTGTTTTTATATTTCAAATTATTTGAGGGTCTGCCATCAAATGGGGAGAAGTCCCAGGCTTTGATGGTTGTTAAATTACAGTGTATATGATTTGACAACCCAGCAGAGCCCAGGCTAGGCAGGAATTCATTACACGCAGGATGCAGAGCGCAGGAATGGCAGGATGGCCATAGCTTCCTGCCAACAGGCACTGCACGGGGCTTTCTCCAAGCCCAGCATCGTGGCCTTTGGGCAGCTCTGCAGCAAAGTTACTGATGGCCCGTCAGCTGGGGGTCAGTGGCGGTGGCAGGGGACCGCAGGCTGTGATTCATTGAGTGCACCGTTAGGGATCTGTAGCTCGCTGCTCTCAGCCAAGAGCAGCACATTAGGTCCATGACATACATTATGATAGTGCCAGCAAAGTGGTCAGTGCCTAACTGGGATATATTGCAGCCTGCAGAGTGGCTGAGGGCTGCAGCACAGAACATATGGAGATTATTTCCTGAGTTTATGCAGCACATGTTTTCCTATAAATTAAATTCAGAGAAAATGGGTATCATAATAGGGTGATGCTCACAACAGCCTTCCCTGTTATGAATTACAATGACCTCTCTCAGCTCACTGGGTGCCCAGTGCAATGGCTTCATGCATTTGGAAACAATAGCGTGTACATGGTGTCATGGTCCAAAAGCCTGACCAAAAGGCTCTCTAACTAAAAGCAGGGGCTTTTTTTTTCTTTTTTTTTTTTCCCTTCAGTTGCTTCTCTTATTCTCATTCCAGAAACTGTCCAGCTTCCTCCTGAAGTGCCAAGTTGCCAGGAGGGTGGGCAGATTTGCCAGTGTCTGCTCTGTAATTAGGTGGTCGCTGCCCTTGCTGAGGGGCTGCTAGATGGCAAAGGCAGCTCTGGATATGACTGCAGCCCTGCTTCATGGGTGAGGGTGGTGTGGGTTGCCAAAACAGCAGGATGGGGGTCCTTAGCCAGAATAATGAGCAAAGCAGCATATGTCCTTGGACTGAGGATCTCAAGTCCTTTCTAGGCAAATATTTGATACTCTGTTGCCTGGGGCTGGGGAAAAGTCATCTTTGCCTTTTCCTTGGGTGTGCTGAAGCAGCTGAAGAAAAATGTAGTAGAGACAGTCATTGTAACTACCTTCCTAGAGCATGAAAGGTAAAGTTATGTTGCTTACAACTCTTGAGTGTGAAATCTTTAGTAGAGGAAATATAGGAGCTGCCATGTAGGAGTAAACTGAAAACTCATAATTAAGATATAAATACATACACGTGTGTCTGTCTATATAGCAATGGGTACCAGACAGCAAAACGATCTCGAGTTTGCTTTGGGGCAAATTGCTGTAGAGTCAGCACAGCCTGATAGAGTGTTTTCAGCTGTGCTTAAGGGATTTGCTTTTTCATTTGCGTCTGATTACAGGCTAATAGGATTTCAAAGATTTCTGGGAGGGAACAGTTCACATCTCATTGCATTTGATTCTTTTCTTTTTTCTTTCCTTTTGATGTTTCATTTATCATAGTACCATTAGAATAAATTTTATTACTCTCTTATTTAGCTTCTGGAACTGAATTTTTCCCTTGGTCCCTTGCTGCTGTCTAATTGGCAGTTTTCAAATCATTTGGGACTTTTGGAAAGATCCTATCAGCCTTTTGTGTGATAGAAGAGAATGGATCATTGGAATTAAAAAAAAAATGTTGCAGATCTTTTTAGGTTTAGTTCACTTTTCTTTGTCTTCCACTAATACATGCATGACGTGGCTCGTACTGTTACGTTTTCTTAATGAAAATTAACAATTTGAAAGCAACTCATGGGAACAACCAGTACAGCTGAATTTTATTGGTACAGGCTAATTCTGTGACTGACCTTCTCTGTTTAGTGGCGGTAATAACCCTAGTTATTTTTCTTTAGCAGCTCACATGTTGGGAACACACACTTAGCCTGTAAATATGGATTCAGGAGGAAAATGAATACGGCAGTGTTTAAAGCGGCCAAAAGCTTAGAAATAATGTTCTGCTGTGACTTTTCCAAACTGACATCTTGAAGTTGGGATTATAAATGAAACCATTGTTCCAGCAAAAGCCAAGACTAATAGAAAGCCTTTATTAGTGGCCCATTGGCTAATTCTGCTTGTCTAACCCCTTTGGATGGACACAGTGTCAGAAAACATACTCACAGAGGTTGCTTTGTGTGAGATTTGGCCTGCTGAGTGATTACATGTGGGCACAAAGATATCTCAATGACAAGTGTTCTTTGACTAAAATTTGTAAAGTCATTTTCTTTCCCTAGGCCTTGGAGAGAAGTGAACTGATTTTTAATCTACAGCTTCTATGAGTGATATTTGCTTTGTGTCCTATCACCCTTCTATTCAGCCATTCTTCCCCTCCAAGCAGGTAAACCTCTGCTTAGAAGAAATTGTTTCTTCTGCAGAGCCTTGGTGCAGTTGACAGCTGTCATATACAAGTGCTATACTAGAATACGTGTCTTTAGAGCTAGACAGTCTCAAAGAACTTTAATCTTCTTTTTGCACATGCAGGGAATGCCTAGGAGCCAGAGACCCCTACTGTGGCTGGGATAGCAAGCAGAAGCGATGCACCACGATTGAGGACAGCTCCAACATGAGCCTGTGGACTCAAAACATTACTGAGTGCCCGGTAAGTGGAAGGAGAGGAAATATTTTATATGTACTGGTGTACAAATGTGTGCATAAGTAGAGAAGGGAGAGGGAAAGTGAGTATGTACATTGATGAAGACTGGCTGTTAGGGGAGCATGGAGAGCCCAGAGGCACACACTAATATCTATGCACAGCCTCTTGTTTGGAACACAGAGACTCCAGATGTATTTGTTTTCTCCAAAAGAGCGATCCCAAAGCAAGCATTCAGTTTTCATGCCCACCCATGCCTTGAGTGAAAAAGATTGGATCAGGCTGTTGGGTTACTGCTGAGAACTGTATAAACCTCAGAAGAAAATTTAGCTTTATCAGGGCTACTCTACTGCACCATTTCTTTGCCATCCCTGCAGGTCAGGGAAATCAGAGTAGCTGACTACAACATCCTTGGGCAGCATCCAGTTAATTTTCCTCTTGTATCCCTGAGACAGGCCCAGGAAACAGCATTAGTAAAGTGTTGCACTGGCATGAATAGGCATCTAGGGAGCAGCAGAGAAATGGGGCATGTACGGATGGTTTGCAGAGAAAACAAAATGGTACAGTGTGTACTAGAGAGCGCAAAGGAAGGGGAGAGTATAACCAAGAGACGGAGTATGAGAAAGAGAATAGGGGCTTCTAACCTATGCAGCAGTTTGAAAAAAAAAAAAAGTATCTCTGCTTGAATCAGTTTGAGTTGGCTCTCCAGCTTCCTTCCCACCCACCCTCTTCTGATGACAATATCCAGTTTCTGGCTGTGATCCCCAGAAGCCATCTGGCCAAATTTAATTCCTGCTGCTTGAACCGTACCTGTAAGGTGGCTGGGGAGGAAAACCAGTCTTTTGTTGATAAATTAGGGGCAGGTGGGAGAAATTCTCATTAATGTTCATCTTTATTATCTAATGCCAATTAGCATGTTAATACTGCTAAGTCTGTTAGATAGAGAGGGAGGACTGGCTGGGGTAATATCTTCAGTACGCTAGTTCTTTCTGGAGGTGCTGGGATGTTTATTCCCCTTATCTTCCTTCCTTCTCAGATATTTTCCCAGGAAATGTTAGTCATTACTTCAATCCATCCTCAGCTTGGCAGGCTTAAGTTTTTCACTGCTGGACTCAGAGACTTGTGTGTTTAAAACCCTCCTGTGTAGAATTGGGATGCAGTGCTTCTTGATTGACCATGCTGTTATCTTGTCCTGCTTAATGCCTGTGTCTGTTGATAGGTGTGTGAGGTGTTAATCCTCTAGTTTGAACATGTCTGCTGTGGTGCACACTAGGGGACAGGCTACTCCAGATCATTGTTTCAAGGTCATAAAAATCCAGCCCAGAATATTCAGGAGCTTTGGCCGTTCTCAGGGTGCTAGTTTTGTATTTGTTTTAGCACTTCCATTGTAGATTATTTTCCATGTAGGTGCTCTCATTCTGGTGAGTATGTCAGCCTTGTGCTCTTTGACTGACAGGCTGCCAAGCTGTTTAAAATCCAGATGCAAGTGCTTTCTTTTTCTTTCTTCTCTACCGCTTGCTGGAATGAATTCACCTCTAGCATAGAATGGGATGGGTCATTTAAGCACCTATATCAGCAATATCCAAGTATTTCCTTGTGTTCAGTGCAGGATAAAGGTCACAGTCAACAGAGGTAAGCGTCTAGGACAGCATGGGCAAATGACCACTGGAAAGGTACAGGAATGCAGTGACTCAGTGCCAAATTTCAGTCCTGAAAAAGGCCCGTCTGGGAGTTTAGTTGGATGAGTTACTGTCTTAAGCAGTCCTGGCTTTTCTCACTTGACTTCCCTGGGCTGAGCACCAGGCGCTCAGCTGTGCTGGTACAGCTGTATGTGAGATCACAGTCAAGTGTGACATGGCATTGATTAAAAGCACCCCTCCCAAATAAACTTTTCCTAACCCAGATAATGTCAGTGAGCTCTTCTGCAGCCTAGCCCACAAACAGATGTCCTGGCACGGCTGAGAGACTGGCATGCTGCAATTTTTAAAGGCAGAAATGGCATATTATTGAATTATGTCCTAGGCCAGGCATTTGTGTGAGTCAACCACACTAACACAACTTGACTGCTGCTCCTGTGCAAACATGCTTGTTCAGAGCTAGTCTGAACATCTTTGTACAGCAATACATTGCACCATAGATTTCCACTCTCCAGATTTAATATTAAGGGACCTTGGATAGAGGGTTAATGATATAGTGTTAACATAGTACCTTAGGCAATGGTTAATGCATGTTATTATCAGGTAACACCCAGAACCTCCTAAAGGTTCATTGCTAAGGTTGCAGTGTCAAACTTTTTAACATTAAGAAATTGTAAGACACAAATTGCACATGCTATTCTTTTTCTCCTGTATGTGCATGGGTCATATCAGGGAGTCCTGAATTATTTTAGGAAAAATGAAAATAAAATCACAACCTACTTTATAATATCTTACTGATGCCTTCACGGGCCACCAGCAGGAAAGGAACGTTAGATTTGGCTAACGAACTCCATTAGCCAAGCTCATGGGGTTGCTGTTGATAGTGGTTGGCAAATCAAGAACTGAGTATTCCTAATAAAGTCTACAGTCTTTCTTATCCCAAGCCAAATGATGCTCTTGGAGGTTTTCATCTCAGTCCCACTCGGTGTGTCTAGCAAACCTTTGTATGACATCTTCTTCCATACTACCCCATTTTCTTGCTAATCAGTGCCAGTATCCCCACTCCTTTTTTAGGGTTTCTAGCAGACTTATACCCTGCTCTCAATTCATGTGGGCTCAGCCACTCAGAGCTGCAGTGCCCAGGATAAACCTACTCAGGCCCACACTGAAGCATGCCTAGTGCACAGAGAAGACTTCAAGTGACAGGATCAAAATCTTTGAGTCTCTGAAAACTGAGAATTTTCCTCCCCACCTCTCAGGGATTTTGTACCCCAGAGAGATTTGAATGAGTCTTAACAGGAATCGCAAAAAGGTTGCAAGGACATAAAGTGCAATTCCTCTCTCTGAACTTTAGCTCGTTCCAAGGAACAGGTTGCTACTTATGGATGTTCTTTTTCCCTAGATTTGATTTTAGGAATGGTTGAAATATTTTGACTGAAACTTTGCAAGAATTGTCAGCTTCTGTCAAACAGCCAACATGGAAACTTCCAGCTGAAATAACTATAAGCTTGGCAAAGTTATAAGCAGCTGATATCTGAATCTTAAGAGGATGCATAGATGAATCAAAAAGAACAAGTAATACTTCTAGACTTATCTTTAATATTAGAATAAACATTGCCAATATCCTGGTAGGTAGTGGGAGGTAGGAATGGTCAGTCTGAATTTTTAGATCCTGCATTTGAGCCTTCAGGCGGTACATGGAAGAAACGAAAAGATGATGCCTTTGCTGGGAGTACAGCAGCTCATAAAATACGAGAACTCTGGAATTTGTAATGTTGTTAGGTGAGAGAAGGGCATTTGATCACATGTTTTTAAAGATGTCCTTTGTCTGCTGGGCACTGTGTTGTCTACAAAGGATTTGCCTTGTAAAGATATTCCTGAAAAAGACCAGTGCATATAGGTTTTTACCCCGCTTCCCAAGATTGCTCTTTTGAATATATTTTTATGAATTTAAAGATATAATAGTAATCCATATGTAATTTCTTAAGTATGAAAACTTCCCACACCCACAACTGTTCTGGTTTGAGTGAGAACAGAAGTAATTCTGTTCAGTGATTTTACTTTTCAGCTCAGTTATAACTAACTGCACTGCTGCACTGTCTGAAGTCAGCAGTCTGTTTTCACAGGCAGCATCTGCTTCCAGCAGGGATAACACCCCAGGGTTAGAGTTACTACCAAGGATTGGTGTGCAGACCAAGGCCACTTCTGGATCTTGTGTACCACATTGAAGGGTACAGGAAAGTAAAAGACTGCACCTGCAGGGAGGAGCAGACAGGACGAGTGACCCCAAACTGACCAGTGAGGGATTCCATCCCATATACATCATATTCAGTATAAAGTGGAGGGATCTGGAGGGTCTCGCTCCTCTCTTTGACCTCTTGGACTGTTTTGCTGGCTTTACTCATCTTGGCATAAATCCTCTTGTGATTTCTTCCTCGGAGCATCCAAAGAGGATTCTGTCCATTCTGCCTTTGATCCCAATCTGTGTTTTCCTGAATCTAGTACCAGAATCCAGCTCCTGAACACACCTTGCATTTGCTGCTGGGCTCAGTTTGAGACTCTCCCAGTGCTGCTCCACAGCATCAGTGGTGACGGTGATGCAATTACCATAGGGGGTTGGGTTTTATACTGGTTCACAGGATCACAGGATATCAGGGGTTCGAAAGGACCTTGGAGATCTTTGAGTCCAACCCTCCTGCCAGAGCAGGACCATATAATCTAGGTCACAAAGGAACGCATCCAGGGAGGTTTTGAAAATCTCCAGAGGAGGAGACTCCACAACCTCTCTGTAGAGTCCATCCCAGTGCTCTGTGACCCTTACAGTAAAGAAGCTCCTCCTCATGTTAAGGTGGAACCTCCTGTGCTGGTTTTGTATATATTTGTATATATTCCATTTTTATTATTATTATTTTCATTAAAGCTGTTCTAGTTTCCTTTTCTAATCACTAAGTTTCTCTCCCTTATTCTCTTTCTCTTCTCCCTTGGGGAGGGAGAGGGGTTAACAGAGAGCATCTGTTAGAGGTCTAAGGGGCCATCCTGACCCTAAACCAGGACAACAATGTGACATGTTTATAAATCTCAGCATTTTGGTTATGGCTGCTTATTTGTTTAAGTTTTGAATTGCTTCCCAGTGTGGTTTATAAGCCAATAATTATTTGTCAGCTTTTGGTTTTGGTTTTTTTTTTTATTTAATTGAAGCCATGGGCCATATCATACCATTGAGATCTGAACAGAACTCCCTGTTGGAATCAGCAAGGCTTTCTGGCTCAAAAATGGGTAGAAATGATCTGATATTTGGATTATGACTCTTGTAAGGCAGGAGGAGAAAGGAGATAAAAATCTAGTATTAAATATCTTAAAGCAGTTCTTTTGATTCTTTTTTCCTCCCTGACTTCTAGCAACCCAACTGTATTGATTTTTGATTGCATGCATGTATAAACCAACAAATTCAACAACAAAACCACAACTCAGTGTTCTCTTCTCTGGGCATCTTGCCTTGTAACCTGCAGCCCTGAGCAAATTTTTATGACAACGTGATAATCTATTGCAAACAAAAGTTTACAGCAGATGCTTTGAAACCCTGCAACTGCAGCCTAATGAGCACAGTAACAGATCTAAATTATTCCATAAATTACTTCCATGCCACTGCTGCGTATTTTTGATGCTGCTGTAGGTGGGTGAGAGGGGAAGATGACAGCCCACCAGAGGTGCCTTGTGTTTAACGTAGTGCCAGACTTGGGGAATAAGCACAGAGCAACATGTTTCAGAGGATGAGTGTTTGAAAGCACTTCTCTCATGGCTGTGGTTGGCTGCATGACTCTCTGTGGCTTGGTTTCCTTGTCTCTAAAGCAGGAGAAATTATTTCTCCCGTGGTGCAGCCCAGAGGACTGATCCTTCTGACTGCAGAGCTCAGTGAAGCATGGCACAGTGGGATTTGTTAGTGGTAGCTGGTTCAGACTGGGGTCCAGGACTGTTCACCAGGGCCCCAGCCTCTTCCTTTCATCAGCCTTTGTTGTGTGCATTGCTGACGCTGTGTCCAGTGTTGCCTTTGCCAGTGTTTTTACCAAAGCTGCTGAGCATCCCACCACTCCACGGGTGACACCAGTGGGGATGAGCCACTTGCAGGCTGTGCCTTCCTGCCTGTGAGGCCTTGCACTCTAGGATGTGATGGATGGAGGGTTCCTCCAAGGGAGAGAGCACCATGATGCTGCACTGTAGCAAGGAAGTGGCTGTACCTGGGCAGGGCCAGCATGGATGTCTTTCTGCCTCATATTTCTGAATTCAGGAGCAAAAGTGAAGCCAGGGCAGGGGTGTTCTGGGCAACTTTCCAGGCATGATCCTGAAGTTGCTGGATTTTGTAGTAGCGAGTGATGGAGTGTGCACAAGAAGGCAGTGGTGGCCTGGAAGCGATCCTGGGAGGAGCAAGCAAACACTCATCTTCTCCAGTCTGCCTTGGTAGCAAGGGCTCTAGCAGCCTTCTCCCCCAGCCTGTGGCTGAGGGCTCACCTAGCAGCAAAGGTTAAAAGAAGGCACAGGGGAGCAAGCTCTGACACCCTATCTCCTGGAAGGTTTTCACCAGTCCTGGGCTGAAACAGTTCTGTTTCTCCTGCTTCTGGTCTGTCAGGACTACTGTGTTTTTACTTCATTACAGTGCCCAGGAAGCACAAGCCCCAGCTTGTTCGGGGCTGTTCAGGCATGAAGCAAAGGGCAGAGGAAACAGATAACAGTGTGGTCTGGTCTATAAATTGCCTTGAGATGAATTCTTGCTCTTTAGCCCACTGTGTGATCCTCAGCATTAATTCTAGTCACCACCATCTCCTTCATTTTCTGTGCTTCACCCAGATTAGCCAGTTAGGCTGTGGCTCTGTTTAGAAAGGGAGACAGTTCTTACTGTGTGTTTGGACAGGACCAAACCCAGCAAGGCACTGGTCTCAGCTGGTCACTATGGTTATATGAACGCTAACTTGGAAAATATTCTGCAAGATGAGTCCCAAGCACTGCAGAGGCGGAAGCATAATGGAGTGGGGACAATCAGCACTGGTCATTGTGCTTAAAAGGCTGAAGCTGTGCAGTGTGGGATGAGGGATCACGGTGGTTTTGTGCCATGGCAGATGGGTGCTTGTGCCTGGTGTGGTGCCGGCTGGGTTGGCTTGGGTGCCTGTGCACACACGTTAGGTATGTGGGGTGGAATTTGGAGGGTAAATATTGATGCAGCACTGTGTGAAACCAACCCTCTGTTTTGAATCCTGCTCACAAGCACAGACAGCTCCCATGTAAGCTGCATCCTAATCCCCTCGGCAGCTTTGTTTTGCAGTTTTATTGTGGGTCTGTCTGCAGAAATGTAAACTTACTATTAATGACATTTTTTTCTTTTAAAATTAGGTGAAAAACCTGACAACAAATGGAAGACTGGGACCTTGGTCCCCGTGGCAACTGTGTGAGCATTCGGATGGGGACAGCACAGGCTCCTGTATGTGTAGGTCGCGTTCATGTGACAGCCCTCGTCCTCGCTGTGGAGGTCGCAGCTGTGAAGGGGCCAGGATTGAGGTTGCAAATTGCTCAAGGTACCTCATCATTTTTGTGCTCTTTAGGAAGAGAAGAAGTGCTGTGCTTGTCCACAGCTTTGCTCCTTCCTTGTGTTTCTGTGACCGTGGTGTTGTATTCAGTCAGTGAAAAATGCAGGCGCCCCAGGGGCTCTTAGAGAAGCACCTTCAGCCAGGGCTCTTGGAAGATGAGCACACCAAATCAGTGTGCACATTAGCCTTCCCTACACTGTGCCTCAGTTTCCCTCAACTGTACAGTGAGTCGTGACCCATCAAGAGGAGGTAAGGTAGAGGTAGTTGTTAGACAACTGAATAATGAGAAGCTAAAAGAATGCAATAAGCTCATAATTTTCCAAAGTGTGGATTCTGAGGTTACATTGCCAAAAGTGAGTGGGGCACCTTCAGAGCAGCGCTTATGAAGACAGGACTTAGTGTAGCTGCAAGCAAGGCTTGTTTGCCTTGTTCTGCGAGTCTGTGAACTGTTTGCAGCACTATGGGTAGGTGAAAGCAAGAGATCATCATCTGGCAGCAGCAGCAGCAGCGCTTAGGAGGCATGCCTGCCGGTGACAGCACTTAAACAACGTGTGTAGCTCAGCTTGTGTCGAAATGCTGCCTTTCCAGGGAAGACTTGTGCTTGAGTGGAATGGAAGCTAAATGTCCTCCAGTCAGGTGCCCAAAGATAGCCATGGGGTTTGTGTCCATGTTTCCCCACTACCCTCAGACTACATCGTGTCATGACTCAAGGAAAAGATGATGCAACAGTGTAAGCTCTACTTAACCTTAAAGGTGGGTCCAGACAGTATTTTGGTAAATATTGGTTCAATATAGTTTTTATCTGCTTTATCTTCTCCATAAACATTCATTCCATTAAGGAAAACTGTCTTTTGACTCATCCCTGGAGATCAGTGTTGGTTTTGGCATAAAAAAAATCAGCAATTAAAACTCATGTTTTAATTGGAATCTCTCCTTCCGGTTGTGGGTTATGCTGGCCAAAAAACATGCTGTCATTCCTGCCCCTGGGCTGCCACCCTGGGTTGGTGCCTTCCAAAGGCAATCTTTTTATGTCAGTAGCAAATGGAAAGCATGCCAGTGGGATGGGTTTCTCAGCACTCCTCTGATGGCAAAAGAGGCAGGAACAGCTTCTAAGAAGGGGATGAAAAATAGATTATTCAATCTTACGACACAGGAAAACAGCATGGTTTGAAAATTAGGGACATCTAGTCATCTTACATCCACCTCAGCCCTCAAATTTCCTTTAATTGACTTCATATGGCATCAAAATTTCTTTTTGCAAAGAGGAAGCAGAGTGCTTAAAGATGAGTTCTATTAGAAAGCTGGAGATCTGAAAATGGAAGCTGTTTTTATTTTGTTAAAAATCCTAAAATACAAATAGATGCTGAGAAATGTTGAGGAATTTTTGGTAGCAATTATGTTCCTTGTTTTGCTATAATAAGAGCAAGCTTTCATTGGATATTTCCTTTCATGATTTTACATGTAATATTTCTTTTGGGTTAAGGAGTGGGGAGATAGTAGGTGGCTTAAAACATGGCAGAAGAAGATGAAATAGTAGGATTTTTATATGAGTTTCTTGTTATTTGACCTTGTTTGAGTCAGGAGAGGAGAAAGGAAGGAGGGAGAGGGATGAGAGAACAAGAGGAGGGGAGAAATATCTAACAGGGTTCTGAAATAAAGCTGCCAAGAACAGGCAAGAGTTGATAACAAATACAAAAAGTGTGAAGGGCAATGTGGGTTTTAACTTTCATCCTCTGCCCTGATTGGTGCTATGCCAGAAAATACTTCTTGCCAGTAGTGTTATTAGTTCAGTAAATGCTATGAAAATTAACATCTGTTTTCAAGCTTAGCTTTCTAGAACCAGAGAGCACCTGAGCTGTTTTTTGACTAGAATTTTTAGAAAGGTTTTTCTTCATAAAGAAAAATAAAATCAAAACAAATTAGATTTTTTGGATTAAGGCAGTGAGGTGTCAAGATTAGGCAGTTCTGTAAGACAGAGCATTGCCACTGGCTCCATACGAAATGAAACCTGCAGCACAGAAGAGATGAGATACGGTTCCTCCTCCCCTGCTCCAAGGTTCAGTAGTGCTGCCAAATCAGAGGAAGGTGAGCTTTAATAAATGCAAGATTTTAGAGATGAAAATGTTGGCTTCCGTGTAAGCATGCGGTTGAGTCACAGCATGGTAGCAGTGTCGCAGAAGCCAGCCACCTGCACGTGCTCAGCCTGTTGCAGGAGGGAGGCACAGAACATTTGCCGACATCTCTGTCACTGAGCTGTGAACTAAGGGGGTTTACATCACATTTGCTTCAGGCTGAGTTACCCCTGCTCAGCAGAGAACTGATCACTCATTAAACCATGAAACTCAATCCTGCCTCTGAGCTTTTAATTACCTCTGGTTTCTACAGATTTAAGGTCACACTACAGTGATGTCTGCAGGCGACCATGAAAGCTAGAAACAATTATTGTTATTTTTAATGAAATCTGAGATCTCTACTTATGATTCAATGCTGAAGGCTGTAGGAAAACACCTAATGTTATGAGGTTTGGGATAAAACCATTGGAGCTGGCAGTAGCATTGTTGTAAGAGACTTAAAGCATCAGTACCTACTGAATTAGCAGAGGGTAGGAATTTTTCATCCTTTGGACTACTGGCATTCATGAGCCTCAAAACCTGCAATTGTTCTGCAGAAGAGTACAGGAGATACAATTCTGGCTCAGAAAAGCAGGGTTACAAAACACAGGGGAGATGATTGGGGGAATACTCAGAGTTAAAGTAACCACACTGTGTCCCAGCAAAACCTAGGAGATATTTTCTAAATCATTCAGCATTGGCTTCTTTCTCTTCCTTTCCATTCTTAGAGACTTCAATGGGAAGAAAGTTGGGCCAATGTTAAGCACTTCTGAAACTCGCTTTTCTAAATCTTTGCTGATATAGTCTGATTGAAACTGATAAGCTCTTCCCCAATGAGTTCAACAATTCCCCTGTCAGTACCTTATGTGTTTTGTTGTCAAACACAGAATGATGTGGTCATAGAATTGTCAGGGTTGGAAGGGATCTTAAAGATCANCAGTCACTGCCCAGCCTGTATTGGTGCTTGGGATTGCTCCAACCCAGATGGAGGACCTTGCATTTGGCCTTGTTGAACTTCATGAGGTTGGCATGGGCCCATCTCTCCAGCCTGGTCAGACCATTAGGTCACACCCATACTCCATTCTCTCTCACCCTCTTTGTTAGAAATGGCGCTTGGACACCCTGGTCTTCCTGGGCCCCGTGTAGCACCTCCTGTGGGATAGGCTTTCAGGTCCGCCAGCGATCCTGCAGCAACCCCGCTCCACGGTATGGCGGCAGGGTCTGCGTTGGACAGAGCAGGGAAGAAAGGTAAGAGATGTCCACAACACCGCATGTTCACTTCAGTGGTTATAATGTCGGCAGCTGGAAGTGGTTGCTCTTACGTGAACACAGGTTAAGGCTGTTTGGCTGAAAGCAGAAAGTGGAAGGAATTCCAGAGCCTGAGTGGGATGAGGTTGCTTACTTGCATGACCACTTGCTTTCAATGAGTCTGTGAGCATTAGAAGCTTCAGAGCTGCCTCAACTCGTGGGCAGGACTTTTCAGACCTTCACAAGTATTGCTGTACCTCCAAAAGAGGGCTGACCTCAATGAAATGAGAAGCTGTGTCTGCTGTTGACAGTGTAAAGATTATAGGAACAGTTACACTGTTCTGATCCATCCCTGAGGAGGCATTTGACTATGTACAGCTTTAATGACAATTGCACCATTCCTCGGTCTCTATTAGTTGTGCTAATGCACCAAAAGTAGTTCAAGACAAAATATAGCTTAACTCACAGATTCATGGCTGAATTTTTGCAGGGCTTGGCTTCAGAAAAAACATTTTTTTCCCCTCTAAACTAAGGAAACCATGCAAAGTTACTAAAAGACAATGTGAACCTACAGAGCCATCTGCATTATGCTTCTTCAAGCCTGGTCCCTCATTAAACATATGCTTCAAGACATCCCAGTTTGGTTTCCAGATTTGACATTTCATTGAAGGCCACCTCTGCTTGGCAGTAGGCTGTTTCTTGTCCCTTGAGTGGTCATTTTAGACAGGTCTCTCTGCATTTCTCAGAATACAAAGGGAAATTCATTTAACTTCCTTAATTTGGGACATTCTAACATTTGGTTTGATTTGTGGCCATTCACTATGCTCCTTTTTGGGTTTTAAAGACTACATCTGAGTCAGTTGCAGTCCTGTGTGATTTGAGAACAATATTGATTAAAGAGCTGAGCAAAATTAAAGTTACCTTTTGAAAAGGGAACATGAAATAGCATTAATTTAGGGCCTGCTTTTAGATGCATATAGCATCTAGTTCAGCTCCAGTTTCTTAGGGTCCGAGCAGCAGTAAGGGCCAGGTCGTGTGAAGAGACAATTGTCAAGTGTTTAGCATCTGTCACTAGTGACAGATCACTGTTGAGCTGACCTCCTACTAATGATCCAGTTGAAAATATTTACCATCCACTCTCACTTTGTGACACATGGGCTTCAGTTTATGAGCTCTTACGTAATATCAGTACACAAAAATTTGGGATTAGAGCACTTTGAAAAAGTTGATCTTGACCATTTACTCCAACAGTCTCACTGAACTCAGCCTTGTTAACTACTCCTCCTCTGTGCAAAGAGTACAGTTCTGTGCTGTGAACAGGAATATTGCTACTCTAACTGTTGTGTCAGCCTTCTGACCACTTTCTATGCATGTGTGCATTTGTGTTGCACCCAAATGCAGTGTGCAGTTTTGTGTCCATCACCATTTTGTCTCTTGTATGTGCTGACATGGACATTCTTGAGCAATGCACTTTCTTCTTTCAGATTCTGTAATGAGAACAGTCCATGTCCATTACCAATTTTTTGGTCTTCATGGGGTCCTTGGAATAAATGTAGTGTGAACTGTGGTGGAGGGATTCATTCAAGGCAGAGGTCCTGTGAAAATGGAAATACATGTCCAGGCTGTGCTGTGGTATGTATAGTTTACTGACCTTGCATAAAGGGCACCTATTGACATCTATCATCTAGGAACTTTGTATTTAACTCCTCTCTCTATCTTGGTTTTATTTCTGAAGATAGAAGAAAATGACATCCTTAGCTTTTGCTGGGGAAGATGTTGAAATGAACTGGGTAGCAGAGAGGTGGCAGATTCTCAAAGTCAGTGAAGTTGGTGTGTTTGTGTGTGTGTCAGTGTGTGTGTGTGTATGTGTGTGCAGGTAGGGACAGACTGATGTACAGAGGACTTCCTCGGGCCTCTGTAGGCTTAGTTATCAAGTCCTTTAGCTGAAAGCACTATACTTTTGTCTTTTTCTTTTTTTCTTGTTCCCAAGGGTGATCCTGTTGAGTCAGGGAGGCCCTACGTGCATCAGAAATGAGTCTTACTGTCATACTTGATTAAACAAAGGGTCCAACACCTAGTTAACCCATCAGTGAGGCAACAGATACCATTTTCTCTATGTTCCCTTTCCTATTCTGGCAGCTGCTTCATGCAGATGTTTTAATCAGTTTTATGGAGAGTTTTCTTTCAGTGTAAGCAGATTTGATCTGGAACCTCCCATCTGTTCACAAGCTGTTTGGCATTTACTCTAGAATCATGAAGTCCTGAAGCATTGCATGTCTTTGCCTGAAAAGACTGGTTTATTTATTTATAAACAAGAACTCAAGATTTGTTGCTGGAATTCTTCCCACTAGCGGTGAGAATTGTAAGGACCTCAAATCACCCCATCCCCACTCAGCCAGAATGATGTCTGTACTCAATGGGTGCTTTACACCGATGATGGCAAATGGTTCACAGCCCTCACTAGAGAGTTCAAAAAGCCCACTAGATAGTTCAAAAAGCCAACTAAACAAAAATGGTTGTAAAAAAAGAGGTAATATAAACCCATGTTAAAAATAAAACAATAAACTTTAAAAATAATAAAACTTACTGACATTTTGTCCTTATGTGGTTCCTCTAGGCTGACCTGAGAGCAGCATCTCAGGATCACAGCAGAAAACTTGTTTGCTGTTATTGTTATCTATTGCCTGAATTATTCTCCTGCCTATAATGTACCAAGCTTTCAAAGCCCCACATGACTTTGAGTCAGCAGAGAAACACAAACCTGAGTGAGACATAAAAATAGCAAGCATAGTTCACCCTTGAGGTCCACCTGAAGCTATGCACCACCATTGCCTCCATAGTCATCACATTTTGTGCCTGGCACTGGCTTGTCTGTGAGGTCAGATAAAGTGGATGGAGGTTGTTTTAGATCCAGAAGGTACCTGCTTATTTTCTGGAGTGTAAATAAACCTCTGTCAGTTAGGCTGCTGCTGTTTAATAAGTAAGGAAAGAGTGTTTTTCTTTTGTGGCAGGAATATAAGACCTGCAACCCAGAGAGCTGCCCGGAGGTGCGCAGGAACACACCCTGGACCCCTTGGATGCCTGTCAACATCACTCAGAATGGTGCCCGCCAGGAGCAGCGCTTCCGCTACACATGTCGTGCCCAGCTGTCTGATCCTCATGAGCTGCAGTTTGGCAGGAAAAAAACTGAGAGTCGATTCTGCCCCAACGATGGCTCCGCAGTGTGTGATACTGACTGTATGTTGTGCCAGCTCTGGGGGACCATAGGGCCAGCCTAGACTTGGTGGTGGAAGGGAGATCCTCTCAGAATAACAAGAACCTTGATCATGTTCGCATAAGTCTCAACATCTACAACTAGTGTGTGTCACTGCAGAATGGCAGGATTGGAGAGAGCCCTGTGACTTCAAGATCAGTATGCTTGTGAGCTATATGCTTATGGCAGTGTATAGATTTGCTCTTGCTACTGCCAGGCTGTCCCAAAGAGAACTGGCAAGTAATGAGGGTGTAGAGAAGAAGAGCCATTCTACATGACAGTGTGTCTTTGCTCCTCTTTCTCTCTGGAGATCCCCTTGTGCACTGCCTCTGGGGTTATTCCCATCAGCACCCCTGTGATGCAAGGCATTGTCCTGAGGGCACAGCCTTGACTACCACAACTTGCTGCCCAGAAAGGTCATTTATCAAGGTTATTTAAGTAGATTCAGTTTGTGTGTGTGTACAAATTTCTTTTTGCATTTAGCTTAGCTGTAAACCTGTGGAACAAAACCCTTTCTAAGGGCTTTCAACAGAAACTGTTCCCTAGGGAACACAAATCCTGATTTTATTTATGAGTTGAAACCCTTTATAAAAGACCACCTGATTAATTTGTGATCTCGTGGTGTCTTGTTTGTTTTATTTTTTGTTTGAAGCTCTTGTTGATGACCTCCTCAAGACTGGTAAGACCTCTGCACGGATTATCAATGGGGGCTGGTCCTTTTGGGGGGCCTGGTCTTCCTGTTCCAGGGACTGCGAGTTGGGCTTCAGGATTAGGAAGAGAACATGCACAAACCCTGAACCGAAAAATGGTGGCTTGCCCTGTGTGGGGTCGGCAATGGAGTACCAAGACTGCAATCCACATCCCTGCCCAGGTAACCATGATCATCTTCCTGCATAAAATTCAGAGGAGTTCTTTCCCACCTAAATGGTAGAACCACAAAAGAAGCAAAAAAAAAAACAACAAAAAACCCCAAACCAACCCAACCCTGCTTTTTCTTTTTTCTTTTTTTTTTATTTGGGTGTTTTTTTTCCTTATTTTTTAAAAAAATTATTGTAATGACCTACATATATGATCTTTAGTGCTATGACTTCTGTTTGACCTCAGCTCAGAAGGTAACACAGCCACAGCCTCTACAGGAAGTAGTATTGTGGCTTGTCTAGCAATTTTTTGGTGGTTTGATGCTTCATCCAGTGGAGGGCATCACGGTGCCACTGCACCTTGATGAGGAGACAGGCTTAATAAATATGGCTTAATACTGTGTAGAGATGCTTGATGTGGTGGTTCTTCTTGTGAACACTTGTTTCTTCCCCCTCTCCTGCTTACGTATTGTTCTTGCGATGGGCATCTACTCTTGACATCAGTTACCATTTCCTGCACAGCCAGCAGGGAGTATTCTTGCCTGGTTTCCTGGTTTTCGAGTTTGTCCTCATGTTTATGTTGCACTCCTAGTCCAGAATAGTAATAATAGACCGTTGACTACTATATTTTTTCTCACTTATGCTTCTCCTTGCTCTGTAATAATTAAACTAAATTTAAGTGATCTTAGACAAAGTGCTTTGCCTCTGCAGTTCTAGCAATTATCTAGTTTGTGGCCTACACTTGAAAATGCTACATTATAATAGTATTATTATGATTCTAAAATTCAATATAAAGACAAAATTCCAACACAGATGTGATCAGAAAGTGTGGAAAGAGCATAGCAGGAGTGTCAGATATTGCACTCTATTGCCTATAAAAAGAAAATAACTCTAGCCCTATAAAGGCAGCTATTAGTACTATTTTGGAAGCTCTCAGTGGCTTTTCACTAATGTCTGTGCCCTTCTTTTGTGCTGTTTTCTCCCCTTGGACACGATGATGTTTTACAGTCTGTTCTGAGTGCATGATTACTATTTCTCTGTGTCTCCCTCCTTCCCTGCCTCACTCAATGTGTATACACCAATCCTGGGTTTATCTTGTACTAAGTCATCAGATTATTATCTTCTGACTTAATGGCATGTGGATTTGCAAATCAGGCAGTCTAGTAGCCTTACATGGGGGCAGGGGTGGGAGTCAGGGCTCTTAAGTCCCTTCCTCATTTTATTATTAACCTGTTATGGGGATGGGCTCAGATCATAGAATCATACTAAAGGGATCTTTAGGGGTCATCTAGTCCAACCATCCCTGCAACGAGCAGGGACAACAAATAAAGCTTCTAACTTTCTGCTTCCTGAAGGTTGGAACTAGGGGAGTTGGGGCCCCTGCAGCAAGGTACCATATAAGCTCCACTTAGGTTAAACACTTTTTTCCCAAGTATATCTGCTGTTGCTGTAGGTGAAGTATCAGGAGACAATATAATAATAATGACACCATATTATAAAAAAGAATAGAAGAATAGAATATTTCAGTAACTACTTTAAATAATAGTTTCTTGTTTGGCACTTTATGATGCGGAGTCGTTTTGCACATAGACTTCATTCTGCATCTGCAGAGTGCAGAGCATTCATACTCTGTCTTGTTGTGAAGTTCTTATTGTCAGGCCCAAATGTCCTGGGGTGCAAGAAACTACTAGCTAGTCTAGACAAGGTCAATCTGGAAGGTGAGATACTGGGGCTCTCCAGCATTGTCACAGTGAGAGGAGTAACCAACAACATCTACCTCTCTCTCCTTGCTTTTCAATGTCCTTCAGTGAAAGGCTCATGGTCTTGTTGGACTCCTTGGTCTCACTGCTCAGCAACCTGTGGAGGAGGACACTACCAGCGCACACGGACTTGCACCAATCCAGCTCCTTCTAGTGGAGAGGATATCTGCATTGGTCTGCACACCGAGGAGGCCCTTTGTAATACGCACCCATGTGAAGGTAGCCAGTTCTCATCCCTGCTTCTGTTGGTGTAGGGTGCTGTTGGTGGGAACAAGGCACATCTGCAAAATATAAATCAGAAACACCACTCATTAGAAGGTTTTCTGTCCATTCAGTAAATGTTTGTTGAGCCAGGGAAAAAGGAGATGTCCCAGTGTTCAACTGCAGTGCATCACCTTTCTCTTTACCTGTTCACCAGAACCTTCTGCTGGCACTCTGGTGCCAGACAGGCAAAACCTTGTTAATTGCTGATCCATTTAAAGCAATTGAAAAAGCGGGAGCTTGTCTCTTTGATGTAGAAGCTTAGAAGACAAACAAAAGGAGTCATGAAGCAGCAGTCTGTACAGTTGTTGGAGGGACAATCCTTTTTTTTTTACACAGCCAGGCAGATGACCTACAGTTCAGAGGACAGGGTTTAGATCTGTACTGTTTTTGAACCACCTTTGTGCATTTCTGCTTCAGTGTAGGCTGACTCCTGCACTTAAGTATGTCAGCAAAATGCTCTAACTGCTATAACCTGTGCTGGCTGCTTGAGGCATCCCTGTGAAGCAGCCTCAAAACTTGGAGGTCCTGGTACAACATTTCCCCATCTAGGTCCTTGTATGTCTTTAATAAGAAAGCTGATAGGAGCTTATAGACAACTCCATTCTGTGCAGTTCTCCACCAAGGGTTGTTTCAGTCTGTTTTAAGAAAAGTACAACCTGACAAGTTAGGGTATGATCCTTACACTGTTATTTGTATTGAGAAAATGAAATCCACTGAAAGGCCACTGGATTAGATGTGGAAGAGAGGTCCAGGCCAGGATCTAGAGATCCTTCAGCATGGGAGAAGTTTGGTATCTACAAAAAATCTTTCTGCTTCTTGGTGACATTGTCTGTGTGTTTTCCTGATCTTGGATTTCAGGTGGCTGGTCAGAGTGGTCAGAGTGGAGCCTGTGTAATGAAGAGGGCATCCAGTACCGCAGCCGTTACTGCGAGGTACACAGCCCAGACTCTTCTCAGTGCATCGGAAACAGCACTCAGTACCAAGACTGCCTGTATAATGAAATTCCTGGTATGTACAGTGTCATCAAGGAGGCAGAGGATGGGCCAGTTCAGGAGAGCAGCTCATGCCCAAACTGTCAAGCTATGCTGAGATTTTCTCTACTATAAATTTGGTTTGAATGCTTCTAGAAAAACAAGTAAACAAATGTGTTACAAACTCCCATATGGCAGCCACGGGGTAACTGGTCTTCCTTTAAGGAAACTTAGCATTTCTGTAAAACAGAATTACCTAGATCTGTAATAAATAACTAGTATTGATTCACCTGAGATGAAGCTTTTAATCTTGCGTAGTTCATCTCAGGCTAGGTTATAAAAATGATCTCCGTTCTCAGTATGCATATGGGCAACAGAAGGTCCTTGAGTTCAGGTATCAAAAGAAGCATCCCAAAAGAGCAAAGAAATAAGGTAAGGCAGATGGAGAAAATTGGAGTGTGAAGTAGGGAGATTAATCTAAGGGTCTTAACAGAGCGACACTGTTGATGAACAGATGGTCATCAACACCTTCCACCCTGTGTTTCATGGAAGTTGACTCTCCATACAAATATTTGATATATATCTAGGCTGAACAACTCATTTCCACATGTTCTTTTCTGGATTACAGTGCCTTGACTTAAAAATCTGAGATCTCTAGGCAAAGGTATTCTGTTTTTTTCATGGTTTTCTCATCTGTCTTCTTCCCCCTAAATTGAAGAAGCTAAACGGTGGTCAGGTAACAGTACTGGAATTGTCAGGTCTTTGCAGAGGTTTTGTTGCATGTGTTTCACAGTCTGAGTTTATCATTCAATTCAGAGAGACTCAGCTTGCTGCAGAACACGTGGGCACCTTCTCGTGTCTAGAGCACAGGGGATTTAATTACTTAAGGAAGTAAAGTGATGGCAAAATGACAACTTTCTCCAATCTTCTCTTTGTTTAGTGATCCTGCCAGCCTCCAGCATTGATGAGAGCACGAACTGTGGAGGTAGGGTATCTTATTTTTATCTTAACCTGGCTTCTTTTCTCTCTGTGCAGTATCAACCAAACCATTAATCTATACAGCTCATATCCCACTGATAGCCTTAATTCCACTGGAGTCTTGCTGTCTGAGTCAGACTGGAGGAATGTAGCTCATGTCCACTTGTCAGTTCCAAGATTTTTATTTATTTTGGGGTTTGGTTTGACCACTGAGGGTCATTAATTACCAGGGAGCACATTGCTTGTCTCTCTTTACCCACAGGGTAGATGGTTCAGGAGAAAGGAAGGGATTTTCCTCATTCTACCACTGTAAGCCTCCAGCTGTTTGGAAGCAGGTGCTTTTAAATAACCTATAAAGATTTCAGTGAACAGGGTCTCTTAGGATGAGATTAGAGTTTGTACTTGTCCTCCAAGCACTCTCTTTCATTCAAGTCCTCACTTCTTACAGCATTTTTGTCTCTTTCTGCGTGTAACTTGGAAAGATCTAGTCATTAGTGTCACTTTTCCACTGCCCTAGGAGCCTTTATGACAAAAACACAGACTGAAGAAAATGGCAGGTTCCTTCGACATTGTAAAATGCTGGTTTCACACTAATGACCACATCAATTCCTGCTAGCGTCACATCCCCGTTTTCCTGAAACCTAGATGATCTGCAGACTGCCAAAATCTCTTCTCCCTGTGGAGATCATGGCAAAAAGAGGCATGCCACCTGTGGCACAGGAATGTGGCCTCTTGGTTTATGACTGTGGGGCAGTCAGTGGAGTTAAAAGATTTCAGCACCTGCAATGTAACAGTTGGCTTTCTGCGTCACTCCTCCCTCAGAGGATGCCACATATCTGCTTCAGTTCCAGGACTCCTTGCTACAGCTTGTGCTCTACTGTTACGCACTGTATCTGCATGTCCTTCTCTTACCAGCACCATTACGTTTGCTGTTGCAGTCTACAGTTTATCACAGCTATTATTATTTATTACTTAGTGTTCTACAATATTTGGCAAAGAAATCAATCAGTAGAAATTCTGTTCATGCATCTCAGAAAAATCTGTCTTTTCAAAGTGATGAACCAGAAAACTTCTCTCCTGGGGAGTCACAAGCTGCAAATAAAATAATATGTTTTTTTCCCTAAGATACAGCTAAAAGTCACCTGAAAAATCAGATGAGCTGGGAGTGAAATGTAGCAGAGCTTTATGTTTTAGAAAGGATTTCCTACTGTAGTGACTTGCAAACGTAGCAGTGAAATGAAACATTCACCACAATATAAGCAAAGCTGGGCAGGAGGAGAATGTGGCAGAGTGTCATGTGGCTTTACTGAGCACTGTTGCTCATTCTGTGAGTGATGTAAAGCATCGCTTTAGAAAGGAAATGTCTTTTTGGAAAAGTCTTGTAACATTTAGTAGGAAATTATCATCTTTCTGCTGTTTTTTTGGACCATCATCCAAAACACAATAGAAAGTAGTAATCTTGCAATACAATTTTATAGTGAGGTTTAAAAAATAAATGTAGCTCATCAGTCTAATAAATTCTGTACGTTCCATACTATAATTGTGATTGAAGTGCAATACTTTGCTGTAGAACTCTATCAGTTTTGTTCTTTTTAAACTCAGGAGGATATTTTTTAACTAAAGATTAGAGGAGAGCTGTAGACTAGTGGGCAGAATTCTCTATTTGAAAAGCATATTAGTTAAAACGTAAGATGGCACCAAAAAAACCGCACACCGTGATCAGACTATGAATGAACCTCATTTAAAAAGCCACTCTCCAAGTAGTCCCTTCCATTTCTCTGCACAGTCAAGTCAACACAGCAGTCTGTCCAAACAAATTGACTTTTTAAGTATTACAGGAATTTTACCGCTGCTGTCGCCACTGTGCTGATGTGGGAGCCAGTCAGGGTTTCCCCCCGCCAGGCACTACGGCCCTTGTCATTCCTGTTTGAAAGATGACAGAGCAAAGGCACAGGAAAGGCAGTAACATATGGAGTCATCATCACTGTGTCTTTTTCTGTAGATTCCTCTCTGCACATAGCGAAAGACAGCAGGGTCATAAAGTTTTGCCAACCAAGATTGCCTCTGGTTACTTTGTTAAATTGGTGGCTGTAAAGGTCACTACTGTTTGTTCTGTTGTCAGTGGAGATCTGTTGGTGGCTGGTTTCACCATGGGGTTTGAGACTTTCTGAGGCGAGGGAGGAATGAGTAGTACTGTTTGACTTTGTCTTCCCCCCACCAGCTGGAGTCAAGTACCTCCCAGCACGTGGGATGCACAACAACAGCTCCTTCCAGAGGTCAGTGCTGTGCCTGGAGGGTGCTACTTCAATTCCACATTGAGAGATCTCTGTAGGAGGCTTGTATAGTCCAAGAGCTTTTCTGTTTGAAATATTTGCATTGTCACTACCCTGCTGGCACCTGCCTGCAACTGGCTTCCTATCTTTGCAGTTCATGGAGAAAGCTAACAAAGAAATGTTTTTTCAAGCAGCTCCCCCTTTTCCTTTGTCCACTTCATTCCCCTGAGGACCCCTGTTTCACCGTTAGCGGTACAAATACACCTCAGAGGTAGAGCAGTCTTGGTGAAAGCAATACTGCCCCGTAGATAAGCAAGAATGCTGAGCACACTTGGATTACATGGGGGAGGAATGTGTGTCTCCACATACAGTCTCATAGGCATTTTGGGCAGCTGACAAAAAGGGCTTTCCCCTCCCTTCCTTCTCCTTCAGAGAAACACTGAGCATTTTTATCCCCTTATTTCCATGACATGCACATGCTTTGGAATCCGTTTATGTGCATTGTTTGTATGGCTCATTTCTTTAGCTGTCAGCTTAACATAATGTTTAGTTTCAATATCAATGGAGGGGAGAGAGGAGAGACAGGGAGGCTTTGAGAAAACAATGCATGAACCTGTTAAGCTGCACAAGGCAGAGCAGCAGTGGGGAGACCGACTTGCAGGGAGATTATGTCAGTTTATGTTAGAACGTAAGACTCTGTCTTCAACAGCTTATTAATGTTGATCCCGAGATGTCATAGCTCTGATTTGCACCTGTGGTCTTGTCATGAGAGGGAAAAAGGCTGATTTTTAAAAATAGCACCTCTTGTTATTTTCCTTGCAGGTTTTAGTCTCATCCATCTGATTGCCACTGGGGTCTCCTGTTTCTTCGGCTCTAGCCTCTTAACCTTTGTGATTTACGTGTACTGCCAGCGCTGTCAGAGGCAGTCCCAGGAGTCAACCGTTATCCACCCGACCACTCCCAACCATCTCCATTACAAGGGCAACACGACCCCCAAGAACGAGAAGTACACCCCTATGGAGTTCAAGGTAGGGTACTCAATGAGAAATACCACAAACACCTGATACTGCCTGAACAAGTTCTATATTTACGTCATGATTGGAATTGGGTTTGTTTGTGCTTCTTTGCCCAGTTGCTGGCATTACACGTGAGGTTGAAGAGGCATTTAACTGTAATGTCATAAAGGGGTTAAAAAGTCCCATTGCTGCAATGGGATTTTGTTCTCTTTCACAGTCCTGCTAAATGCCAGTCTGGCAAGTATGTACCAAGATAATCCGGCCCATTCTGACTGTTGTATGGATACAGATTGTCCTCTAAGAAATCAGTAAGATCTATGTTCAGTGCATTGTTAGTGCATGGTAAGAGGAAACGGAGGGGAGGAAGAATAAAAACAGAAGCTTCATTAGACAAATAGCTGGGAAAATGCTTATGAGTAGGATGAGATTCTGGAAGAGCCTTGGGAACTGCCATATTAGAGAGAATGAGAAAGCAAAGAGGGTGCTGCACCCTCTGTCAGTACTGGACAGAGCTTACCCCAAACAGCCATGCAGAATTCAATTTCAATGATAGCAGCAGAGCTGAAGCCTTATGAGAAGATCGGTGTTGAAGTGGCATACTCTGGTAGCATGTCTGCCTGCTAAGGAGAGTACCCATTATCTGAGCAGATAGGAGTAAGGGTGCAGGACACAGGATGTTGAGACAGTAGCACATTGTTGTATCGGTGTATCAGTCTCCATGTGAATTGAGGGATTGGAGGAGTGAACCGTGGGATGGGTGATGGGGTGTCATGTCACCACAGGAGGAACAGCCTGTCTCAGGTCACTTGAACAGTGTGGAGCATTATTTGGGACATGAATACAAAGCAGAAGGAAACCCTTCAGCTGCATGTTCCATCGTATAGCTATGTGCTGTTGACATTTTGATGGTCTGTTTCAGCTGATCTGGTCTGGCTTCTGACTGAGACCCAACAATAAGCTTAATGGTGGGACCATTCAAACTCCATGGGTGTTGGGGACTATTTCCATGTAGGGATTTTTTTTTCTATGTAGGAAGACTCCTGATACATGGTCATGATTTGCAATGTGAATACACAGCAAAACTAAGAGCTTACATCTAATCATTTGAAAAGAGTTGATGTTGTTTTGGTGTTTTAAAGGAAAACAGCTTGAGCTGGAAAATAATAGACTAGTTTGGCAATAAGCATGTGCTGAATTCCTTGTGTTGGACATTGCAGCCCCTCAGAGGATCCTGCTGCCTGTAAATGCAGCCTCAAAAATAAATTTCCTAGCAGCATAAGGCTACAGTTGCATATGGTTTAATAAGGGTGCAGCATCATAATGCGAGTCAGCATGGATCTGTGGAAAGTAAATCATGTCAAGCAAATTGGATTCCTTTTTTAAATTAAATAAATATTGATCTAGATAGGAGGGAAGCAGCAGACATATTGGGATTTTCAGAGGCTTTTAACAAAGTTTCCCAGGATGTATTATTCTACACATTCTGCATGTACAGGTTAGGTAATAAATTATGAAGACAGGTAAAGAAGTAGGACCTGATCCTGGAAGCTTCAAACTATGACAGTAATCCTTTCAGTTATGTGAGTAGTTGTGACAAAGTCGATAGAAAGATCCAAATGAGAAAAACCCGCAGAAATAAAGAGATGAACAAGAGTATCCCCTTGTTTCTTACATGGCAGGCAAGGAAGAAAAGAGGCAAATTTATTTTTGCAGCCAAATGCAGTAGTTACATAGTTCGCGTTGCATTAACATTTTCTTTGTGATTTATTTTGTGCTATCATGTGTTATCAGATGATGCTAAAATAGGAAGAATGGTTAAAGTTTAGAAGGATGAAGTTTTTGCAGAATGATCTTGATCAATTGGGTAAATGGATTATGAAGTGCAATATGTCTGTGCTGAGTGGTTCAGTGGCATAGTGGTAATAACAAAGCTAAGCAAAGTTTAAAATAGCAGCAGATTAGTTAGTGTAGTATCAGAAGGGAGTTGACCTCTTTGATACATCCATCTCTGAGTACTTGATCTAGTGTGTAGTAACAGTGAGCAGCTGTTAAGAGTCTTCTTGCAAGGGACATAAAGAGCCTAGGCATTAGATCAAATTTTGAAAAGTCTAGTTTATTTAAAGGAAGGCATTACTTAACTGGGACCGTAGAAGTTAGGCTGGGGGAAAAGGGTCTTGGACACAAAGATACAGACCAGATGGGGCTTATTTATAGAATGGTAGGAAGTGAAAGAGTTCAAGTGAATAAATCTGCAGTCACTGGATAGACCAAAACAAAATGTTTAGAAGCAAGGGACTACTTGTGAAGGAGAACTCAAAGTCATACTCTTTCAGCATGGTGAATGAGGCCAAGATTTACAGTAAGGCTAAAATGTGTTTATCAAGTGCAGCCCCTTTTGTCTATTCCTGTTGAATATTTCCTTATGTTCATCTTCTCTATTGCCTCTCCTTTCTTAAACTCTTGCCTAAAAATGTCTCATTTACTATAAATTTGCCTCTCCTCAGTGTTCCCTTGAAGAATATAGATTTAGTGCAGTAAGAGGAAGGCTCTGTGTGTTCTGTGCTGTGTAATTACTTACAGAACTTGTTATTAGCCAGCTTTATATTTAGGAATAACTGGCAGATTTTTTCTAAGGGTCAGGAGGGAGTTTTTCATGTCTTCAAGAAGCATATGTGGTTTTATTGTGATGCTATGCAATTAACATTCAAATGATGGAGGAGCTGAAATTCACCTTCTGGAAAATGAGAGTTGGACTGAGCTTGGATAGGGGCCCATCTGAATTTAAATTGTGTATATATGAAAGACAGTGAAAACACCTGAAATTCCAGATTCTAAACCCAGATAAGTTTCTATTCAACAGATACCAAGAAAACTGCCTCCAATTTTTTTACGTAATCAAAGCAAAAAAATCATTGTAGGTTTGTGTGTATGTAAAGGAGTTAATAGATCCTTGAGGAAGGAAATATATGGTGTATAGACTACTTTTCAATAACAGAAAATGGTAATACATACTGACAACATGGTAGCAGAAGGCTGAGCATATGCACAAGTCTATTATTTTCCATTCTTTGATAATAATAAGCCTTCTGCAACCGTCTTTAGTTTGTTTTCATCTTGAAATATCGTTGCTCTTCAACCAGCAGGTGAACACAGTAGAAAGTTTGGCAATGTTACATTCAAATATACAGCACTGAATGCAAACTCATAAATCAAGATGAATTTTATATGAAGGCAGATTATAATGAAGGAAGTGCAAGCTGATATGAGCCTTGTTGGACATTTCAGCACAGCAATGCAGTAATGCAGATCAGATGTAAATATCATACATAATGGTGACCTATTGATCATATAGCTAATGCTAACCTGCCTGGGCAGTGTTTTGCAGAATTGTGGTTTATTTTTGATGGCTTCTTTTTCCTTCCTGCTCTGCTTTCTCAGTGCTGTCAGGTTTATTATTAGCTATTTTAGCCATGAGGTCTTAAAAGATTTCATGCATATGCATTTACCCGCAGCATGTTGATTTTGTTTTGTTATTCATGGATCGTAGAGGAAGAGACCTTTTGGGTCACCTAATAAGCAGTTCATGTTTCATTAATTGGTTAAAGTTCATACAGCACTCTGACAATATTGAAGACTGCGCAGAACAAGAGCATAGTGAAATAAAAATTATCTGCTCTTCACATTTTGTCATGATGGGTTACAGAACCACCTACAACCTTGCCAGTACTGCCACGCCAATTAGTTAATAGCTGGCTATCAAAGCAGAGAGGAGATCCTCTTTTTAAACAACTTGCTTCAGCTACTCCTTTGAGTTGCTTATTAGAGTCACACTGATAGGAAGCCAGATGATCCTGCAGTAGAAGCAGGAGGATGTAGGGTCAAGGCTGATCCCTTGTGAGTTAGGAACTCTTGGAACAGCCACACATGGAGAAAGGGTTTGGACTGAACTACTTCTTATTGCTAAACCATCTGACAATAAAGAAAGCCAACATTTTATTCTACATGGGATTTGGAAAAAGGCATCTGCACGTTGGTTCAAATCCAAAATCCTATGGCCTTTGGATCAGGGTGGATAGAATTTGTGAGAAATGTAAGTTTTCAGGATGGTTATGATGCTGATTCTGCAGATTTTCTTCTCTCTCTGTCCTTCTGTCCTTAAACACAGCTTTAGTTACGAGTCACGGAGTTAAACTCTTTCTGTACTGATGCCCCAAATACGCTGAGAAAGCACCTGAGCATTACATCTGCTTTGGGCATCAGCACTGCTCGTGCAGAATCTATTGGCCAAACTCTGAAGTTGTGCTCAAGCAAAACAGTCATTTATGTTAGTGTGCAAATGTATCATTGGGGAAGATAAGGTGAGAACTATGTTAGGTTGCAGGATATGGCAATGAAAGAGGGAAACTAAATATTTGGTGTGTTACCTGATACCTGAAGTTTCTAAGAGGGCATCAGAACAATACACATTAACTTCAGCAGGACTGTGAATCCTGCGCTTGCCCAAATTTACACAGCAAATATAAAGGCAGCTACCAGAAAACGGGAGGAATATTCAGTGGATCACTTGGGACTTTGTGTAAATTAGAAGCTACAATGAATATTTTTTTAATAGAGTGAGAACAATGCTGTTGAGAATCAAAAAACAGTGCAGAGCAGACACCCCCCTGCAAAGGACTCTGGACAGTGGGTTCCACACTATATTACTAATCCTGAATAATTCAGGGCAATAAAATGCCAACACGAAGGGTTATGAAACACAAAGCCATGCTCTCTTTGGAAGAAGAATACCTCTGAAAAAAACAACAGGCTGGGTGTTTGCTTTGGTTTTCAACATTGCAAAAAGAAATAAAGCTGAGGGTATAGGAAAGCAGATCCCTGTATGGATTTTACATATCTCTCTCTTGGTGATGGTCATTTTCATTACCACTGAAAATCACACCTTTTTTTATAGCAGTGGTTCAAGTTTAAATGAGCTTTAACTACTGTCAACTGCCCTGAGGAGTGTTTGTCTAAGTCAGCTTTGGTCACTGAGGATGTTTGTTTCTCTCTGCCATGGAAAACTTAGGGCTTCAGTGTCCTATAGCAAAATTGGAGAACCCATTTATTTGTAGTGATTGCATCACATAGACTGGTAGCACTGAGATATACTGGAATAAATAAATAATAATAAGGAAAAAAAAAAGAAAAATATTTAAAAGTACATCAGATGGAAACATAAATTTTGTCCCAGTGAATTTCATGTTTAACAAAGACTATTTCCACTGAACAAAGTGGCATTTGAGAGCATTAAGTGCTTGAATAGTAGAGTACATATTTTTAGAGTATAGTATTATTCAACAAAGAATAGTAGGGCAGGAGGTTGTATTGGCAAAGGAGCATTGTGCCCTTTCTTGTGTGATCCTGGAGTTGCAAATACCACTTCAGGGGACTCTCAATTTACATAATGCCTGCTAGAAAGGGAAAGCAAGAGAGCTTACTGATAGGGAAAAAAGGATTAAGTGGTGTGTCTCAGTCAAAATCTGTTAGTGTCTTTTCTCCTCTTCATATCATTGGGTTGAGTCAAATTGAGCAGTCAAGCATGCCTGGAGGTGTGGATGTCCTAAGATGATTGTGCCTGTAGAGTGATCTGCAGCTCTTGGAGATGTCCTTACCCCATGGCAGCAGTGGCTCAGCAGGTTGCTGTGTGCAAGTCACAGATATGTCCCTCTCATAGATATATTACTTAAGAGTAGGGGAAACTGCCAATTCAGATCTGAATTTTTCCTTTCTCCTCCTCCCTCTGGGATTCTAAGCAGCTGCTCACAGTGGTCTCCCAATGGCAACTGGTCCCCACTCCATCCGTTTTTCATACAAACCCTTCATTACTTGGCAGGGCTGTTGCTGCTCACTGTGTGGTGGCAATCCACCTCTTTCCCCACCATTTTGAGAGAGTCCAGATTTTGGCATGACTTCTTGTTTTCCTCTTCAAGCCGTATTGAGAAGTTTAAGTGACACAGGGGGTAGATGCTTCATATTCATATTGTCATGTTTTTCTTTATTGATTCAACCTTCTCTCCTTCTCCTTGTACAACCAGGCATATCTCCTTTACAGGGATATGGTCAGGGATATGGTCCATGCTTTGCCTTCCTACAGGCTAGGGTAGTCATCATGGATCTTCACACTAGCCTTTCTTTGGTGTTATATTACTGCAGCTGTGATAATCTGTGAATATAGACAAGACAAGTTTGTAGGCAGACAGGTTTTGATTTGGTTTGGTTTTAATTAGATCAGTGAGAATAGGTGGAAAAAGCTGGAAGGATTTTGAACAGGTGAGCTGCTATTTCAGACCTGAAGACAGATAGATGTGTTCAAAAGTTTATCTGATTTTTCCAACTATACTAATTGATTTAATAATTGGTATTACCTTTTACTTGCAATTTTTGCTTCTCCTAATTTCTCTGATGTTGACAGGTATCTGTCCCCACCCACCCACCTGTGCTGTAAGAAGGAAAATTAAACAAAACAGAACAGAAATGGGAATAGCAAACTCACACTGCACTGACTGCTGTGTATTTACATGATTTCCCTCTACTGGTCGGAAGAGGAATACTTCAACTATGCCCTAGACTCATTTGCTAAGAGCTAATGATTCTCCCTTGGTCCAGGTGCCTGAAGTGGTTCTTCCCTCCTTGTCTCCTTGAGGCTCTGTCTGGCAGTGTTATGTGTGTTAGCCAAACTGGGAAATCCTCAGTGCTGCCAAGATGTGCAGGAGGAATTAATTATGTGTTTGCAGAAGAGTTTAAAGAGAGCCATGAAAGAGGCAGAGAGCTAAAGTAAAGGGAGAGGAAATATTAGACAAACAATAAATACCAGAAAACATATAACCTTTGGGTTACGCTTGGAGGGGAGCTGCCTTGCTATTCTTCTGGAATAGCTCCAGGAGCAAATAATGTTTTTTTAAGTAGAATCATAAAGAAATTGAGCTGCATGCATACAAAATAAAAGATAGCTGTGTCAGTATTCAGAACTACAGCTCAATGTCCAGAATGTGTTTGGCAGCTCTGGCAGAGGGCTGCCAAAATACCTGAGCTGTTTTTTCCTGAACCATGACCACCCTGTGCGAAAGAGCAATTGAGAGCTCAGGACTGGTCAGAATGTGCTGGCACAGGCTGCAGCAGTGCTATGTCCGTTGCCACCTTTCCTTGGTGCATTGTTTTTCTATGCATGATAACTTTGGTGATAACTTAGGAGTAGTGCCTGCATTCCCATATAGCTAGGGGAATACTCATTAAGTCAGTTCTAACATTGTCCTGAGATTTGGCAAAAGTATGTGAGTAAAGGAAAAGAACTCGCCATCTGTGGATGAAGGAATCTAGATGGACCATATCCCAGAGTCTGTGAGAACCAGATAATAAACAACTCCAATTACCTTTATAAATATCATGGATCTTGGGCAATCCCCCAGTGCCATGAAATGCAAAGATAATAGAAAAGCGTCTCTAAGAAAGCAGGCCACTTTCCTCCCAGCTAATTGAGTCACTGTTAAGCTACCGAGGTCCAATGCACTAAGTCACACAAGTAACTCCAGTTTGTGTGGGAAACATCAGCTGAATTTGGGGTAAGACAAAATATCTGCAAGCATACAGACCCACAATTGACAGAGTATGCCTGGACCCTTCTCATTCAGCAGAACATATATCAATGAGGTGTTAAATCCCACTTGCTCTTTAAAATTCGGCAGAGTCGGAGCCATACTACAGAGTGAAACCGGGAGGAACAAATGGGATTGACTCAACTGTACTTTTATTTACAGCGATGGAAACTCATTGAACCAAATCTGTGTCAGTGTTAATATGCAGGCAAATCTGAATTAATATTTGAGAGGCAACATATCACATACCCTGATGAAATGAAGGGTGGTTGGGCTGAACTGACAGCTGAGCTGGGACCTAATGCTGAGCAGGAAGAAATCAAACACGGTCACTTTTTGCCCAGTTGCAGTATTATAAAACTAAGGGAAAGCACAAGGCTGAGCTGCATAATGGCTGGTTAAAAATGAAGCTTCACCTGAAAAAAAGGATGGTATCAGTGTCTTTAATAGTCTTCTGATGTGTAAATAGAAATTGGCTTGGACAGCAGTGCTGCTGTAGAGATGGAAACCTGGCTAATGGACTGTGAACATCGAGCAATCGTTAATGGGCACATGCAGGGCTATGGGGAGGAGTTGTTTGGGGCACTGCAAGCAGTAATATGAGGTTTGGCTTTATTTAATATCTTCATTAATGACCTCGGAGAGGGTGCAGTCAGTGTGTTAATTAACCTAGCAGAAGATATTAAATTGGGAGGTGTGTCAAAAAAACCCAGCCATTGGTATAGAAATAATGGAAAATGACCTGAGAAGGTTATAAATGTAGAGAGGAAATAACAAGGTGAGATGCAACATGGGGAGAAAACAAAGCAATCTTGAGGAAAATAATCAAAACCAGCTATTTAGGGGGTGGGAGGTATTTGGAAAGCAGTAAGACTGTGAGAGATTGAATGGAGTTAGCAGATGGCAAATTAGGCCCAGTCTTTACTTTTATTTCTGTTTTCACTCTTTTTTTTCTATTTTTTTTGTCACCACTGTAGTTACACCTTTGCAATTCTCAGTATAAATGTAGTGCTGTGGGCTGGCACCAGGCTGCATGACTTGCGTTGGTAATTCACCAGCATAAAAAGCTCTGAGACCATCTGAAAACTCGGATCTGCTTACTCCGCTATAACTACATTACGGCACAGAGAGCTGTCTTGCCCAGCCAGACCTACAACCACTCACTGTGGCCTTACTGGTTACTATCAGCTGAAGCCTAGTATAGCCCAGTTGCTCTAGATGATCCTCTGTACCCAGTGTGAACAGTTGAACTTAGTTTTAGAAGGCTTTCAGAAGGCACAACTCTGGTGAGTTGGGTGAGTGTCAGGAGGATGGAGCCAGGCTCTTCTTAGTGGTGTCCGATGATAGAACAAGGGGCAATGGGTGCAAGCTGGATCATAGGAGATTCCAAAGAAATTTAAGGAAAAACTTTTTCACAGCGAGGGTGGCAGAGCAGTGGAACAGGCTGCCCAGAGAGGTTGTGGAGTCTCCTTCTCTGGAGGCATTTAAAACCCAGCTGGACACGTTCCTGTGTGACTTGCTCTAGGTGGTCCTGCTCTGTCAGGGGGGTTGGACTACAGGATCTTTTGAGGTCCCTTCCAACCCCTAACATTCTGTGATTCTGTAAATTAGTCTGAGCCCTACCTGAGTACTTGGGCATGCCCAAGAGCAGGTACTGTAGCTGCACTGATAGACCTCTGTAGTAACACTGTTTTATATCTGAGGGACCCAGGAAGGGCATACACCACAGCATAGTAGTGCAGCAAGGAGATGGTTTACACCTTCCCATGCAGCTGAGATCATGTCTGCACTGATGCATCCTGTGCACCCACTATATTGGGTAGCAGCTTGGGGCATCTCTGAATTCCTCTTTTTTCTCTGGATGCCACATCATGGGTGTTGCAACCAACAAATTACTGGAAAACCAAGGATAAATAGCAAGCTTTGGGCTAGACACCTGCACTTGTCAGTGGGAAGATTTCCGTCAGCAATTTGGACTTCAGTTTCCAGTTCAGTAAAATACTTAAGCCTGGATTTAGATCTAAGCAAGGACTCACTTGTTTGCTTTACCATTACATACAGTTTGTTTTATAATCTTACTCATGTGCTTCAGGTCAGACTTGTGACAAAGCTTCTCTCTGACAATGGTCCTTTATGTGGACAACTCTGAAGGTTTTTCTAAGTTTAAAGTGGTAGTAATATAACCTCACTCCCTCCTAATTGTAAGGATAAAATAGCTATTTTCAAACAGCTACAGGAAACTGTAGCTATTCATTTCCTTATAACTGAATGTTAGTTCCATTGTCAACCTGAGCACATCTACAGATGCTGCTGTCATTTGGGGGTTGTTTAATTTGTTTACCAATAACAGTGAATAAAGAATTTCCATTCTAAAAATATGGTAAGCTTCCATCCAAAAAGAACATGCAATCATAAGTTTAGTGTCCCAGTGGGATTTTTTTTTTATCTCTTTTCAAGAGGAGAAGCCTTCTTATATAGAAAATAGATTCCTCATCTGTGCATCTACGCTTCACTGTAAATCCTGCAAACAGCCTTATTGAATCCATCAGAAAAAAACTCAATACAGAAACCCTGGCCACTTCTACCTTTTACTTCAGTGTGGGCAGAGCTCAAGGGATTTTATAAAAGCATCAGATAAGACTGTTTAGTGTAAGACACTAAACAAATTTTTAAGTGAGATCAGAGAGAAGAGTCATTAAAGTCTTAAAAAGTCATTCTTAGTTAGCAGTAAATACATCGGTCTCATAAAGTCTGGCAACTTTTCAACTTTCCAGGGTCATTTGTAAAGCATAGCTCAAGAAGCACAGCAGTGCTGTGGCATCCAGTTGATCAGAATAAAGGGAGCATGTGGATGGCCAGACGTCACTTATTTCCTTGGTGTCAGTTATTGCCAAAAGAGGTTATTTTAGTTGTATGGTTTATTTCATTGAAATATAATTATTATGGTATTTATTTCCAAAGTTACTGGTTAATGATAATTCTGAGATCTCTGCCTTGGTACTTTGAGAGATGTACAAGCTGTGGGAAATGTTTCATAATATTAATATATTTCTACAACACTAAGTCATTTGGGTAATGTACCTAGAATGCAAAAAAGTGACAGCTTTTAACAGGAAGGCATGGCTAGCTCCCTGTAACGGCCGATCTGCGTCAAAAAGGCATTTTGCTCAATCTAATTTCACTGCAAGAAGCAAACAACTTAAAAGTAGCTCAAAAGTACATAAGTGTTGGATCTTGGCTTCATTACATCATTGCCCAATTCACTTATCCCTCCATTTTCCTGGGGGTTGAGGTAGAGTAATGACCATTCCCAGTGTTGCTAGAGGAAATCTGTTGGATGCTGTTCCAAGGACAATTGCAAGGGCTATCTCAATTCTTTTAGGGCTACTTATATGACTGAATTAAGCGGGAATATTATCCTTGTTTTTTGTAGAGGTGCGATGCAGGTGGGCTTCATTTGGATATTGCTAAGAGGAATGGGTTGACTCCAAATTGCTGTCTGCTACCTGGACCCTGATTTTAGACCTTCCCTTGCGTCCACAGTGGATGACCGGAGCTAGCAGCAATTGGAGTTGTTCCCCGTTGTTCCTCAGTGCCTACCCTCACTTTGTGATGAAGGAAAGGGAAAGTTTTTCTTTATAGTAGACTGGAACATTCAACTTCACAAATAAACTTGCAAGATGGAAATTTGCAGCTATGCAGTCCTGGCACAGGTGACACATCCTGATGAGTCATGCTCATAGGAAAGGGGCGTGCTGTGTTCAGCCTCTTCAGAGGTTAAAGTGGTGACCACCTAACCACAAATGCTAGACAGAGTGGTTTCAAGCTGCCCAGAAAGGTCATCCAACTTTTTCTTTCTTCTTTTTACCTTACATGAAAGTGTCATGTGTAGAAGGATGAAGAACTGAAATTAAACCTATTGACAGAGAAGCAGTGGAGAAACTGTGAGGTTGTGGGAAATTGTCCTTGCTCACTGACATCATGGGGACTGTGGTGCTGTGTAGCTGGTGAAGATTAACCTACAAAACTCCTGGGAAACTTGCTGACTTTCCCCACACCACCACCCCCAAACTAAAAAGGAAGATCTGGAGCTCAAAGAGAATTCTAAGCTCCAGAAAGCTGAGTGCTTTCTGTGTGAGAAGATTAAAGAAAACTTGCCATTGCACATCACCCTGGGGGAAGGTATTAGTGCTATGTGTATCAGATGCTTTTAGAAGCATCCTTTTCACTTTAGCATCTCAAAAACTCCACTGAATTCTTTATAATTGGGAGTGGGGAGATGTTCCTCTTCTTTATAAATCAAGTTTTGAAGTTTTTGTGACTACTGAAAATTGAAACGTTTGGTCTGTTTACCTGTGTAAGAAATGTTTATACAACTTGTACATGCAGCTGTAGGATGAGAGTAGTGCTGAAAGTCCCATACTGTTATGCATGAAGATGTTTTGATACATCTGGGACAATGTAAGCAAGTAGGTCAGTGGACTATGACTTAATGATTTGAAGCAGAGGCAGAATTTGGGAGACAAGTGCAAGGCATTGCTGGAGAAAGGTAACAAATGGAAAATCTGAATGATGACTTAGGCTCCAAATATCAATGGAGAAAGCTGAACAAAATCAACTGTATGCATATGGCACAATACAGTCTCATTTAATGCATCCAGCACTTGGCTCTACCTTGGGAGAAACAGCCAGTGAGCAGTGTCAGTATTTTCCCTGCAGCATGAGTACCAGCGAGCAGAGCAGCATACAGGGAGGGATACCTGTCAACTTTACTCTCACTTTTCTAACTAATTGCTAATATAATTGCAAGAGTGCTAAAAAAGTGTTTATACGTTTCTGTAAATATTGAAATACTCAAGATTCTGTGGTGCTTCGCATAGGTGTGCAATTCACCAGCAACAAGATTGACCTTTGGATTAGTTAATAGATCACATAAAATGGAGAAAGCTAGTGTTTCACATTCTCTTAAAACCACATCCATCTTAGCCCAACTGAAAACAGCCCTGCTTGACAAAGCAGAGTTCCTGGGTCAGAGAATTTTAAAAATATATCAGTCATATGCCAACACAACATAACAAAGGGCCTTTTAAAGAAAGCATTTAATGTTGTGCCTGCTTTTGAGTGATCCACTTGCTTGGGTTAGCATGTGCAAGTGGCTTACCTTCTTCTAACAAGTTCTTGAATTGAGGTTAGTGGTAAACAGACCAGAAGACATAAATTGCACCAAATACGCTGGGATGACATGGCTCATACTGGAAGGGAGAGAGCAGGTAAAAGTATTTGAGTGATGCATGTTAAGTTTCTAGTTATTAGTTGAATGGAGCACTTCTGAGCACATCCCACAGGTTTTCATACTAGCTCTGGGTTGCACGACTACTAGAAGCTTCTTATCAAGGCAGAATAGAACCAAAATGAGAACCTGAAATACATTTCACTCAGTGTTTGAAATACATTGTGTGTGAAATACATCGTGTGGCGCAGAGATTTTGCAGCAAGTGCAGTAAATGTTGATCAAGCTTTTGGTTCTTTCTGCTTACTGAGGGAGGGAGCAGACAGCAAGAAGGAGAAAATACAGGTTGAATGTCAGGAAAAGTGTTATCACTAAGGTCTGGTGGGTGCTCAGATGACTGACACGTCTCCCTTCAGGGTGCAGGATGGTAGTGCAGAAGGGCTCAGGCAGCAAAGGAAAGTCTTCCTTTTCTGAAACCTCTAGTGAGGCCAGTCTGAGCTCTAGTGCTCACTGCACTGCTTTAGTTAGTAACTGCTTCAGCTTAGTTATTGCAGTCACAGATGGGTCCCTGCAAAAGCACTGAAGGGTTGCTGCTTCTAAGGGGACTTATTGGGCATTGTCTTCAGCAATCACTTCTTGGCCACTGTAATACTGGGGACTTGGCTCAGAAGTGGCTGAGGTGAAGAGGCGCTTATAGGAGTTAGGCTGTGAGCAAGGGTCTGGTCTGTGTTAGTTTTTGTGGTTGACTGTAGTTGTGTCGTGGTGATGACTCTTGGCCTTTCCTCTTGGGACTGATAAATATTGGTGGGAACACCTATGTTTGCAGCAGGCTGCTTTCATCCCCACAATAACTCCAGTGAACTCATATTGTTAGGAGGCTTTGAACTTAACATAACCCACACAGCACTGGGGGACTCTCTTCCAAAGGGAAAGCCATTGGCCATCTCTACTGTCACAGCGATGAGTTGCACGACAAAAGCAAGCTCTGAGTACACCAGCATGGGAGCCCACCCAGAGATTTAACTGTGTGCCTCTTCTCCTGCACTGGATGCATGAGAGTGTGTGTGTACATCTCTAAAATTTGCTGCTGCCTGATTTCACTTCTTCAAAACATCAACCATTTTCTAGTGCCAAGGAACCTAATCATGTATTTATTAAAATGAGATAGACAATAAGTTTGTGTGGGGAAATGTTAAGGCAGTGCACATTGATCATGCTGATTTAGGACAGTACTGCCATCGCAGCATTTCCGGAGACAAACTCTTTGCAGCTAATTGCATTATAAATTCTGCTAAACCATTTTCATAAGGTATTTCCCTAAGTTATAAACCCTCCATCAAAAATAAAACCAAAAAGAGCAAAAGAGCAGTTGTGGGTTTTTTTCTAATTAAGTCTTATATGAAACTAAGATGAGAGAGGGGAAAAAATGCAAATTGTGTTAATTAAATGCTTAGTCTACTGGAAGGGGCTAGTTTTAAGCTCTTTGGGACATATTGAAACTCATACAGATTTTCCAGCTTAAAGACAGAAAAAGTAAAGTCCTGAGGTTTTTGTCCTCGGATCAAGATCATCCTGAGCCATTCCAGGTCAGGATTTTGATGTCACCAAATTTCAGAAGTGGTAATGAATGGTTTGGGTTGGAAGGGTCCTTTCAAGGTCACCTAGTCCAACCCCTCTTCAGGGAACAGGGACATCTGCAACTAGAGCAGGTTGCTCAGAGCCCCGACCAACCTCACCTGGAATAGTTCCAGGGATGGTTCATCTACCATTTTGCTGAGCAAGCTGGTCCAGAGTCTCACAACCCTCAATGTAAAAAATGTCTTCCTTCTCTCTAGTCTAAATCTCCCTCTTACTGTTTAAAAGCATCACCCCTTGTCTTACCACAACATTCCTTGCTAAAAAGTCTGTCCCCATCTGTCTGACAGGCCCGTTTTAAGTACTGAAAGGCCACAATAAGGTCTCTTTAGACCATATCACCGAGCGCCACATCGAATCTTTCCTTAAACACCTCCCTGGGCAATCCATTCCAGTGTCTAATCACCCTTTCCGTGAGGAAGTGCTTCCTAAGATCCAACCTAAACCTCCCCTGGCGCAGCTTCAGGCCATGCCCTCTTGTCCTGTAACTAATCTTAACTGTCCCAGAAAGTGTCCCAGACAAGGCCTAGATGCTAGACCACCTTCAAGAGAGCCCAGGGAGTGTGGCCATGGGAATCAGCCTCTTCCCTCTGCTGTGGTGGACCTTGGCTGTGGGGTTAACTGCCCACAGTTAGCATTCTGAGCTAGAGGCGCGGGTAGGCCACAGCAATCATGTACAGCCGGTATGAACACCGGTGGTGTTTGCCAGCGAGCAGCTCCCCTAACTACTCAGCGGTGGTACTTAGCAAAGTGCATTTTTACAGGGGATCTCAAATGTTTTTATCAAGCTGGGTCAGAAGACACTGAAGCACAGAGCAGTTAATTGGATTTCCCAAGGAAGCATAGCAAGTAGTGGAGGACTGAGCCTGGCTTCCTTGTTTCCCAGACTCCAGCACAAAGCAGCAGACTGATGCCCACACTATTCTAATATTTCTTTGGGTGACTGGGGACAAAGCATGACTTTTCTTCTTTTCATATTGAAGGGCAAAAATTCTTATTCCTTGGAAATGTTTGTCACTGAGCATGCCTATACAAATTCTCTCCTTGGTTCCTACAAGTGGTATGCTGTGAGCTCATTTTAGAGACTCCAGGCAGGGAGCGATTGCAGTCAGACCAGGAGGAAGCTGGTTTTCATGTATGAGGTGATTCAGGTAGTGCCCATTTCCAAAAACCTTATTTGGTAGTTCAACAATTGGGAAATTTCTTTGCTACAAGAAATATCTTTGGACATAGGAAAGACTTTGCTTCTAACACCTTGTATGAAACTGGGAGTCATAGCTCCCAGGGTAACTGTAGCTGTCAGGCTGCTATTGGAATAGAAAAAAAGAGCATTTTCTTTTCTTCCTCCTCCTCTCCCCCTGCCCATGCAGTAAGATTATTTGATTTTAAAGTTGTTGTGAGATAAATATACTGCCTGTGGTTTTGCACTTGAGCCTAGGGGTAGCTCTGGTTGTTTCAGTGGTCACAGCTGAGATGTGGCTGAGCCCTGACTGTGCAGTGGGCTTCTGCACTAACTGTATCCTCCTAAAAGTTGGGCACCCAGTGTCAGCAGGTTGCCTCACTGCTGCTGGGGCTGGAGGGGTCAGTGGCTTCCCCAGAAGGGAATTTTCATCTGCACCTGCCTTCATGCAGGAAGAAGATTTCTCACCTTGCCACAATGCCTGAAGTTTAGGTGGAAAGTAAAGCTAACAGAGCTGGGTATTTCATGGGCTTGTTAGTTAATTTTCATCTTGCCCTGCTGTGTGTCAGGTTTGAGGTGTGTGTCTCAAGGGGGAACTGAGGTAAAGTGGTTCCCTGAGGAGCATCAGGTTGTGGCAGAACAACGGTTAGGTGCCAGGACTAATTACCTCATTAGACTTCTCCATCTCTGTGCTCCAGACAGGAGAGACACTCATACCCTCTCTAAATGTGAAGGGCCCTGATCATAAGGATGCTGTGAGGATGCTGTAGCAAAACACGCCTAGTGTTGACTCCCAGATCAAAGGAGTGAGTTCCCTGCATGACAACCATTAAAGGTGCATGGAGGAGCAACAGAGGATGGAGATATGTTTAAGAAATTTAAGCAAAGGGTTAGTTAAATTAAACTGCCATGATAATTCCTTGGCCAGATCCACAGAAGTCAGATGCAGGAGAAAATTCCATAAAATTGTTGTACCCCCCCCTCCAAAATGGGATTTATCCTTGTGTATAGGTAACAGCTGCTATAGCAGCGGGTTTTAATCTGGGCAGAGGGGGACATCTGCTTGCTGGCGGGAAGAGTAATAGTAATTCTTGCAAAAAGCAAAGGTGGGGGGGAAGAGGGAAGGGATATAATAAAAACCCCACTTCTAAATTTTTAGGTTAAAAGGGGCATTTGTGGTTCTCATTTTTTATGTTATTGTTGCCAACAATTATTACGTGGTTGTTATATTTTATAAGTCATTTTAGTTTTTCCAAAAGTGACCATGATTTGTTACTTATACTGTAGCTTACAGAAGTGACACACTTAATATCGGGGGGTCCAAACCTGGATATCTACCAATGGAGATGGAGATCAGGTAAATGCACACCTGCTCTTCCAAAGAGAAAAAGCTGCCATTTGGCAACTGGTTTGAGAGGAAGCTGAAGGCTATAACATGAGTGTTTTGGAAGAGAATAGATTGAGCGCTGCCATTAATCACCAAGTTTCGTGTAGGCCCAGCATGGTTTTCTGTGACAATGATGTTCAGACAGCACACTACCTACCAGGACACTCTGGGTCTTTAGAGCAGGCTCTGAGTTCTGGCCCCAGCAGTAGCTGAGCACATGTCCACTGAAGGAGACCTGGCAGGAGCCGTGGTCCCCTGCAGACTAGCTCCATAGTGAGTACGAGGTGCCGTCTTAACTCTCCCATCTGGAGGGAAGGCGATGGTGGCTGCAGCAGAGACCATGATGGAGAAGGCAGGTGAGAGGGAGGTGTCTGCAGGTAGAAAAGAGTAATTATGTAGCACCATTGCCATGCGTCTCAACTCCTCTTCTCTTTTACAGACACTTAACAAGAACAATTTGATACCAGATGACAGGACCAATTTCTACCCATTGCAACAAACCAATGTGTATACGACAACCTATTATCCAAGTACACTGAATAAATATGACTACAGGCCTGAGGCCTCCCCTGGAAGGACCTTTACCAACAGCTGATGATGGACAGATCATGGGACTGGATCACTTCCTATATGATTTTTTTTTTTAATTGATTTTATGGACCAAATGCTGGCCCAGCCTCTNCTTGCCCCTCCTCTTGATTTAAAATATGTTCCAGTGGGTTTTTTTTTTTTTTTTTTTTCCTTTGATTAATTGTATTTCTTGTAAAGAGCACATCTCCTTACAAGGACAAAAATGCATATGGACCATTCTGCAGAGCTTTGTGGGTATTTGGCTGGAGATGGCTCTTACTACTGAACTGTTTATGGCTGGAAGATCAGCGTTGCTGTTCAAAGTCGACATTGTCAAGGAGGCGGCTGTGTGCTGGGCTCAGTGGCCACCATACAGCAGCACACAACACATGGGTGCACTCAGAGCAAGGCAAGAGGTGGTCTTCTGGGCAGAGGTGTCTGTCTGGTGAGGAGCATCCTTCCTGACACAGGGTATCAATGGTGCATTGGACGACACAGCTCATGAAACAGTCCAAGCAGGACTCCATCGTGCCAACAACTTGAAGATTGTTTTCTTTTATTTTCCTTTTTTTTTTTTTTTTAAATTTTTATTTTTGATCTTTTTTCAATGTTTCTGAAACAAAACAAAAAAGAGTGACTTTCTGGGGCAGTGTTCCCTGTATCTTCAACAGAATCTTTTCATATTACAGGAAATACTTTCTGCAGCCTTCTTTGGTAATATGCAGTTCAGCCGATGAGAAACAACACACAAAGTGCATTACCCAAAGAAGCTTTCCAGAGTGTTTCCAGTCTTAATTAAAAGAAAATTATACAGGCAGTGAGACATTGAGAAAAGTAAATGTTGGAACAACATCGGAGACATGAACTTGGGAGTGCCTAACAAACAAAGATGTTTGTATCACTGGAAAAAAAGATGTGATGATTGCCGCACAAGAGCCATGGGCTTTTTTTCTTTCTTCCTTTTTCTCTGAGACAGTGTTAACTCTTTTTGATCCTGATCACGTCTGCCAGGAAAGGCAACTTTAGAGGCCATGCTCTTCTTGTGGGAAATCACCATGCTTTGGGCTAATTTTTCCTCTTGTTTTATTGTTGGGTTTTAGTTCATTTACTTTCAAAGAGTGAATAATTCTGACTTTGCAGGGGGAGAGTGTTTTTGAATGGAATGTTTCCGTAGTCTGACATGACCCAGAAAGTCTGCTGCACATTCTTATAGCGTCTTCCAGTCAGTTCTCTAAGAAATAGTAACACAGCTGAGTAATGTGCATTGTTTGCCAGTATTTCTTTAATTTTTCTGATCAAAAACAACCCAACAAAACATGCTGCTGCAGCTCTAAGTAAATTGGGCAGTAGCATTATTTAACAGTATACCCAGCCTTGAAATGTAATTTAGTGTATGTGTGTGACTGTGTCTATAAGAACTGTATTAGTTTGATGCAGAAGCCATGTTGTCTACAACCAGATGTTTGTCTGACATAACTGTTTGGCAAAAAGAAGACTTATTGCTGGTGCTTAATGTACAATTACATCCAATGTGTTAGCAACGTGAACAAGTTCACCACTGTTATCATTCAGTGTTTCTAAATATTTATAATGAACTCCTGATGCTAAGGATTTTAGAATGTCGCAATACTGAGCATGAGATAAAAGTACACCCTGAAATGCGCATGAGCTCCACGTGGTCCCAAGCTTGGCTTTGTCGTCTGCATCTTACTCGAGCGATTGCCATGCCCGTGCTTGGCCATCGCCTCAGTTGTGTTCCCAGCAGTCCCGTTCGTCTTTGCTTTATTTTGGATTTTGCTGTGAGCTGGCACCGATCGTTTCTCAGTGCAGTTCCTTTGCAGTTGGTTGTTTGGAAGCCCAGCTTGGGCTGTGTACTCAGCTCTTTCACACAGGCGGCCAGTAGGAAATGAAGAAAGACCGTGTTGCTTGTGACAAGTACATTGCTTTTCCTGCGAGGAAAAGCCAACATGGCTCTGTAAGCCTGTGTTACAGCGGTTTGAACAGAAGGCAAGAATAAAGTAGCCTCCCATTTTTAAATTACTTTCTTCGACTTCAGTTTGCAGTGATTGAAGGCTGTAGGGATATTTGTAATAAAGTGGGGTCATTAGCACTGCTACAAGGACGTCTTAGGCTCAGTGGTGCCCATCATTTTCAGCAGTTGTTTTTCTAATTTAGCAGCTCCTCCTCCTTCTGCTCTGGGCTCACCAGGTGAAACAACAGAGGAAGAGAGAGAGAGGTGCTTTTAAATGGATGTACTCACACTTGAAGCAGCAGGGTTGGGAACTGATGCAGCCCTCAAAGCTCTATCTGAATCAACCTGCTGCACCCCTCCAAGTAGGGACAGTGGCTCAGTGGCCCTAATCCCCATGGCAGTGTGACCAGGGCAAAAGTTGCAGAAGTGAAGTAGGATTTCCATGGAAGCAGGAGAACACTGGTAGCAGGTACCAGTGCCTGCAGGGAGGATCTTCCCAGGCCCCTAAATCCCATTTGAGGAACGATGAGTTCACCCATCTCACTGAATTCCCACGTCTCCCTCAGCAACATTGAAAATCCTGACTCAAAGGCATTATAAGAATTATGTAGTCCAGGGGTTGGAAATTATTACACTAGACTAAGAGGGTGGGATTTCCCAGCTTTAATTTATGTGATTCAGAAGTAAACATTATCTCCCAAGATCACTAGCCACTGTAGAATTAAAGCTGTATCCAAGCTTCCTCTTCAGAGGCTTCTCTATCAACACATTCTGCAATTGCCATGCATGTGTCAGGATTGCAGCTGGAGTTTGGGGGGATGTGATCAAGTCAAACCTTGCAATTATTTTAATTGTCTATTTTTCCTTTATTTTTCTTCTTTTTCCCCCTCCTTAAATATTTTTTCATTTTTGGCTTCACAGAATAAGATTATGTAAAGGATTTTTTTGGTTTTTTTTTNACTGGGAAGTTCCTGTGTTGGTCTAGAGACACTGGTTCTCTGCAACCCCTTTGGGTAGGATATGCAGTATGTAAAATATGATGGGAATCTTACAGCCAAGTATGTAGCAGAAACAGCGTAATTAGGCCATTTGTCTTTCTTTTTCCATGGAAGCGGCTGCCCTTCCCCCTCCAGAAGGGGTGTGCGTTGTGGCCTTACAAAGACAGGGTTGTGCTTCTGATGTTGGGCTTTACTTGTTCAACTGTCGCCCACCAGAAATAGCTGGTGCAGCTCACTAAGAGACACTTGACAATCAAACCACNGAATGTCCAGCATATGAACCAGGGCTACTCTTAAATATAGGAACTGTGCAAATACTATAGGAGAAGACAATGTATTGTCTTACCACTACTGTTCCTAATGCCTTACATTCAAAATATGAGGTGGCTGGTTTGAAATNGTGTATACATCTATCAGTGGATAGATACAGTATATATTTATAATATATACACACAATATATATATTTAGGAATTTGCCTGCAGAGGAAACCTAGAATAAGAAGGGCAGTGCTGGTATGGAAGTTCCATGGGGACAAAGTGAAGAAAAAAACCCTCTAAAAATGTAGTATCCTTTCCATTAGGTTGAAGAAAACACTTTTGAGGTAAATGAAAATATAAATTTTTAATTGAGAAGAAAGTTGATTTTTCTAGTTAGAGA
>VWZY01006943.1:276182-287405 GCA_013399075.1 Chloroceryle aenea
AATAAGATTATGTAAAGGATTTTTTTGGTTTTTTTTTCCTGAAGAGTCACATAGCAGCTGAAATTATTTAAATGTTCAGCTCACCAAGATAGGTCATTACTGCTATTGTGCTCAGGAGGTGGATATTTTATAGGCTATTGGAGGGCAGATGCTTCAAGTGTGGTGCATGTGGTTATATTTTCATCAAGACATTCCTTCTTGCCATCCATCCAAATGGATTCAGCCCTTTTCCATATAATGGGCAATCACAGCAAGGGTCTGTAGACTCCATTTGAGCAGAAAGTAGAATCCAGGAGAGAGTGAAAAAAAAGAAATCAGAATTCTTATTACTCAATTAATGTTTGCATGAGAGTGCAGTTCTTTAAGGATGATGTTAATGCAGTGTGAGGGTTGCATTTTTTATGAGCTCTCTAATGTGCAGCAGGTTAGTGACACCATGTACAGTGATATTCTTGCGATCCAGGTAATTCCGCAGCTTCATCATCTGGTCTGTAATATCTGTAGCAGCTTGAATTGCTCCTGCAGCTGGATGTTAAACTTGCTAAAATTTCCTGTTCCTAAGGCCATCTTACAGTACACTTGAAATGCATTTAGTTTGGGAACATTGCTTTCCAAAAGACTCATCTTGCTGTGTATATATNATGGAAGTTCCATGGGGACAAAGTGAAGAAAAAAACCCTCTAAAAATGTAGTATCCTTTCCATTAGGTTGAAGAAAACACTTTTGAGGTAAATGAAAATATAAATTTTTAATTGAGAAGAAAGTTGATTTTTCTAGTTAGAGATGCTGATTCTCCCCTAAATCATTCTGGTTAAGAACAATTAAAAAGAAGATTCTTGTTACTGCTTATATTTTCTGAGTAAGCCTCCCAAATCTCTCATGTGTATCACTCTATTGTTTTTGTAATTATAAGTAGGGAGTAATTGTGCAGAGAAAATTAAAATAGCAAGTAGGAGTAACAAATATTGTACCATTAGAGCAAAAGACATCATCTATTAGAACAGGGAAGATGTCATCTTCCATGTTAAAGAATTTAGCAACTGCCTTCTGAGTTATTGATCACCGTACCAAGCCTTGCCTTATCATCACACTAGAAGGTTTTAATGCAGATGAGAAACCCTGAAAACCCATGGCTTTTGGTTTTTCAGAGGGGTCCAAAAAAGCCACCAGCCCATGAGAGTCAGTTCCCTGGTGCCCTGGGTGTCTCTGGAGCTTCCAGCCTTAGTGGCCAAGGCCCTGCAGTTGTTCCTCACCCCGTCACTCCCGTGAGCCAGCCCACGTGCACAGCACCCCTTGGATCTCTCTGGCATAGCAGGGAAATACTCAGTACTTTCAGTTTGAAGGATTTTTTTTTTTTTTCNATCCGATGCAGACAATTTGACGCTTCCAGTGTTAATCTGATGGCAAGCCCACCTGGACAGAAAATTGCTGTCCGTTGAGATTGATTTATTCTTTGTACCAAATGGGGGGAGAGTTATATANCTTGAATGCCCTTGTGACCAAGGCCCAGACTTGAAAGGGGTGAATCTTCCCCTTAAGGTGTTAAGAGGAAACCAGGTGGCTTCAAGAGCACATTTGGGGTAGGTGAGGAAATCTACAAATTTTTATGATGCCTGATTACCAGAGCCTTCAAAACTGGACAGAAACCCCTGTAGAGCTGAGTCCTTGTGAGACTTCTTCATTCTCAGCTGTTCTACCTGGAAATTCTTCCTTTGGGCCATTTGGGAAATTTTACCGTCTGCATTAGTCCTGGCTGGAGGGGCAAAGGCAACCCACTGTCTAGATAGCCACAAATATAAGTGCTCAATAACATTCAACACACGTTTGGGACTTGAGCTTAGAACCACAGAATCATAGACTGTTTTGGGCTGGAAAGGCCCTTTAGAGGTCAGCTAGTCCAACTCCCTGCACTGAGCAGGGACATCTGCAATTAATATCGAGTTGACTTGATCTAGTTAAATCTGATCTTTGTTTTTCCTGTTCTGCCTCCAGCCTCAGCTGCAAATTCACCCCTGCTATTTGAGAGGGTTCGGTGCTGTCAGAGCAGCATTTGGCTTTCTGCAAGTCCCAGCCACAATTTGGTTTTAAACAAATCTGAACATGAAAAGCATTAACACTGCACTCTAGTTCTGAAACCTCTGTGAGTGGGACGCTGTTAATTTGCATGCCATGGAGTCGAGCAGAGGTCATTGTGGATGGGCCATTAATAACTGAAGCAAAAATATTTTTAGTACCAAAAATGTCAAACAACATAAAGCCAGCCAGATGCATGACAGTGTGGTTTCCATCCACACATCCCTCCTTAGACAGCATCCAAACCTGTGCATACTGAAAAGTGATGCGGTTAATTAGGAGCATGCCCACAGAGGAAGCTTTGGGGGCAATGAATGGTATGTGAGATGGAAATGATAGGATTTAGCGTGTAATTGAGGCAGGAGAGTGACAGATGCAATACTGGATCTTGGATATGTGGGAAATTATTATGTGAACACAGAATGCTTGCCCCAAAACAGCAAAACTTGGAGAGCATTATTGGACTCTGTTGTGAAGGCACATCACCCTTCCTATGCAATTGAACTTGATGGTACTTTAGTATAAAGGTGACCTAGACTGTAATCACTGCCTTTAGACACTGTGAATTTTTTTTGGGTACTCTGTATTTTTATATATTGTACAATGTAAAGAATAATTCAGAAATAAAACAGACCAACCCACAAGCAAGCCTGTGAGTTATTGCCCTTCTGTGGCTGATGGTGGTGGGGCCAGGGCTGCTGAGCAGCAGTGGCAGGGTGGGGCAGAGGGAACATAGAAGAGCTTCCTCCTGATGGTGGTGGCCAATGACAACACAAAATGCACGCAGCCACTTGTGAGGGGATGGGGAACTGCAGCATATGTCCTCCCTCCCTGTCTGCATGACGGCTGCCTCCTGAGGCCCACGTTTGGATTATATTTGTCATGAGTTGTAGACTATGTGGTTACAAAATTCCGCTACGGAGTACAACGCCTGAGTCTGTCGCTGCAACTCAACTCCCCTCCCACACAAGCCAGAGTGTTGGAGTACATACAGCTCCACACCAAACATGGGGTGCATTTGGTTTTTCTGAGTAAGGTGCCCAATGAGATAAAATCAAATCTGTCTGAAATTCGTGGTGCCACATCCAGTTCTGCAAGGTGCATCTCCCCTTTGCTCCCTCGCTCCCCACATGTGACATGGAGTCTTCAAGGACAAACTGCTCACCATGCCAAGGAGATTTGCTTAGAAAAAAAAAACCTTTCAGGTATACGTGCTTGGTTGCAATGAAATCCTATCACTGCTCCTTCTCAAGCCCTACATATTGATGAGAAAAGTTAGAAAAAGCTGAGGGACGCATTTTGATTGAAGGATGATTGTAGCCTCGTATTGGAGACCGTTATAGCTCTTGTTGCATTTATTAATCAAAGTAAAGACCATGAAAAGTGACAGAGTCAGGAACATTTTAGTTTATGTTCCGATACAGCTCAAGACTTATATTGAAGTTTCATACAGAAAATTACACCATAATGTCGTAAAAAATAGATTGGATTACTAATAACCTGAAACGTGCTATACCTGCATACATAATACTTTAATCCTACTAAATCATAAGCTATCCTTTGGGTGTTTTCATATTCTCAAGTGTGCATACAGGAATTTCTTTTCAATGCAAACCATTAAAAAGTAATTGAGAGGCACAAGATCAGTAAAAACAAACTTGCTGTGAATAAGATGGATTCTTATTTTTTTCACGGTTAGTTTGCACAATAACACAGAGAGGCCATTTCTGAATGGTTTTGGTTCACATCAAGGCACCTCTGCAAACAATTAGAGCAAAATATCACATTGGCAATTTCCTTAAAATCTGTCTACCACAACTTTTTTTTTTTTCCCTAGTTGCTAATTTGATTAATTAACATAACAGTTTCAGTTGTAGCCCCAGTGCATTTTTGTTCTCTCACCTTCACTTTGCATCCCAGCTGTACCCTTTTCCCACTTTAATTCTTAACTGTGTGTAGTAGCAGGCAGTGAAAGCTTTGTTACCTCACAGATTTCTCATCTCTTTTTTTATTATGCCAAAGCCTGGGAGCTGTGCTGCTGGTGGTGGGCTGCTAAGCAGCACCCGCTGCCCACAGGGTTTGCTGGGCAGCACCTTCTGCAGCGTGGGCAACCACCCTGTGCCCCACTCCCCTGCCCCAGCCTGTCTTCAGCAGCACTCAATGAGTGTCAGAAATGGAGGAAAAGGAAAAAGGAGAAGGTTCCTCATGATGCATGTCTATATGTTTCCTCCCAGCTCCCTGCAATAAAAGCTTTTGAGAGACCCTGAGCCAGATGTTTCAGTGACAAGTCCTAGCCCTGTCCCTCCATTTGAAGGCCTTTGGCTGGTGTTTTCTTCTCCATCAAGACTGGAAATGTTTGTGGCTGGTGGGGCACTTGCCTGGACAAGAGCACAGCCAACACTTGGTGTTATGGAGGAAAGGAGTGGCAGGGAATTGCAGCCCAGTTAGTGCTTGTGAAAACGCTGGAGCAGGGACTCAGATGAAGGAGCTGTAACCACTGCAGCATGGCTAACTGCCTATTGGCACTGGGGTGTTATCAAGACCAAGTTATGGCAGACCAAGTTAATTTCTGCCTCTGAACAGGCACCACATCCTGCAGATAGCATGGATATGAGAAATAACCCGCAGCCTGCTTTTTAGCAAAGCCTTTGCCTTGCATACGTGATCCTCATGTGCTGCCTGAGGCGGTGGCTGGGCATCGTGCACTCTCGTCAGAAAGCAGTCAGACTATGGCAATAAAAAAAGACCCCAGGCATGTCTCCTAGTGTTGTGTCCAGCACCCCCACCAGTGTCCTCAGTTCCCTGTTATGCGACGATCACAAGCCCTGGCTCTAACCCCTGCATTTCCCAGTATCCATGCAGGCATTTTGCTGATCTGTAAAATGTCATGTGGCTGTGCTGCTGTGGCTGGGGACAGGGACAGTCCTCAAGCTTGGGGACAGTCCCAGAGTAAGATAAATCAGCTCAGTGCAGCCACCTCTGTGTGGAACTCAGGACAGACCAAGCACCTTCTCAATGTGCACAAGAATCACCACGCTCCTGCAAAAGCATCACTTCCCATGGCATCTCGTGTGTGGGTTCCCCTTGAGTGTACAGCTGAGAGACCACGTGCTCTCAAACACACAACCCAGTTACCAAAAGCTTTGGAGACTCATTGAAAATGCTGTTTTGCTAACAGTTGAAATGCATTTAGACATGGTTTTATTTTATTAATTCATTTAATACTAATTGTGATACTGTCATTGCACATTCTGTTTGAAAAGGCTAAGGTTCAAACTAAACAAGAAGGTGTCAGAGTTCAGCACTGACCAGGCCTGCTTCCAGTAGACAAAAACCCAACACAACCCCATCACACTCTACACACAAAACCACCCTACACACACTTCCCCTCCCAGCATATGGGGTAAGCATAGACAATAAATTCCTTACATCATCAGAAATGGAATCAGGCTATGTTGGTAAAACATCATCCCATTTCCCAGGACAACTCGACTTATGCCCGTCTTGGGTCAGATTTCAATCCTTCAGCCTGCTTATGATTTTCCCAAGCCAAATAAAAAAAAAAATGTGAAGCTGGCTTGTATGGGGCTGCTGGTAGCTGGGTAGACTCTTGCCTTCTCCTGCTTTGCCCTGGTGTGCTTACAGGGCAGGCTTATAGCACCCTTTTTTTTGTTGTTGCGACTGACCCTACATTGTCCACCTCATGGCAACACGTGAAAGATTACCTTGCTCTCTTTTTAAAACTATGAAGACCAGAGGGAAATGTTTGTGTGCTGTACACCAGCCATATTCACCCATCAACTCCAAGATGTGTATCTCTACAGACCTTGGAAAACACAGGTCAACAGTGCCCTGCACCAGCTGAAGCAGATCTGGTACCCAGCAAACACTTAACGCTCCTTCTGTCTGTGGGGCAAACATGTCTCCTCACTGAGGCGCTGTGCCGCACTGCTGTCAGGATTCAAAATAAGTTTTATGGAGATTTTCAAGGTCAACCTTCACAGTTTATGAACCAGCAATTAGCTGGAAGGAAATAAATAACTAACTAAATAAACAAGAGTTCTGGTTTGCCATCACTCTAGAGACAGTGTGGTGTCTCCCAACCCAGGGTTAGCATCGACGACAACGAAGAGCAGCAGGCTGTCGAGGTTCGATCCATCTAACCTTGCTGTACATTGTAATTTTTAAACCTCCCATAGTCATTTCCTTGCTGTCGTGGAAATAATGGAGCCAGCAATGGATTGCTCCCCTCTCAAGCACAGGGTAATGAGCAGCCATCAGAAACATTTGATATTTCCATGATGTGAAGCATCAATGGCCACAGAGAAAACTGTACCCATTTTTGCAGTACTTAATTTACTGTCACGAGCAAGCGATCTGTGCGAGAGAGCAGGCATAACACTGATACACTTTTATTACCCTGGCAGGAGCCACGTTATTGTTTTCTGTTTCCACATTTCTTAGCAACAACATTTTTTTTGTCCATAGGTTTCTTCATAGGAGCTCAGCTGAAATTATTTTTGTGTTGTATCCAATTTACATGCTGACTTACATCAGCCTGTCCACGAGCGAGAGCTTTGCTTTCTGCCTGAAAGCCTCCTGGCAATTACTGCTGTCTTCTGCTGATCCATCACTCCCCCGGCACCAGAGAAGACAACCCTTGCTGCCCGGTGGAAGCTGCCCATCCTGGGGAGCAGCTCAGTCCCTGTCAGTCCCCCAGGTGCTGTTGCAGCCAAGGAGGGTCTGGAGCTAATAGATATGGACTTGTACTCTGAGCATCACTTCTGTGTGCCAGCCCAGAGACTCACAGTCCTGCTCCAGTGCACTGTTCATGCCAATATAAAATCATTTTTAAGTACCACGTGAGCGTACAAGGCCGGGCAAGCTGCGATGCTGCAGCATAGGGTAAGACCTGTTCTGAAAACCTCTCTCTCAAAAAGGTCTTTTCTGCAGTTCAGTGGCAGCTGACGTCATTGCTGTATGAGGCTGTGCCAGTTTACTTCACACTTCTGCTGCTCATCTGCTCACCACAGACCCTTCAGAGCTGTTCTTTCCTTTTCCCACCAGAGATGCTCTTTCAGTACCAAAACCAAACTGTGAAGCTACGTCCATAATCCTGACCCTCAGCTTTGCAATCAAAGGCAGGTTGAGGAGGCTCAGGGAGAGTCTGAGGTTCAGAACATGGTGGGGTCAGATCATCAGCCAGTGGTGTTTCCTCTGTCTGCATCTGAGCCCCACTCACTGAGGTCCCACCAAGGCAGTGCTGTCTCCCTGTGTGCTGCCCATGGAAGGTTCGAGGCCCTGCTGGCTGCCTTTTAGTGCCTGAGCCAGGCAGTTATCATGGCTGTATGTCTGTGGCCAGTCCGATGGGCAGATGAGCAAATGGATACATTTACTTAAGGCAGAGCCCTCGCAGGGAATGGGTCCAGCCCATCTTGGTGCCACTGGCAGAGCATTTCCAGCCTAGAGACCCCTGCAGATACAGGGCAAAGTAGAAAGCTCCCCAGAAGAAACCTCCCTGCAGCCATGAGACCTGCTGCAAAGCCTCCTGCTGAGAGTCTGGGACAACACAGGGCTGCCCCAAAGGCTGTAGGGCTGTGCTCCTGTGCTCGTTTGGCTCCTAAAGTGTTAAGGTGGTTTGTGCATCCGAGGATGCAAAAGACATCCAAGGATGACTTCACTGGGTGACTGGCCCACACTGGGAGAGGAGAGTGTGTTGCTCCTGGCAGCTTGTATGAGCAGTCCTGGCATGGTGTATGCTCTGGGGGTTCCCATCTGCCTGCTCAAGACCAAGTTGTAGCAAAAGAAGAAATCCCCTGGCTACAAGTTCGTGTTCATATGGCGGTGGGTGCAGGGTAATGTCAGTGGCATGAGGTGAAGGCAAATGCCTTGGGCCCCAGTGACACTCCCCAGTTGCAGCCCAAACTGTGCTCCTGGAACAGATAAAGCACCATGGCCACTTGGCCCCTGTGAGACCCGGCAGGAGACCAAAGGCAAGTCCACCTGCATTTGAGTGCTACTGCTGTTCTCTCCTATGTCAGCATCCCCCCAGTGCAGGGCTGCAGACCAGGGATGTCAAAACACCTATACCCAGCATTTTCAAGTGGCCCTGACTTTTTCCCCAGCCTCTGCTGGTCCCATGGCCATTAGATGTGAGGTATCTGTGAGAAGTTCTGCCACATCTGGGCACAACAGCCCAGCTGCTCCCACAGGTCCTGTCTGCCCATGTGCAGCTCCAACATGGTGAGAGGACCCAGTAGTGAGCACCCAGCAAGACTGCGCTGATGAGGAAAGGGACAACAAATGTTATCTATATGCCAGGGAAACAGCAGATTTCAACAACAGCAGAGATCAAAGAGAAACTGGGTGAAAAAACAACTCTGAGAAAGAATGAGCAGAGGAGGTTCACCAACACACAAAACTAGATCATGGATCTGAGATGAGCCATCAGCTCTCATCCCCCCAAGGACAGAGAGCACTGTGAAGATAAATACCAGGGACTGTATCCTTAGAGGAGCCTTAAGCTCCCATATATAGCCTGGAAAGAGACTGTTGCTAAGAATAGTGGGGCCCACATATTCCATGTTACAAAAGTTGACAGATTTCTTCCCAGCAGTAATAGGATGTGAGGCTATTTTAAACTTGGGCAGTCAGGGTGTAATTGAAGATCTGGTCCTAGAAAATAAACATGGATCAAGAGATCCCGGGCTGCATCCTTTTCTGTTAAATGCAGAATAAACACAAGGGAGGTTATTACAAAGGGTCTACTTTCCAAAAGCCCAAACAGAGCTGTTAATGGCAGGATCCAGCGAAATCGACTGGCCTGCAGCATCCTGAGCCATGTGATGAGTGAGGCAGGGTGTGAAATCAAGGGGACAGTGTGGTGGGGCATCAGGGGCTGCCACCGCCACCAGCACCTTCCCCTTCCTTGGTCCCCTGCTTGCTGGGGGTCCCTCTGCCTCAGCCCACCCCCTGTGGCAATGGGTCTGCAGGGGTTCAGCGGCAGCGCCAGACCCCACTGAAAGCGATGGAAATCTTTCTATTGGCTGGGCTGGGCTTTGGGAGAGGCTACATTTATTTATTTACACTAAGCAACCCCCGTTTGGTAGCAGTATCTGCAGTGTTTTTCATCAGTATTAGAGTAGAAATAAATTATTCCCCTGTATTTTTTCAGAATTAATGAAAAGTGATGGTAGAACATCTGAGTAACCTCTTTAATGTGCAACAAGCAGTACGTAAAGTAACACACTTCACGGTCAGATTCCAGGTTTAAAAAGAAATGACACAGTGGACGTGTTACATTGACAAGTACATTGTGGTTTCTACATTTTTTTTCTTAAAAATAAAAATACATCACATTGGAATATCACATACAAAAAGTAGAATTTACCCTAAAATAAAATTTTATCNCCAACCCTGTTTTCGCACCATGGGTCTAATTGCACAGCCAGGGCGACCAGGATACAGCCTGAGGACGCGGGCATTCCAGCTCTCTGAGCATTCCTTCCCTAAACACAACCATTTCCCACCTCCCTGCCAGAGGGGTTCTCTATCCAGACAGTGCACACTGTCTGTGCCTCATAGATGATGCTGGCCAAGCAGAGAAAACCAGGGGTTGCTCTCCCCGCAGAAGTCTCAAGTCTGAGGACGCGCAGCCCATAAAACAGAGCACTTCCCACTCCCTGCTCCAGCATCGTTCCAGGATCCCAAAGCACTTCCCAGCCCCAACCGCAGTGTGTTCCTTCCTGGGAAGGGACATGGGGCATCCTCTCCACCCCATCTTTTTACATGTGGGGAGAGCCAGGTACCCCCCACAGGAGCATCCCTTCCCCAAGGCCCTGAGCAGCTCTGTGACTGAGTGCAGTGTCCAGCCTCTCACTACCCATCCCAGTCACAAACCTGCACAGCCTCTCTGCAAAGGAAAACACGGGGTTGAGGTTTTTGGCTTCTACAGACAGATGGACTAAGGCTGAAGAAGTGGCCTGAGCCTACAGGGAAAAGCTCCCCATAAAGAAAAAAAGTTTTTCTTGCGGCATTTTCTTCAGATAGCGATACAAAGTGAGCACAAGTCTGTACAGATTAAACACGTGGAGAAATCACACAGGGGGTCTACTGTGGAGAGACACCATGGAAGGAAAAGCTGTTATGGCAAAGAGCAATCTGCCTTCTCTGCTGCACCTTGGAAAACCATCACCCTGTGTGCCACAGCCATAGCTGTTCCTGTGACACAAATCACGTCACAAACACAAAGCAAAGGTCAGAAACTCATCCTTGAGGAAGTGAAAAATGAGACTGCTAAAATTGGGCTGCAGGCAGCAACCCTTCCGAGCAAATAACCCAGGTGCCCACCAACACTGCACCTTCTGGGCTGGGTGCAGCGCTTCCCTCCTCCCACTCTGCCCTGATAGCTGCCTCTGGCCTGGGCATGAAGCTTCCTGCAGTGCTGCTGAGGGATGAGCAGCAGCAGAAGGGGCACCAGGGCTGCAGGAGTGGGTCCGTGCTCTGGGGGGGCAATGCATTGCTCCAAACACTTTATGATCTCAAGCAAAAGGCAGGAGCCAGCACATCTGTGCAAGTATTTGCTTTTTTTTTTGNCATCACATTGGAATATCACATACAAAAAGTAGAATTTACCCTAAAATAAAATTTTATCAAATCATTTAAAAATTTACAAAAGTAAAATGCATACAAACTCCAGTAAAATTGAACAGTCTTACAGGTCAAGGGTAGTTTACAAAGACGTTCTCCAAAATGCAAAACCCTCTTTTTTCTCCACAGGTCCATGCAGTTCAAAAATCCCCAACTGTTACGTGCGTCACGTAATTCAAAGCTCTTTTTTCCACCTTATCAAGTACTTGTTTCTAAAATGCACAGTGGAAGACATTAAACTGGGCAGGGGAAAAAAAAAATTTAGTCTAGCAAATATCACAGGCAGAGAAGACAAATCTGTCTGGATGACTGTCCCGGGGCAGCAGCAGCAGCCGGTGGCTGGCCAGTGGAGTGGACGCCCTGCAGCTCTGCGCGGCCCCTCGGCCCGCGTGACTCGTGGCAGCAGGAAGGGCAGGATGGGCAGCAGTGGTACAGGCAGGAGAGGTGCAGGCAGGAGAGGTGCAGGCAGCAGAGGTACAGGCAGGAGAGGTGCAGGCAGGA
>VWZY01006943.1:287777-342221 GCA_013399075.1 Chloroceryle aenea
ACGTCACAAACACAAAGCAAAGGTCAGAAACTCATCCTTGAGGAAGTGAAAAATGAGACTGCTAAAATTGGGCTGCAGGCAGCAACCCTTCCGAGCAAATAACCCAGGTGCCCACCAACACTGCACCTTCTGGGCTGGGTGCAGCGCTTCCCTCCTCCCACTCTGCCCTGATAGCTGCCTCTGGCCTGGGCATGAAGCTTCCTGCAGTGCTGCTGAGGGATGAGCAGCAGCAGAAGGGGCACCAGGGCTGCAGGAGTGGGTCCGTGCTCTGGGGGGGCAATGCATTGCTCCAAACACTTTATGATCTCAAGCAAAAGGCAGGAGCCAGCACATCTGTGCAAGTATTTGCTTTTTTTTTTGTGTCAAAACTTTGGACAGAGTTACATTTCTTCCTCTATTTATTAGTTTCATCTGCCATGAAACACTAACTAAAAAAAATTATAAGCAGATTGACTTTACTTCTGGCTTTCCTGGGGCTGTCGCCTGCTCTGCAGCAGTTCTCTGAAATGACACTCCTGGAGGAGGCAAGAGGACAATTCCTGTGCCACCTACAACCCACCTCACGGCTGTCGGGAAACGAATGAAGCCTGTGTTGATACTTACAACCTCTGACATGTGAAGCTGGAAGCCTGGAGGCTATTTCACTATCAGCAGGGAGGCAGCAGCCACCCCTGCTACACTTGCTCCCTTCCTTCTCTCAGCCCCAGTGCTGGGACCCATGGAAAATGATAAAGTTCTATGCTTAGTCTTAAAGAACCCACCCCCCAAAAGTAATGAAACATAAAAATGCCTTTGACCCAATAGAAGAAATGAACAATTAAAAGCCTGCTGTCATATCATTACAGGGCAGTTATATCCACTGTGTAATTCCCATTCTTATTTCAGCCAATCCTCACAATTACACAGCAATTCCCTTTCCACTAACAGCCAATATATGCATATCAATTAATTCAGCTCATTTATATTGCAGTGTAAGGCTTCACCATCACTGCTTACTGTAAAACAAGCCAGGCATTAACATCCCTGTTACCGCAAAACTTCAAATTATATATAGGTTTGATCAACACTCTGCAATATTTCAGTATTGAAAAGCCCTCTGTAACCACCCCCTCCCCTCCCTCAACCCATCAGCCTGATGCTCCCCCAGGTTACCAGTGTGAACACTGATGCAGCCTGGGGTTTTCCAACCCAGTCCAAGATTAAAGACTTCCCACTCCCATTCATTTCAGCTCTGTCAGATGGCTGGGCATAAGTGTGATGCTGTGAACCTGAATGCTGAACATCCACGGTGCCTTTCAGCTTGGCCTCTCTAAGTGTGGGAGCTAGAATTATAAGTTTCAGGCAAATTATAGTCTTCTCATAACAGACTATCTGCTCACATATCTGCAAAACCCTTTGGGTCTGCACTTTCTTCCAGCATGCATGATTTTCTAAAAATCACTGGGTTTATCTATATTAAGTACATGATTGGCCAATCCATCCCCCTAAAAATCAGGTTTTACAGATACTAGGTCTGTGGTTGGCCAACCCATCCCTATAAAAATCACTACTTTCATGTATATTAAGTATGTGGTTGTCCAACCTGTCCCTCTCAAACGGGCTTGGGAGCACAGAAGCTCATCTCCTCACACAGGTGGCCATGTGGGAAGACAAAGGAATCAAACAGAAATGACAGGGTAACAGTAAACAGTGCTATGAGTGGAGCCTACGTCTACTAACCCTGACCTTCCTCACCAGCAGCATGAAAGCCAGCACAGCTCCGCAGCTCCAGACGGAAAAGCCAGCAGCAGTGGAAGCGGAGCTGAGAGCTCTTACCAAGCCAAGCAGAAACCTGAGGAGCAGCCCACACTTAAAATGAAGAACGGCACGGTCACTCCAGAGCATCCTTCCCAGCATTTTCGGCATAAAGCACAGCACAATTACTTGTCTGCTTGGCAGCTCTGCACTGATGGGAAAGAAATGGTCTTCAGGGCCATGAACTTATGGGGCAAGAGGAGATGCAAATATCGTGACTTCCCAGGGCACCTTCCTCTGCTGGCAAGTCACAGGCCAAGCAGCAGCCAACTCAGGTACTCTGAGGCAGTGCATGGTAATGCCTCATTCAGATCAGAAACCCTGCCGTGACTGAGACTTAGAACTTTCAGCAGTTAAGAAGATAAATATGAACTGGTTTGAGCCTATTCTGCCCTGCTAACTATATCAACACTGCTTAGGGGTCTCCCTGCAGTCTGAAACTCTAACTTCCAATGAAGTGTGGGTAGCCTGACAGCTTAGACCCTTGTTAAATCCAAACAAAGGTGGACCTAGAGATAATACCACCTCTGGAGGTATTTAAGAAAGAGGTAGAGGTGGTGCTTCAGGACATGCTCTAGTAACAGGCATGTAGAGGGTTATTTTGTATGGTTTGTGTTTTTGAAGTCATGTTTGATTAGGGTATTTGGGGTGGTTTTTTAGTTGTGGGGGTTTTTGTGTTTTTTTTTGTTATGGGTATGGTTGGACTCTGTGATCTAGGAAGTCCTTTCCAACCATGAAGATTCTGATAACTCATCCAAAAAATGGTCCCATGTGTTGAGTTACTGACATAAACTAGACTGCTCTTCTGCTTCTGGGAACAGATTGAGATTTCAGAGATCCAAGCAAGCACATTTGCAATTTTCACCTCCCTCCAAAGACAGACTTGCTAATGTAATAAAGTCCTAAAGCCTAAACATGGTGTGTGTGGAATGCGGTGTCCTGCACAACTTGAAGTAAGGAGCAATACAGTGCTTTTCACTCAGATTTCCATTACACTTGCTGGGAACTCTATTTGAGCCTCAATTGCAGAATGGTGCCTGCAACCCCCGAGCAGGTCTCCAGCAGAACCCTGTTATGCCACTCAGCTTTGGATAACGTCTCTATTTTGGTGCAGAAGCATCAAGGGCTGCAATTAAGACCACACACTATAGCACCCAAGACAGACACAGCGTATTTGGTTTGTGTGGCAAGGTGGTGTGGGGGTTGGGGGACTACAGAGGTGGCTTCTGTGAGAAGATGCTAGAAGCTTCCTCCATGTCCAACAGAGCTAACGTCAGATGGCTCCAAGACAGACTTGCCAGTGGCCATCAGCAAGGGTGGTAGTGCCTCTGGGATAACACATTTAAGAAGGGAAAAAAAAAATAAAAATCCTAACCCAGCAACTGTAGCCGAAGAGAGGAGTGAGAATATGTCAGAGAAACAACTGTGCAGATGCCAAGGCCAGTGAAGGAGGGAGGAGGTGCTCCAGGTATCGGAACAGAGATTCCCCTGCAGCCTGTGGTGAAGACCATGGTGAAGCAGGCTGTCCTCCCCCAGCCCATGGAGCAGGTTTGCTGGCAGGAATTGTGATCCTGGTGGGGAACCACACTGGTCTGTTCCTGAAAGACTGCACCCCATAGAAGGGACCAAGTCTAAAGCAGTTCATGAAGTTAACTGTAGCCTGGGGGAAGGATTCATGTGGGATAGTCTGGGGACTGGCCCCTGTAGGAGGGACCCCATGCTTGAGCAGGGGAAGAATGTGAGGAGTCCTCTCCCTGAGAAACTGGAGATGGACAGACGGCAACCCCCCTTCCTCTGGCCCCCTCTGCCAGTTGGGGTGGGAAGGAGGTAGAGAAATTGGGACTGAAGTTGAGCCTGGGAAGAAGGGAGAGGTGGGGGGAAGGTGTTTTAAGATTTGGTTTTAATTTCTATTATCCTAACTCGGATTTTGACTGGTAATAAATTAAACTGATTTCCCCAAGTCAAGTCTGTTTTGCCCATGACAGCAATGGGTGAGCGAGCTCTCCTGCCCTGATCTCGACCCAGGAGCTTTTTATTGTACTTTCTCTCCCCTGACCAGGTGAGGAAGAGACTGATAGAACAGCTTTGGCGGGGACCTGGCCTTGGACCAGGGTTAGCCCACCACACAGTAACCTCTACCAAAGCATTAAAGTTCCGGAGAGCAGTGAGCAATTCACACAGACTCAGAAAGACAATGAACAGAGTTTAAGAGAAGATGTTCACTCTTCTCACCCGACTGTGCAAACAAAGAGTCTGCATCTGGCAGCACTGACAAATATTTTGAATTCTGGAACAGAGGCAGAATAGGTTATAGTCTGAATACTGCCTGAAGTGCTTTTCCATCTTAAAATAGTCATGACAGTGAAAGAATTAGAAATCTCGTGTCACTCAGGACAGTGCCCGAACTGTGCAATTTTAATCTTAATATAGCTACAGTAAATTGCAGAAGCAGAGCTCCGAAAAGGCATCAGAGCTTGCAGTTCTGACATGACAATGCAACTCCAATCACACTCTTGGCAAGTGATCCTTGGTTTCAGAAGACAATAGGTAGCAGCAGCTACTGGATATTGAAACTATTCCAGGCACTAGAACATAGTAAAAAGAAGCTGGACAGTTAGTACCATTCATCTGCAAAATGGTAAAAGGATGATGGCAGCAGATCTGAATGTGTTGGCTGGATTGATCTCGTTATCGCCACGTACGTTAGCTCCATGTCTACAACGAGCATCCTTCAAGACAGAAAGATCATTTACTAGCTGATATAGGCAATGAGCTAAGTCAATTTTCTGTTACTTCAGTGAATACATCCATTGCTCTGAAAACACAAAAGCAGAGGACAGCTTGGTTTTATTTTACTGCAGACAACACTCCTGAGTTAAGGGTATTAGTGGCACATTCTCTCTGCAAAGGGAGAGCAGCCAGAATGAACAGATCTGTGTCTGAAAGGTAGCGCTCAGATCAGGGTTTATTTGAGGGAGCTTTCAGTGTTGGTATCACCCCAGGGTGGCAGAAAAAAGCCCAGCACAGCAGCAAAGGGTGCTTGATTCAGACTGTGATGGAGGGAGAACCCTGTGCACCAGCCTCCTCCAGCACATGGTGCAGCCTCTGCGATAAATCTGCTACGACAGGCAACTGATCACCCCTGATAAACCCTCAAGTCGCAGACAGTGTACATATGCATCTCCAGTCACAGCAGTGACTGGTTTGGTTACACACAGTGGCATACCACCATCCAGAGACAAGATTGCTTAAAAAAAACCCAACACCTATGTAAACACATACCCTTATGTACCTTATATATAAAAGATATATATGTAAGTTTTATTTGTGTATACATAGATATAAATACACACGCACACACACCCCCCAACACAAAGCACAGAACACACACACAGAAATACTGTAAATGATTCTGAACTGAAATATAAGAATATGCTTAAGAAGTTATTAGCAGGTTTAAAATTGAGTTAAAAAACTATCTGAAGTGTCTTTAACATTTACGTTCAAGTAAGGGCCAGAATGACCACAGTTTAGTACTGATAAAAAGAGCTGGCATTATATTTCCCATATTATGCCAAAACTCATGAGTTATTTCTCACTGTCAAGCTCCTCGTCATTTCTCCATCAAGGTGCCTCATCAACTAGAAAGACTTTTGATTTTAAGAAACTGTGATTTCCGAGACTTGAGTTAACAAATAATATTGTTCAGGCACCCTCAATCTAATGCTAAAAAACGTGCACACCTTAGAGTATCAGAAATGAGAACTAGTGGGACTCAGACATACACACACACAGCAAGCACTAGGTGGCACAAACAGGTCTTCACACTAAAAAAGGCAGTACTGGAGATGGGGAACAAAAGGTGACACAGTGGTGGCCTTTAAACCAGCAACATTTACCAAGAGTGACTCTCCAGTAAACTTCTCAGATACCACAGATGCTCCATATTCAGAAGATACAGAACCATGGTGGCATTTCAGAGGTGACTGTAGGTGCAAGCTGGGTTTGGGTGGCAGCTAAAGCTATTGTTTACATGTGCTCCAGGGTGATAACAAACACCTCTAACAATACTGCAAGGATTGTTTGGGATATTTAGGATGGCTAAAAACCCTGGTACCAGTGTCTTGTATCAGAAATAACTTTATTAGAACATAAATATTGTGTACAAGCACCAAATAATTTTGGCTTAACTGTTGAATGGACATGCATTAAATAAATGCCTAGCAATTTAGGAGAGAGATCTTTAACAACAAAAAAATAATATTTCTTTTTTCTTTTAATCTTTTTCTTCCCCCCCCTCCTTTTGTTATGATTATTCATTATTTCTATTCTGATAGAAGACTCTGAAGATTACTGGTACCTGGTGTATATAACCATGAGTCAGCACACACACGCACGCACACACACAACTGTACACCCCACTGCTACATCAACAGCCTCTTAAATAGAGAGCCCCAGCTCCGGCACTGGGACCTGTACATCAGATCTATTCTCTTTGTGCATTTTGGCATCAGTATCACCATGCAAGTTCCACATTTATCATAAATCCAAGTGGTCTTGAATGTAAGAACAGCCTGTCCCTCACCATCTCTAATAAAGCCATGATTAAGGTCTTGTAATTTCTTTGTTTTTCCACTGTTCAACCGTGCAAATCCAGGCAGATGTGCAGACCACAAAGGTGACTTCCAGCCTCTTCCAACCCCTCACCAGTCCAGTGTTATCACACAGAGACAACGACATCGAGATAGAGTCTGTCATAGGACTCGCGGAAGCACAGGATGAGGAGCAGGCTGAGCAGACACGATCCTGGGAGGCACCAATTGAACCAGGAAAACTCTGGAAAACAGAAACCAGACCCAACCTGAGAGTTATCAAACACATTCTGTGTTTAAAGCAATGAAAACTTTGATTGGTGGTGGGTTTGAAGGAAATTGCCGTGTTCTGAACGAAATCCTGACAGCTCTCAATCAACAGATGGTTAACATGGTCTGTGAGACTTCTCCATAGGTGTCTTATGTATATATAAAGTTACATATATATAACCAACACTCCCACCTGATATTAAGCTTTCTTATTCAGCCTGACAATGAAGAAAATGGTTGGGGGGAAAAAACCCAACTATCATAAGCAATGGAGAATAAAACAATTCTGAAGACTCTAGTCATTAGTTATTTTTCTATGGAGTGAAAACTAAAACAAATTAGAAGTGGTAAGAAGTAGGATTTGATTTTGAATCCAACCTGCTACATGGGAAAACCAATTCCTCAGAAGGAACTGGTGAACAGTATGATCAATTCAATTTAAAAACAGTTGCACAGCTTCTCAAAAGCCTTTTTTAGCTGTTAGACATAATTTAATACTCTTAAAAGTCTGTGTTCCAGATTCAAGAAATCCTATCACCTGATATTTCACTACTAACTGGCACTTGTATTCAGGTTTGTTTGTCTGTTTATTTATTTATTTATCTTCTCTTTAAACAAGCACATAACAATATCCTTTAACATGAATTTTACTGGAGATAGTTTATGTTTTTTTTTAAAGTTTCCTTTATTATTATTAATTTATTTGTACAGAATCTGAAGTCTCCCTCAGGGTCTGTGTTAATAAAAATGAAGACTGCAGAACTGCTACTTCCTTCAATCTGGAATTTATATTGTTAAAAGAAAATGTGCAATTTATATTACAAAATGCAAAGCACCAAAATCAGAAAGCCTGAAAAAACAACCTTCTGAACACTGTAACCTTCAACAACACCCTCCCTCATCCACCAAAACTGCACATTTGTTTAGGCAGTAATCTTATTAAAACCTTAGTAAAAATTTCCTGGGCTTGGACAAGACCATGTTATGTGATGCCAGAAGTCAATAAACAAATCTTTGCTATTATTTTCCTTATAAAAATCTTGTTTAATTGGATTAAACAGACAAACCCAAATATCCTAAAAGACCAAATTTAACTGGTGAATCCTTCATGTCTTCTGTACTGAGCATTTGTGACGGCAGTTGTGGTGCACGCTAACACATCAATCGCATGAAACTAAAGGTCAAACTGCTTTTGTTTTTCCCTTGGAAGTCCCTGCAGAAAAGGCAAAGAAAACCACAGCCAGAGGCCGTGGTTTGGGTCTCAGGGCACGGCACTAGTGGGGTGGCTGAGCTTTAGAAGGTTTTACATCTCCACCATGCTAGCTGGACCAAAATCTTTGGTGCACTGTAAAGTTTTCAGGGCTTGTCTCTTTCCCAGCCTTTGAAATACCAGAGTACAAGGAGAAAGAGAAATTGGAATTAAAACTATTGAAAGATTATTTGGCCTGAAAAGCAAGACCAAGGGAAGAAGATGAATTTGACTGAGTTCTGGTTTATCTGTAAGTTGCTTAAATGCCATTAGAGGATGTATTTGAATAAAATGAAAGACAAATGTTTAAGATCGTTACCTATCTTCTACAGGATTTTTTTTAATCAAAGGAGCCAATAGCACCCATTGATCCCCCCTGTGACCACAAGCACTCTTGTACTTTCAATCATTTGCATCATGGAGAATGGATTGTTCTAAGCATAAATTACTTTTTTTTCCCCCTTGTTTTTCTTTGAAGAAATATTCCAAGTTAATGGATATACTAATTTCAGGACTATCCTTACCTGCGTTTACTTGTACCTGCTGCAGAAAGAAATACTAGAGACAAAAAATGGCCCCAAATACCTTATATAAGAGGGAATAAGTTCACTTTGTCATAATTCTTCAGTCAAAAGAGACACTGTATCCCTATCCTCAATATTAAGTTATTCCAAACACTGGATTGTTAGTCTGAAAAATGCTGAAAAAAATCTGGAATACTCCGTGTAGCCTTTTCAGTTCAGGTATCAATGTTGGAAATGTTAATATATGTGACCAGAGTTCACAACAATTAATACTAATTATAAAAACTCTCTTTAAAATGCAAATACTGAATATCATGCCACTTGAGGCTAGCAGGGATGGAATTCAGATCTCACAATGATACAGTTCAAAGTCAGTATTAAAAACAAACAAACAAACAAAATTTCTCTCAGTTGATGTTCAGAGACCACAAGCTGGAACAGGGTTGTTAACCTGCTTGTGATTCCCTGGCAGAAACCACAATGAAAATTTGCCCCAGGCTGTAACCTTTATAATTTCAAGCACAATTCATTCTGAAAACTGTCAGTCTCTTCTTGATTATAAAACACATCACCTTAAGAAGTAAATGCACTCGTGATAATATAAAAAAGCTCATCCCTTAGAAGGATTCCTAATGCTTTCAAAGCAAAACATTGCTTTGCAAATCTTGCATCATAAAGCAAACCTCTACCACAACAACAAAACACAAACAAAAAATGTGTATCACCAAAAAATATTAATATATAAGACCACTTTCCTTTGAAAGCAAGATGGGTTCTTAATTTACAGCTTAGAGTAATAATATATATTATAGTCTACTAAATAGCAACTTAAAAGTTATGATTATGAATTATGGAAGAAGCGAATAATACTCTAGAGAGGAGCAAGTCTGAAGAAGCTGATGAAAATATCAAGCAAAACACTGTTCTGCCTCATTAGGCCACTAGATTATCTAAAGGAACAAGCATTTTGTCTCTGAGCTGTAGTCAAGAGATGCCCTCTCCCCTGCAGTGGGATGTCCAACCCATCAAATGCAGCTCACCATAAGTGGGGCATTTCTGCTCTGCCCCTCCTGGGAAATACAGTTATATCCTGAACCATGAGACTGGATTAGCTTTATTGTGGCTTTGAACATCCACAGATATAAACTTTATAACTGGTCACATTACCTAGGCCTTTATAAAACTACGACAGTTCATATCTTGATGGATTCTGGCTATGGCAAATTCAAGTAGAATATGACTATATCCATTTGTGCTAAAGCATTTCATTTTTATTAGCACACAAACAGAAAAGACGAGTAACTAAAGATCTTCTCCCTTGCTACTACATAGGGAGATTCAAACATTTGATTGTTAATAGAAATAGTATGTGCAAATCTTCCCTTCACTGACAAGTAATCTTATATTTCTTACCTGTATGGTAAAATGTGAGGAAAAACAAAAGCACTCCCATAAACACATTACTCAGAAAGGTGACAACTCCACAGGTAATTCCTTCTGGAACAGGGTAGACTGTCTCCACAAAGAGCTCAAAGAATATTGGTACACTGCTATTGAGGAATATACCCAACAAAATGCAGGATGTGTACAGTGTAGCTGTAACAGAAACAAAAACAGTTATTAATTTCACGCTGGCATTTTTTCCTCCTATTCAGAGCTGCCAAGAATTCTAATACTTGAGTAAGTGAAAAATGCATAAACTTATTTTTATCCACTGTGTATCATAAAGCATATCACATCCCACCAGTTTTAGGCAGAATGTGTGCAGCAGTTTGGAAAAAAAACCCAAACAACAAACCAAACACCACCAACCAAAAATGCTGGGTTTAAATTTATTTATTCTTTTAGACAGAACCCATAAAGACACATTCAGTTATTTGGATTTCGCTTGCAAGTAAAACAAACAGAACAAAATTACAAATGCAAAGCATCACCTACAGTCTGATTTACCTCTGAAATGAATGGAAACTATTGTCCTAGACACAATTAGGACAAGGAGCAATTAATGCACCAAATTGGAAATGGACATAGATTAACCTTTTGACTTAGATCTAAAGGTCAAAAGTAATTTTGCTTCCATTTTACAAATAAATACTAATGATCTACCAGATATCAAGACATTAGTATTCAGCATGGCCAGAGCTACAACATCTTGAATCCCTTTTGGCTTCAATAGGAAATGAAGGGCACCCTGCGCCTGGCAGGAACAGGAGATATTTGATAATGCAGAGTATTCACTGCTGTACAACACATTATTTTTCTTGAACAAATCAACAGAAGAATAAAGACATATAGACTCAGATATTTTGTTCTACCATTTATGACACTGCTAAATGCTTTACAGTGATTAATATCTTGATATAGATGCATAATATACCTGTAATTATCCATTAATAAATCTATTACATATAGTTAAAAAAGCAAAAAACAAAACTTCAGAAAAATGTAGTACCTATTAAGAAATGTAAATAAGACTTTGCTGACTGCTGTCTTGGGAAGGGGAAGATTTCCTGACCTGCAGTATCAACAACCTGAGGTTACTGATCAAGTAAAAAGTATATGGAAAGAATTAGAAGGCTTAGAAAAAAAGTCCGGAATAATTCCTGAAGTTTTCACCAACATGACAAGCAAATGTGAAGACAAAGTTTTCAGATACAAAAGTGTTACCAAGTCACAGGGAAATTATTTTATAGCATCTTTTCACTACAGCATGGCACAGAATCCTTAGACATTTTTTGTCATCTAGATATACATGTTTATATAAAATAGAAAATGTATTTTTAGCTGAATTTACATTCTTCTGTCTTGGAAAGGGGAGAACTGAAACATCTCTACTTCATCTTCTGTTAAGCACTGCTCAAGCATTCAACTGAAAAACTTAAGAAGTAGAAAACTTCCAAATTAAAAACAAAACAGAATCACTGTTTCTTAAAAAGAATCATGAAAAAGAGATAAAGGCATTAATAAGCAGAAATGGCTATCTACTAGATCCTCTGTTTGATGTGGTTTGCTCCCAAGGCACAAAGACGTATTTCTTTCTGTACCGAGGATTTGTTTGCCTGGACAGGAAAGAGAGGTCAGAAGTCCCAATCAAAAAGATGGTATGGATGGCGTGACTTGAGGAGGCACAGATGGCCCCTGATTTTTTTTAATCTACCAGAATGTTCTGAGTTAAGGACAAAAAAAAAAAAGAATAAAAAAGAATGAATAAACCATGGTAACTTTTCCAAATTCTCTCATTACAAACTGCAGAATAAAAGTCAAAGAAATTGATGCAAGTTACGCTCAAGAGTCATCAGAGAGGAAGGAAAAAACCTAAATCACTATTAGGATGCTCTTCCAGATGGGTTCTTCTGCCTAACACTACAGAACTGATTCCCTAGTTACAAGATCCAAAGATTGTTGCTCTAACTCCGCACCAGTATTTAAAATTTAATGAACCTCTCTTTGTACTCCTGTTTACCTCAAACATCACTGCATATTGCTCTGTCTCTAACTGCTGTCAGGTGTAGCCAGCAAATCCAGACGTATGCAGCTATTTGAAATTTTTGTGTCCACTTGAGAAACCAACACCTAAATGAAATGGAAGAATCTATTAAGACAAATGAACATCTACCCCTCGTTACACTCAATTGAAGATATCTACAGATAACTATTTGTAACTTCTAGAGAGCATTTTCAGAAGTCCCTAAAGAAAAAGAAGGTGGTAGACAGTTATAATTCTGTATCGAAAACTCATATAGTGGAAGTAGTTGTGAGGCTGCTGAAAACCACAACGGCACCATCAAAAGTGGAGCTGCATACAGAGAGTGCCAGAGGCAGTATCTCTGCAGGAAGACTGAAAAGAGCAACAGCTAGGGAAAGTGATTCATGTACCTCTGAATAGAGACAATCTCTAGATGTATAATTTTCAGAAACTTACAGATTCAGTTGAGAGGAAGGCAAAAATATGCACCTAAGATTAGCAGCCATTTAAAACATCAAGACTACAAATTTTATAGTCAATATAGTAGATACCAAAACTTCCATAAAACAAACAGAAGCCTTCAAAATAAATCTCATAGCTTAAAGTACGGAAATTGAAATACGTCATCGCTCATCACTTCATAAAACGTATTCAGACAACTAGATCATAAGCCAGCATGGGTAACAGCTCTGTACTTTAGAAACTACACCCTTACATTTACTGGGCACAACAGCTTGCTTCAGTCATCCATCAGTGCACATCTCACACTTCCCTACTACCATGAGCAAAGAAACTTTAGCATTACCTTTTGAATCTCCCCAAAATTACTACCTGCCTCCTGTGTGCACGTCAAAACCTGCCAGCTGAATACCAGTGACAACACCTCAGCTGAGATCACAGGTAACACTTATAAACAAGGTCTACGCATTATCTACATACGTATTTGGAAACTAGTAAGAGGAAATGTCAAGGCAAAAGGGCAGACAGAACATAGCATACAGAAGATGCCAATTTAAGTTCTAAGATCCAGTGGAAATGACTTTTAACTGGTAAATCACAAAAAGAAGCTTTCAAAGTGAGTATGTACATATCTGAAAGTCTCCCTTAATGGGTACATATTGTAGTGCTGGGAAAATAATTTTTATTTCATGATTCTGTAAATCATGCAGGCTCTGAGTGCTATACAAATTAACTTATTGCATTAACTTGGCAATTAAATCACAAATCCAATTGGTCTGCTAGGCAAAAAGTCAAAGATAAGATATGCAGTTTGGGAAAAATAAGTTATAGGAAGAAGTCAAATAAGATTTAAAAAGTGGGGGTTTTGTCTTTTATTTCACACACTTCATATTCCAGCTGCTGGGCAACAAGATGCTGTAGCAGGGAAAATACCACCTATTAACAGAGACCATTTACTTTCCATTACAGCAACCTTGCACTGAATGAACATAACTACCATGATTTTATACTGTAGAAGAACAGCTGGTAAAGTTACAGCAAATATTTTTTTCAATTAAGTCCATCTTGATGACAGTGATTGGAAATGAATATAAGGATATGAAAGTACTAACAAAAGAAAAATAATAAATATGTATATATGTATGATTTACCGAGAAGCTAACAATATTTCCTAAAGCCTAACAAGGAGAAACAACTAGCTTCTTGGATAGGATTACACTGGGGAAGTATAGTGCTATTAGTATTTAAAAAAAGTAATTTTTTAGAAAAAGGAATTAACTGCCTATGAAGCCATGCAGAAAGTTGTGTACCCAAGACAGTGACAGCTGTGGTCATCAATAAATAATGGAACTGGCTTGATTTTCTTTAAGCTACATTGATTAATGTAATATTTTAAAGATGTTTGTGTGAATTAAGCAGCTTTTTCTCAGGTTGGCCACTACAAAAAGATCAGGAAAGGCAAAACACCCATCTGAAGCACAGCTGCTTCAGAGAATTGGCCTGGAGCTGCCACAGAAGGTGGCTCAAGCTAGGCTTCATCAGGTCACATTCCACATCATGTTCAGTCATTTACTCATGAATTATACCATTACTAAATATATAACCACAGACCCCAGTCCAAACTCAGATGAAATTAATGTAAGGACCTCTACTGATGTAAATCATTCTTATCAACCCACTGGTATATATATATCTTGGCTGACTTTTAACAAAGAATATGAAATATTACCATGTCTTTTAAATAATTATTTTGCAGATAATTTCAAAAAGGAAATGTGATGCTCTAGAGTAGTATCAAGTGCAAGCAGGTGGTACAGTATCTTCTTCCAAAGTCACCTGCCAGAAACTCTTGAGCTATGTATGTTTTGTAACTTCTCAGACAAACTCAGCCAAGACTCACACAAATTTCATACGAATAAACAGGAAAGTAAATACAACTGAATATGTTCTCTTGGGTGCAGCATACAATTTAAAGCAAAGCCTATGGAGAACTAGGGCATTTAGTTACTGCCCATTATAACAGTATCCCCAATGCCAAAATGAAAGGATAATGACTCAGATAGATGCTTCACTGACCTTAGTACTTTAGTTTCCTCATGAATGATCAGGACAATTCAAAGTTAGTTCCCACCATACTCTCTAAAGTCTGTTAAAGTGGAATGAAACTTCCCTATAATTTAATTCTTGCTACTGGCCATGGCACGAATGAATACTCATGGAAGAAGTCCTCCTTAATTCTTCCATGAGAAATGTGACTCCTTCAAGGTAAGACAGTAATTTTTACTGTAATTCATTTATAGGAACAAAAAACACAATAGAAGAAGGATGTCCCTGTAGTGCACGTTTATCACATCAATATGTTTCATTGCCTGGATTTCCATTCCAGCATGCACTGATCAAATTCTTATCTCATGATATAGTTATGAAAGTAACCAAAAATCTGATTATATTGGATTTGTTCTATATACTTCCCAAGAGAAAAGCAAGGGGAAATCTCTTTGAAAGCAAAGAGTTCACTTTGGAGAACTAAAAAGTGAAGAAATTACTGAGTGAGCCTCAAAAAAAGGGGTGGGGGGAGCTGGAAATCAGACAATATTTGCTATCGATGGATATTTAAAATTTGTCAGATTTATAGATAATTCATCCCTGAAATGTGCCTCCCAAACTTCAAGCACTGTACATTATTTAACACTGGGTTTTTAAAATAAAACCCTTAAATTAGCTCTTCCTTAAGCACTCTTCTGTGGATTTACAGAAGCCTTCAGGAAGACGAATGTCATTATTCCTATCTTCCCAGCAGAAAAGGCACAACAGGGCTGGGGGTAATGATTTGGTGACAGCCAGAAGCAGGTTAATGCTTAAGTTAGAAAAAAGTTTCCAGGACACTGTTTTACCTTCTGGGTCCCCTGCCTTATACTTACCAAGTACATCATGTTTATAGTAAAGAAATTAAATTCAAGGAATAAACAAATCAGTTTTAAATAATTAACATATCTTTTTCAATACTGTGCTTAGTAGATGAGGACAGGGAGTTGTGTTCAGTGTGTTGAACGTGAAAATAAGGTGTAAGCTTCTTAACCTAAATATAGTCATCAACTCATAGAGTTGCCATCATATTCAGAGTGTCTGCCATGCCACACTAGAAAAGATTTTGTAAAGCAAAATTCTGCTGAATGTGCTCATAAATATTAGAATATTCTTGATACACTTTGCTGAAAACATTCAATCTGAGCTGCGAGCAACTGGTGTTGCATATCAATTTTTGGAAAACGCTGGCATTTGTATCCAGAGATACTACCAGCAATACAAAGTGGCAAGATACTGAAACTGGCATTACAATGCCTTACACAATTATTTTGGGTCAGAGTATCCCATTGCACATTAATTCACAGAATGAAGTTCAGTACAAAGCAAATGAACAATGGACTTGGCACACAGAAACAGATCAGCAGCTGCATTGGAAATTCAATGGACAAAACTATTTTAATGCCCAATGTGTACATAAAATTGCCTTTGACACTTGCTGAAAAATGCAAATAATATAAATTAAAATTAAAGTTTCTCGAAAGAAATTTCAAGCTTGCTTATAAAGTAAACCGATTCCAGAATCAAGGGGTTTTAAGAGCTGTGATTAGATGCTGAGAGGTGTTTTAGACAAATGATATAACAGCTACGATGGCACTTTATCATTATTGCCTTGCTTGGTTTGGTTTTTGTTTTGTTTCTTTCTCTCTCCACACCAGCAGTTACAGTTCACACACGTGACTCTAAACACACTTTCTATGAAATCTTTTGGAGATATATTAAGAAACGAGCAAGTGACATAAAACTTGTCTTGCTTAGTGGCAGGAGGAAGAACAGAGCTTATTATGATAATGCAGAGCAGTGCAGGCATTACACAATCCAAACAATGCTAACCAGCATCATTTAAAGAAAACACAAAGCTGTCATTGATTTTTAATATCTCCATTAAAGATCCCCATACTAAGTCATTCATTTTGTAGGAAATATCTTTGGATGATGTTGTGCCTATTTACAAGGCATTAGGAGAATATTACACAAACAAGTGCAGGAAAAAAAACATTTTGCTGTGATCATATATTTCAAACACAATTCCTCCCCCAGTATTTACACCAGACATTACTAAAACTGCTACAAAGAATACCAATTAAAAGAAGGGAGGGTGTTTGTTTATATTCTAAAGACAGGTCTTCAGATATTTTCTTCCCTTTCCTCCTTTCCTTTAGGGTGAATAATTGCCCAAACCCTCTCATCTGTTTAGCATTTCAAAATCCTGTTTGCATGCAAACATTCCCACTTGAGTGCTTACTCTGGAGACCAGGTGAGAGTCAGGCAGAGGGTCTTCGGAAGAGGGGAATGAGCATGTATGCCACACAATATGCCCCTGCTAATGAAGAGACTGCTTTTGGACCCGGGGGAACCACTGGCAAGGTCTGCCTATGGATGCAAACTTGTATTCTTGTATCAAGCAGCTGCCAGGCGAGATGAAGTGGATGAGGATGTTCTCTAACCAGACTTCATCTCTAGGGTGAAGCCTGCCTTAACCTCCAGCCAGTACAAAGACTCCTATGACATGGGGGTTGGACTCTAAGATATCCAAGGTCCCTTCCAGCCCTTGACATTCTGACATTCCCTTATCAAAATGACTGTCTGGTTTCATGGAAGAACTCCCTTTTAACTGTACCATCAGTCTATCAGGTCATGTGGATACTTCAGCAGTCTTCAGGTATTGTTAAAGATGTCAATCCTTGTGGATTTGTAGAGCAACATCTGACTTGCCCAAAAGGACCAAACTGGAGAGAAGGTGAGAGAGGAGGGGGAAGCCCCTCACAAAATGGGAGCTAGCTGGCTGGAAGAGAAGACCTCCTTGCAAGATCAAATATACACCTCCACAAGTTTCCCTAACAGTTTTGAACTCTGTTTGCTCTGCCTCAGCATTTGAGTATGCCTGAAAACATGGACCCAGATTCATCACAGGCTCTGTAGCACCACCAAGCCTAACACTTGTGCTCCTTGCCACTGGACAGGAAGAAGCTGAGAAGCTTGTCAACCTTCTGGCAACATCAACCCTGTTACTCTCAATAATACAACAATCCCTGCTTTGCAGCAGGGCTTTAGTGGTGCCTGAAGAGGAAGAGGAAAAAAAAAAGCGAAGACAAGAAAAACGACCCCCCACCCTCAACAATGTCTGCTTTTGTTTTGCATATCTTCCAGCTCTACAGAAACACACAGAGAATAACTATCTGGAAGTCCACTGTCCACACTGGTCCACTGAGCATGCAGAGTAGTTTCAACCTTAACCAGCTACCTCCAATCACTTCCCAAAGCTGCTAGCCAACAGCCTGCATTTGAACCTCCTATATTTATACTCTGATGTACTCTACTTCTCAAACTCTTAATTAAAAAGAAAAATTAATCTAAAGCAATTCAAATGTACCACTTCTCCCAATTACTGTGGAATGCAGAGGTCATCATCATATTGCATCATTACATTGAAGAATAATCTAGCATGAAGTCCTATAAATTAGTTTAAATAGCTTATGTGTTTCCATCCATAACAGCATATTTCATAAAGATATACCACTGCTTTTCTGTGTACAGGGATTTAAATTGAACAGGTGTTACATCTATTTTATATGAACTTTAATGAGAAAAGGTTGATATGAACTCCTTGCCTATCTATAAAGTTTAAACATTATACCACACAAGGGAAAAAAAAAAAGATCTTGTCTGGTGGCTGCACATTAGGCCCTGACACTTTAGATTGGCCTTTTTCACCATATTGTTTGTGTTTTATAGAAAAAGATTCAACACTTACATGGATATATATGTAAGAACAGTACAGGCAAAACTCTAAAATATAATTTACGATTCAAAGAATCATCTGGATTAAAAGAAACAGTAACTCCATGAAAATAAAACCCAATCCCTAGGTTTTTATCAAGTGATACTCGTTTAGGGTACTATATAGAACTACCTTACACACTGTTATGCCCTGACAGGAGATCAGCTTTCCAAAAAAACTACCACAATATAACTACATGCTATAAGCAGGTAAGAATTCTTCTTGAACCTCTGTTGCATATTGAGCTCTTCACAAAAAACAAAATCAGAGACAGTGCTCCATCAGTGGTGTTTTGGATTGCTGGTGAGTACATACGTAATGACTTTCACCTCCTGAAACCTCTCCACTTCATTCTTATGCATAGACTTGAAAGGACATTTATGTGTTTGGCTTGTTGCATCAATTCAGAAGATAGAGTTACTGTAAAAATTTACATTACTGCAGGCTTGCAGTGATGAAGCAGGCAAGCACAAGAAATACGCTTTTATTGCATTTATTTTAGATTTGATGGAAAAGAAAAGCGTAGTCATTTGGTATGACAATAGACACCGTGAAATTTGATTTATTGATTAAACTACATTTTATTTAAGAAGATCTTTTCTGAAGTTGAAATTTCAAGATAAATCACAAATTTGGCCTATCCATCCAGATGGTTTCTCCTGAATTGATCATGTATTTCAATCTGCTGTACCCACTTCAGTTTATAGTTGTGACATATGCAATGCACCAAGGACACATACTGAACTCAAAGTTAATTTGAACACCACAGTATTTTATATACTACTCTCTACACCAAACTGTTAAAAATGGGGAGCAAATAATTCATTTCTTCTATAATGCATACAATTGCCTGCAACAAAGATAGCACTTTATTTAAAATTGCTGTACCGAATTCTTTCATAAATAAATATTTTTAAATATTTTAAAATGTTGATGGCTTAGTTTTACTGTAACTCATTACTCTGTTGCAGGTCTTGGAATCATGGGTGGATCAGTCCTTTGTTGCAGATAGGGAGGTGAAGGACAGATTTTTAAGAAGTGCTAATTTTTGACTAAGGGTACAGCTCACGGGCAGCCTGAAAAGACTGCTGAGCTTTTCCCCAATCCTGCCAATTGCATTTTTTCCCCATCTTTTTGAAATGAATTTGGAGTTAATTTTGGGCTGGAAGAGTTCCCTGAACCTGCGTGCAGGTGGAAAAAAGAGGACAGCACAGTGCAAGGACAGTATTTTCAGCTATCTAGATCTACGGATCGCCTTGGTTGGAACTGCACTGTGTTTTCAATAGTCAAAGTTCCAAACCCCCAAATTCCCAGAAATTTAATTGTTTCTTATACACAACCTTCTCGCTGTCACATGATTTTTTTCAGTTTATTTCTCACCTCTGTTGTTTCAAAACACTCAAACCAGAAAAACACTCAATCCCAAAATCAAATTTAAATATATATTCTGGGTTTTTATTATTGGGTTTCGTTAGCTTTTAATCTTTTTATGAAGCTATTCAAAGGTGGTAAAGATATTTCTGACTCAGTTAGGTTTCTAAATTATTTTGTTTGTGGGGATTTTGTTGTTGTTTTTGTTTGTTTTCTTTTCTATGTGGGGGGTGGTTATTTGTTTGGTTTTGTTGCTGGGTTTTTTTTTGGTCTTGGAAAAACTAGTGTGTTACTAAAGATACTAAACCAGGTTATAATACAGTTAATTAAAAACTTGAAATATTTGCCTGCAATAGCAAGTATAAATAATAGGAACTAAAAATCATTGTCGATACCTGTGGTTAAAGGCAGATGAGTGACACTAGTTAGACAGGTAAGAGTGAACCAGGTTGATGCTAATGTTGCTCCAGATAAAAGCAGCAGCAGTATAAACTTCAGCATGCCCCTGATAAAATCTGCAAATCTAAAATAAAAGCACAGATCAGAGCAGTACAAACGCTGATTTTCATATTATTTAAATGTGATGCTTGACAATTAATCCACTGTATTCTCATTACATATTTTGGAGACTATAAAAACAATTTAAAAAGCGTTTCTCATTTTCAGAAACAGAACAAAGGCATTTTTATAGAATGCTGATATTTCCAGCTGTCAAGCTGAAGAGCAATGGATTTTTTAGCTATCACAAAATAACAACCAAACCAGAACAATTCTCAGGGCATCATTTGAAAACACTTGGTATACAGGAAGAGGGTTTTTTTTTCCTTCTGCATTTGTTGGACACAACATCAAACCACTACTTACATCGCTGTTTTGTCAGCATTTGCCAGTCTCTCCTGGCAGACACACTGCTCAATTAGCATATGAGGAGGCTGATGCATTTCATTCAAGACATAGTTAAGTGTCAAGATTCGTTCCTGTAGGAAATGACAAAACTCCAAATTCCAGAATCCCTAGATTGAAGATGACAAGAAACAGCTTCTGAACCCCTGGATGCAATGGTGATGAAGCTCTTGGTGGCTTAGTCAAAGCAGGAAACCTACACAAGCAGGCACTCTGCCAGTGGCTGTTTTGGGTTGAAATGTTCCAGAACTGAAGAGTGGCTTGGTGCCCCTCCTCTCCTACACATGCCCCACTGACAGTCTGGGGGAGGACAGCCCCACGAGTCCTTGGGCAGTTTGGCTGTTTAACAGAGGGAAATATGATCTTTATACCACCTGATGGTATAATAATTTTTTTTTTAATCTGTTTTTCTTTCAAGACGACAGAATGCATTTGAGCAGTGCTCACATGGCATAATTATGAGTGCAACTGCTCTTTTCAAAACTGATTTCATCACAACTACTAAAAAAGATACCTTAAAAAAGGCAACGTCATTCTTCCACTAGTCATTTTCTATAATATGCTGCTTAGAAGATGTGAGTTTGGGCTGGACGGGTTAGGTATGTACGTTGAAAAAGTGTCTTCTGCCCTCACAGCCTCCCACCTTGATTAGGCTAATGGCAGCAAAATTCACCTACGTTCATCTGTGATGAAATATGTCTGTCTGTTAATTGCCTTCTCTGCTCTGACAAAGATCACTTTACAGGCAGATACCTCATAGCTTACTTGATAAAACAGTTACATAACAATAACAACATTTTGAGAACTACAAACCTCAGCTTCACATACACTGTAACAGATGTACAAAGTAATGAAATAAAAGCAAGCAAACAAAACCCCACCAAAAAACCCCAAAACCAACCAACCAAAAAAAACCAAAACCAAAACCAACCAACCAACCAAAATCAACAAACAAAAAAACCCTGCAAAACAAAAAGACACACTAAAAACCCAGGCAAACAAAAGAAAAATCCCTCACTTCTTTCCTCTTATTTGATTCTGCCTGTGCTTTAATTCCACACTGAATTTAACAACAAGTAATTCAATATGGAGTAGGGGAAGATCAATGCTGCATATAATCTTAAGTTTATGACTGCAGTGTTCAAGTGGCTTATGCATTAATCTCCAGTAGTCAGAGGTTAGCTGCTACTGTTGGGTTTTTCTGACAATCCAAATCGAGCAATCAGGATCACCTCTTTTCAGTGGTTTGCCAGTTTCTTTAATTATTCTTTGGGATCATTGGGGTCAAAATCAGCAATTTTAAAAGCTTCTCAGAAGCATCTCGAAGTGCAATCTTTCAGCTTCTTCTGCAGAAGTCCCCTCTTTGCCTACCAGCAAGAACACCACCATTCCCAGCCCTTTACAGGCAAGGGCAGTCTCATGTGTATAATAAAACACAATGTGAGACACACCAGCCGTCAGGAAGAGACATTCACAGAAAACGGGTCTGGAAGAAATCTCAGGGGGGTCCTTTATCTCTATCCTACTGAGGATATGTGGGGATGACACACAACTAAACCATTCAAGATAGTTAATCTACCTTTAGTGAACAGTCACAACCCCTTTTTTGACACAAAGATCATGGTTTGGGATCAGTGGCAGCCGTATGCTTTAAGGAGCTCTCAGATATCACAGAACTCCAGAAGGGGCAAATACTAACTTAAAGATTTATGCAGTTATTGAATTCAGCCAGCAACAGAAATAATTGGGGGAAAACAAACAAGCAAACAAAAAAACAACCAACCAACCAACACAACAACAAAAAAGACAACATAGGAAACTAGCCTAAGTTTGGTAATTGAGGGGACTTCTGTTTCTTGTCTGGTTACAGGAGAATAAAGATGACAGTACATCTAGTCAGCTCTTCAGAATACTTGTTTCAATCAAAAAATGAGATAAATTACTTTTATCCTCTGACACAGTATCTGCTTTCAAAACTCTGTTTTGTTTAAATCCTTCTTCATCATTTAGCACATAAGGTGATGTCTACAGCTGCTAAAAAAGTCAACACAGCAGGAGAGAAGGTACTCTGAGACAGAGCTCCGAGTCTACTGCTGGTAACAGCCTCCTGCTGCCCAGCAAATCCAGCTCTAGGCTAGATCCTACAGTTAAAATCACAAACCCACATTGCTGACAACACTGTCTGTTGCTAAGGAAATTATCACCATGTCATAAAGTTTCAGCAATTTGACTACCCTGACGGTTAAAAGCAGGTAGCAGAACTGAGCTGTGGACTACAAAACCTCGGAAATATGTATGATCATTAGCAAATGTGGCCAAAGGAGAGGAAAAAAAATACATCTGAGAAAAGTGAATAGGTTTGCTTCCATGCAACGATATGAATGTCACTCGTTGACACTGCTTTTCTTCAAAACAGTATTATTTGAAAGCTGCCAGCAAAGGGTACAGCACCTGCCAGTTGCCCAAAATAGCCTAGACTTTTCAATTATAAAAATGCATCACACAAATTAGCTAAACATATCTAAGTTCATGGAAATCAGGACAGCAGTGGATAGAGAGCAGGAGGATTTATTTGTGCTGAGAAAAAAATGGTGTCATTTTGAAAATGACATAGATAAACAAATTTCCAAACAGGGCATTACTTTAAGTATAGAGGATTTAACACCTGCTGTGATGTGCAGGACCAAATACTCCACGGTAAGACTCAGGTGTTACAGTTCTAAATGGTAGAATCTGCATTGACAAAAATGGAAGGAGTAAATTACTAAACTGTGCCAATTTAGTTTTGATAAATTAGCAAGAAAAAAAAATATTTATAAAGAAAACCAACCAAGAACTCAACAGCTTCCTGAAAGCTGGTTAAGGGCCGCTTGCTTGGCAAACCACAGTTCTGACACTGAAATACATCAACTTGTCAGCCTTGACAAGAATCATTACTTAATTTTCCTAATTACAACTTTCAGCAGATTACAGTCAGACTCGTCATTGATTCAACCCTACACAGATAAATGCTGAATAGGCCTAGGAGGGAGAGTCATCCATCAGGAGTGACAAATCACCTCCTCCCTCTCTTTCTGTATGCATTTGGACTGTGTATTGCCCAAGTTAGAAAGACATATTTGGAGACAGACTTGTTATTTTTTAAATTTACTCAAACACTAAGCTCCGAATACTACAAAATACTGGTATTCAGCAAGGTTTGACATCAGTTTTGAAGCAGTTAAAGAGACTGTCAGTATTTCCTAAAACTTAACCTAGGCAATATATTTAATAAATTAATCTACCATAAAGACTGAGATTTGCATGTTGGCATTGAGTCAGCATATTGTGTCCTGACAAAATTAAGTGAGCTGTTAAGGGTGCTCCTCTCCTACTGAAATGTTGCAAATAGATCAGAGATTAACTCATGATGGAAAAGATTAGGCTGGCATGCTACCTGCTCTAGAAGGTAAACTGCTGTGACATCTGCATCATTACAGCAGCTGTTTTAAAACATCTATTTCTCTCAGCAAGAAAACCTCATATCTGAGCTTAGTTAATCAAAAGCAACTTTTTTTAGAGGAAATCAGGGTGTGAACTTTTTTCAATAGATTAAGTCCTTTGGCTGCATCTGGAGCAGACAGGAGGGAAGCACTTGTTTCTTTTCCCTCAGTCAGGAGGTTTTTTCCTCTCCCTCCGTCACAGTTGCTAGGCAGCCTGCGAAATGTCAGGAAGAGAAACCTCACAGTTCTTTATGCATTGTGTACTCTGACGATGCACAGCAGTAAAAAAAAAAAAAAAGATATCTTCAATTTCTGTCCTTCCTGTCTGGGTCCACAATCCCACGACGACTGTGACAATGACAGACCCCTGCGTTTGTGCTAAATTCATTACAGAACTGGAGTCTAAAGAGCAGACAGGACAGTGCTTTGATATCCTGATGCAAGGGAAAACGTGACTGGTTTTAATCAGTTTTATAAACTCACTACTCAAGTACATCCTGAAAGACTTTTTCTTCCCCCCTCCACCCACTTTTTTTAAAGGGAATCTCAATGATGAAAAAGCAGCAGCATTTTGGAAAAACAATCTATTTCTTGCCTTTTTGCTCCCCATGTCATCAGCATTAATGACGACTAGAGTGCACAGTGTTTGGATATATCAAAAGCGTTGGTATTCTCATACTGTATCCCACAGCAGTACAGCAAAAACCAGGCAGGCCATACAGGAATCCAGCAACAAGGCAAAATGATTAATTTCTCTGTGGGCAGGATGCTTATGTCACATTCCCAATATCCCTTCAGGAATCGATATGTTCAAAAGTGTTGATGGAAGGAGACAGATACTAATTTCTTCAATGCTTTCCAAATGTGCTACAACAGGTTCTCCCTCGTACAAGGCAGATAAATTCACAAGAACTGTGTTTAAAAGGACCATACAAGGTCATACTGAGGAAGTATTTGTCAGGAGTAGCAGTATAACTTGCCAAATTGAGGTATATACATGGGGAGTTCCCAACCCCCAGCAACCACTAACATGGAATATACAAATTATTACTCAACAAGAGACACATCATAAGTGCAGAATGCATTTTCCATTTCAAGTTTCTAGAAGATGAGAAAAACCAAGTTATGTTATTAAGAAGATAAGCTAAATTAGAAATCACAGTTGAAGAAATGGAGAAGAACCTGTAATTATTCCTACCTTGCCATTGCTACGCCAACAACACAACCTCCAACTATAGACCAAAATCCAATCCAGCCTGCATCTACCTGACGGAAAAAAAAACAAAACAGAGAAACATGTTAAATCTGAGAAAATAAGATGGTAAGATGTTACTTGAAAACAAATGGTGTGCAGGCACTGCAAACTGCTAGCAACAGGCCCCGACAACAATTTGAAGCACAAGACTTTTTCTAGGATATTTGAAAGAAAATAAATTCACTAAAAAAAAGTACGACTAAGTGGCCTATGCCCTAGATGAGACCTCTCTTTACAGAATCTGAATAATGTCCTCTGGATTTTTATAATACTCTCTTAGCAGTTTAAAAATCCTCTCCTTCACACCTCATCTTTTCCACCTGGTAAACCTTACTTTCTTTTACTAAAGGTGAAGCAGCAATCAACAATATTCCTCTTTGTTTACCTACCTCTTCCTTCTTGTCCAAAGGTGTCTATGATTTTAAAAATACCCACCACCGGTGGAAAGTACTCAGCAGAGAGTATCATGATAGTTTGGAATTCCAAAGCTCCAGTTTATTTTTATTAAAAATTCAGAAGAAAAGTGGTCTATATGTACTGATAGCAGCTTAAGCATAAAAACTAGTGCAAAATAAAAACATGTCACTTACAAAATACCTGCTGATTCTGAGTCAGGAGATACTTACTTGGCTTACATGAATGGGTGTTAGTATCAAATCCAGAACACCAGACCAGCCAGAGAAAACACCCAGTGGTATGGCATAGGCTAAAGCAATCATCAAGAATCGGAAATTGCTGTGAAGACAAAACACACACGATTAGCTGCAGCTTATACCAGAAACTGCACCAAGATTAGCTGCTAAAGTCAGTGACACCCTAGAATCTATGACACCCTAGAATCTATATTCTGCCCATCAAGAAAAATAGCAGAGGTCTGAGGAAGAAGTGAGACAGGAAACCCAAGAAAAGTATCCAGCCCTGTCACTGAAATTCCAGTGGCTGAGATGTTACTGTCTCAGCACTGTGATGATAAAAAAAGCCAGTCTCTCTGTGTAGCTCAAAAATCTTTGAAACATGCCAGGCTCACCTGTTTCTCATTCACACAAGCAATTCTTTCATGCATTTGCATGTGCAACCCACTTTGCTGCAGTGTATGTTAGGAACAATAAGCACTAATTTAAATGCCAAAAAGTGTATTTCAAGAATAAAACCAGAGATTCATACTTTTAAAAAAAAAAACAAAAAACCAAAACAAACCTGCTTTACTTTATTTTGGTAAAAGGCAAGGAGAGCTCTGGGAATGAGATAGGTACAGTTGCAATAGTGGAGAATTTTGAGTGTGAACTGTCAAAATCCAGATACATGTATAATATTCTGCTCTAAATAGTCAACATTTTTGTTTTTAAATTATGAGGAGAAAGCAAATTCTTCAACCTTTAGTATTCAGTGAAGATGAAGCAGTCAAAGTTGTGTCATCATCTTCATCATACACAGCTAAACAGGAGTTGGCAGACAAATACCACCACCAATTTCCCCCACCCGCCCACCGTCACCGAAAGCAAATGTGAAATCTTTGCTCAGAGACATCCAATTTTTCATCAAAAATGTTTCCATTTGAGAATAGAAACAGAAAATATATGTTGGACTCTGCAACAGTGATATTCTAAAGTGAAGAGATTTTATAGTGATTCCAAGGTTATCCCATGGGATATCTGTGTAACCACAAAATGTGGCTTCCCCATTCCCAAACAATTCACATAAAATTGATCCTGATCAGTACCAGTTCCTTGGCAGGCAGCAACCATTTGATAGCACACACTTGTGAAAGCCAAGAGGGAGAGAAAGAGCTTCAAATATTTTCCAAAACATTCAAAGTTTTGCAGTTTACACTGTTTTACTCCCCTAGAAGATCCACGCACAGCACACCAGCCAGCGTTTTTTTGCACTGTTCTATTTCACACATCCTCTTCTTGAATAACACATTTCTATCACATGAACATACCCTCCTCTTTCACCGTCATCCATGTCAGATTTATTTTTTCATGCAAAGAAAAACAGCTCCCAAACTTTCAGCTCTTCTATACACTGCTTATATTTCTCTGCATGCTAAAGCATTTGCTGTCTTCCTGACAACTTCTTTCCTCTCTTAAGAATGCCATACTCTTATCTCAGTCTGTCTTGTATCCTCTAGGCATCACTTAAGGCAGGCTTTCTGATGCTATTTAATACTATCCGTGTAAAAGCTATGTCAACTTCTGTAGAACAAAATAAAAAAGGGGAAGTGCCCATTTTGCATGGGCATTATATAAATACGTTGTAGATTGCAAAGTCTGAATGCACTCTTCCAAAATAACACTTGCTCAATATTCAAAATATTTCACTATCTGAACCTCATCTTCATTAAAGAGCTGCTTTTGAGGGGTGGGTACTTTGTAACCTACCTGACCAAGATGTCTTATGGTAGATTTGTCTTCTGTAACTCAAGCAAGGAGACAGACCAGTACATGGGATAGCTGCTCTGTGCAATGTCCAATTCCTAGCACCAATACTAGAGAATCAACTCTGCATGACATCCTTCAGTGACAGGGGCTGCCACTCTGCCTAGTCTCCAGAATAAGAAAGGTGACCAGAAGAAAGGGTGCATGGCAGTGACAAAGCAGCACAATCACCAGATGCCATTCTGTCCCCTTGTCCAGCAACAGCAAGTGCTAGCTATGTTAAATACTAAAGCTATTTGAAACACAGACCTTAAGCAGCAGCTCTGCTTTTCATGGCTCCAGTCACTTGTATTTGTTTTTGCAGTTTTGCAATTGCTCCACTGAAAATATAAAAAATGTCCTTTCTGTCAAGATTTTCAGAATAACTTTGACAGTACCTATTAACATCAGCCACACTCTGAGCAGCTTGCATCACTGGATGGTGATGTCATATAAAAGTTTCATTAAGGAAAGACTGACACACAAAAAACTTGTTAAAAATATCAAACCTGCTTACAAAGTCCCTTGAAAATACAAAAGCCACAGAAGTTGTATTTGCTTCACCCAAGAAATTGAAAAAGGGCACTGCACTTTTTCTAATGGAGATTCAAACTATACTTGTCTCAGTGTGTGATAGACTGTTAAAAGATTCGGGCTTTATTCCCAAACCATGACTAATCTGTTGTCTCCCACTGCAGGCTGAGAGAGTTGGTATCAGGAGATAACCAGAGATCAGCTAATTGTCATAATCTGTCAGAAGCAAGAATCCTCCAAATCAGGAGGAAGAAACAAGTTCCTAAAAAATGGCCTGCGGAGGATAGCTGACCCTGCGAAGATGTGTAACACAACTCTGCAAGAAGCAGCTCATGAAGATGACCGCTCCAGGACCTGAAGGCATGAAAGTGCAGGAGTTGCAAGAATGTGATAGATCCCTTTGGCATCCAAGGAAAAAGGTCAATGACTTCAATCATAAAGTTATGCTATGCAGCTTTATTTTGAAGTAATAAAACTGCAGCCTGGGTGAGAGAAGAGGGCAATGATGAACACCTCAATTCTCATGGGTGTTTTTTGGTGCACAGTTGGGTCAGGCCACCAGCTCATATGTATCCTAAATACCTAAAACACAGTTCTTATACCAGAGGGAAGGAAATCATGATTTCCTGGTACTCATCAGCTGATTACCCTCAGTCTACACCATTAAGTCAAAAGAAATGCTCTCTGTGCCGAGAATTACGAAGCCTAGATTAGGCAGGCAACAGAAATTAGAAGCCTAACTAACCAGATGCTAGACTTCTTTTGAAGCACAGCAGATACCATTTTCTTTTATAAAATCCCCTTGCTTTATGCAATGTTGCTGAAAGGCTCCCTAAGATAAGTGGGTTTAATGATAAACTGTTGATCATTGCATTTACAGAGGAATGAAGTGCCTTTGATAAAGGGTAGCAGGGAAGAATGCATTAAGACCAGAGGGAAGGGAGATAGAATGATCTACCTGACCACATTTTTAAAAACCTCTGTTCCTGGAGACACTAAAATCTATGTTCATTATTTAAGTGTCCAGTTTGGTTCTTGAAGTTTCATTGACTGTGAACAGCCAGCTTGGCTGTTTACCTCCTGACTTTACCAGTCTCCTGTTTACAACACTTTGAACGAGGAACCTAATGGTTACAAAGCTCCCAAATGGAGTATTGTCAACAGAAATTTTATATTTCACCTGTAGAGACAGTTCTGGTTGGATTTCTGTTCAGCAGTAACATTTTTACAACATGGCCTTCAGGCAGGGTCTCACTGCACACCAGCTTGGGTGCAGAACAGCATTACTGTGTGTGCTAAGTGTCCTTATGGGAATTGCTATTTTTTAATATCCTGAGTAGGTCACTTTGCAGATTAACCAGCCAGCCGTACTCACACCTTCTCCTAGCTGACAGCCACCTCCAGGATGAACATACAATACTGAGCACCTTGACAACTATTTACTCCCCAAAACTGAAACAAAAGCCTCCAAAAAACAAGAAAAAGAGCAATGACACCAAGGAAAGAGCAGTTTTCTGCTGACGCTAAATACACTTCTAGACAGTACAGTTCACAATGGGTCTGTAATAACTAAATGCCTAAAGTTACACAATTACCAAGTTTCAAGTAGCCCTTTACAGGCAGATCTAGCTCCTATGGCTACATCGCCCAAGTTTCTCTGCCTCAGGAAGTTCATCCGTGCAGTATCACATACTGGGCACAGGTCTTCACAATTATTCAGCGTTAATAATACAGTGGCTTTGGCTGTTCCTCTGAGATCAGATTCCCATTACACAAGACATTGTACAAATACCTGGTGGTGGAGACACTGTGCCTCATCAAAAGAGGCCAAATGAGGAAAGTTGCAATGCTGGAGTTGTCACTTTCTTTATAACCTTTTTTTTTTAAACCCCAAAATTTCAGGGAAACTAACTAACCTTTGAACCTGTCCAGAAACACATCTGGAGACATTTCTCCTATTCCCACTTCATATTTTAACAAAGTCAATGAGACTTAATAGATCATATAATGGTTTCAGATAGATCATTCATTACTGCCATGGCTGAATGAAAGCAGCTGAAAACTCCTTTGAGTAACAATCAAACCTCCAATTCATTCCAATATAAGAAGCATGGAAAAAAAGCAGCTTATTAGCTAGTTATAACAATTAAAAATACCAAGTATCTCACACCTAGCAGTATGCAAAACATTATTGTATAACCTGATGTAACAGAAACATTGCATAAGAAAAGCCATGCTAACAGGATGTCTAAAGCAGTGTGGTGCTGCAGGAGTCTCACATAAAGGCTTCAGACATACCAACTGATTTAAAAATTAATATCTGGGATTTAGCAGTTAACATCCTTTTATGTCTTGGTATTAATATTTAATTTTATTTTGTTTTAAAGCACTACGAATCAACTTGTTTGCTCAATGAGAAGATTAAAGCACACTTGTTTTTATTTATTTAGGTGCTGATCTGCTTTGAAGTGGGAGCCCAATGAGGACCTACCTTAAGAGTCTGCAAAAGCTTCTCCTGTAGCTGAGCCGTTGACTCGCCGCAGCCACGCTGGGAGGGAACGGAGGGCGTGAGGGAAAGTAGGCCAACGCTGCGGAAAATATCAGAGACACCATTCCAAACTCTAAACAGGAAGGCAGAGAAAAACAAAACCCAGCACAGATGTTAGCATCAGAAGACTTATTCTGGTACAGCACTGTTATCAGCCAGCCACTGATACATATACCCCACCACAAGTGCTTTACTGCTCCCAACAACAGAACTCCATAACTTGAAGGAGAATTTCTTTTCCCCTCCCCAAGCGAGAGTGAAATGGAGAACCAATGAAAATCACAGAATCAAAAAATAGTTTCAGCTGGAAGAGGCCTTCAAGATCAACTCCAACCTTATTTCTAGCCCTATCAAAACCACTAGGCCATGTTCCTAAGCGCAACGTCTACTCTTAAACACCTCCAAAGGTGGTGGCTCCACCACCTCCCTGGGCAGGCTATTCCAATGCCTGACAACCTTGTCAGTAAAGAAATTCCTCCTAATATTCAACCTGACCCTCCCCTGGTTCAGCCTCAGGCCACTTCCTTTTGTTCTATCGATTGTCACTAGGGAGACCAGACCAACTCCTGCCATGCTACAACTTCCCTTCAGGTAGTTGTACACAGCGGTAAGGTCTCCCCTCAGACTTCTTTTCTCAAGGCTAAACAGCCCCAGATTCTTCAGCCTCTCCTCGTAAGAGACATGTTCCAAACCCTTTACTAGCTTGGTAATGAGACGGAGAAATACCAGCAGTCCATTCCAGGGACAAAAGCTGCAGAGAATCAGGCTCACAATCAGTTTAGTAAAAGGAAAGCTTTTGCTTTTTTCTCTTCAGAGAGAACTGCATTACAAAGATTTGGCTCTGTTACTTCATGATAGAAGTAACACAGTGCAGGTAACAGAGTGCTAAAGACTAAGCAGATGGGACTGCGGAAGCCCCAGGGCATGGAATGACATTACTTGGTGCACAGGATGATGAAGGCTAACAAAAGGTCAAGCACAGCAGCATCTCAGACACAAACACTATTATATGGCAAACAGAATATAGAGAAAGAGAAAAGGAGAAGCCATGGCTCAGGAATAGCAAGAGCATGGGTAATAGCGAGACAAATGAAAGAATACAGCTGTTGGCAGATGCTCCTCTTGTTCAGCAGGTATTTTAGATCTTTGAAAATTTTCATAGCAGAAATTTAGACCTGAACTTCCAAAGTGAAGAGCACTTCACAGAAAATACTCAGCAAGCCTATGATCAGACATTCTGAGGATAAACAACTCTGCCCACAGTCAGTCTAATTAATTTGTTTTACAGGCCTTTTACAATGTATATCATGTTCTCCACAGTCCTCCATCCCAGTATTTCTCCTATCCCCTTTGAAAACAAGATTCTTTGCTGCTGGAGAGGAAAATGTATAGCTGAAGTGTGTTATTGTAAAAGAACCTGTGATCTTATAACAAAGAAGTGTTCACTGACACCACAAATAAATTCCAGCAGAGCTGGATACTCAATTACGTTCATTTTCTTTATTCTTCTCTTTTTTAATAAATCAATATGAACATGGCACTTTGCCAGCTCTTCTGCTAAACCAGAAGAAAATAAATCCAGGAAACTGAAAAGTAAATAACACTCAGAGTCTGAATGGATCAGCTGGAGATGGGGAAGGGAAATGAATGCTTCTACTTGGTATATGGAAAAAAAAGTCTACACTAAATTTCTTTTGAAGGCATACCAGGTATGTGACAATGCCATTCTTCACAATCAAATACTAAAGAATTCATTTTGATTTATGTGGTGTGTCTTTTCCTGCTGCGGTCTAATTGCTTGTTTTGAGGGTCAAGGGCACTTTAACTAGACCTTCTCAATACATCTCTGTTCTCCAGAAAACAGATTAATTTCTATCTTTGTGTACATTGTTTTTCAGACAATGAGCGGTGAATAAAGAACTGGCCACAACTGATCATCCCAGATGTATGAAAGGGATGAGATGCTTTGTCACTACAGGATGATAACAGATAGGGAAGCAAGGTTTGCCAAAAGCTGTTTATCTCCTCCTGCATCTAGGTCTACATACAGGTTTATAGGTGCACATATGTCCATGCATACGCACATTTAACCACTTATTAAAGATTTCAGACTACAAACAAATATAGCCAACAAGAATGTAACCACACAAACACAATTTTTTCAGAGGTGCCTTTTTTAACTTCATTATACTGCAGAGCTGTAAGGGGAACAGTTAGGTCTTTTTCTAAAGAATGTAAAAATCCATTGATAATTGTTTTAAGTCACAGTAATATTTTATAATAGGTGCCCATTTGGGGCCTCTTCTATGGGTTGCCTCAAGATTCCTGCCAGTCAAATTGCTGCAGTAGGAGCAGTAGCATCCATTTATTTATTTATTTAAATTATGAAATTCAGCATGAAGTCCTTGTTGTACCTTCTTGCAACTCTTTCATGTTTCCCAGTGTTATACTTTCCAGGTTAACAAATTTGCCTCACAAGTACTGCCCTTATGCACGAAAGAAAAGAGCAGGGTTCATGTTGGAAACTAAAGCAGCTCCCTCTATTGAAGAACGGAAGTCTTCAGTGCCACCTTAGATTCGTGTATCACACTTGCATCTCTATCAAAAGTTCAGTTACTGCTCAGCACGTCTGATTTCTTACATGTTGCATTTCTTCCTCATCAGGAAACCCACACATTTATATGCATCATGATTTACTCTACCAGACTAGATAAAGAAAATACAATCCCAAACTTGTCCTGGGAATGTAAGTAGGGGGTAAAAGTATGCAAAAGAGAAAAGGTATGAAATAAGTCAATACTGAGACGAAGGAGGAAGCAGTCACAAAACAGGAGCTCTTCCACGAGAGCTATTGGCTTCTCAATAGTGCAACTTATGTGGCAAAACACTCAGAATTGGGCAAGTCAGCATAAATTAGTATGCAGAAACACAGCAGCATGTATCTCTTGTTGAGGAATAAAATCTGGAATGCTTCACAAAAGCTGGGTACCGCGCCACAGTGACCTGTGACTGTCAAAGTGCAGAGATGCCTGCATCAGAGCGTAGGCGAAACGCACCCAGCTGCCTGTGTAAGCCTCAAATAGACAAAAGAGGTTTACAGAGACACAAGCCTCCTTGATACAAGGCCTTCTTCACTCAGATCGTCATAGCACAAAACCTCACCCAAACCCAGAAATGCCCCCTCCCCACCTTGTCCTGAAATGCAAAAGGGGAAATGAGGGAACTTCACACAAACACACCATTTTTTAAAACAAATAATGATTTTACATTGATATTTTGGAAAGCACATGCCTAAAAGCTCTGGCTGCAATCCATAACAACTCAAGCTTCCTTATGCAATTCAGGTAATACAACTGAATCCTGATTTTACAGCTGTACTATTTCAGCCTTGAACCAGAATGTGCAGCGACACAGAGGACACAGAAAGAGGCTGTGGTAATTCATCTGAGCTCTTAGTCCACGTTTGAGATAAAGGAACGGCAATTTATTAAAACACAAAAGAGACTGGAGTTAACAAAGCAATTTCAGAATGGGTTTATAAGTAATTGTTTTGTAATGATGTTTGAGGTTAAGTCTTTGGAAAATTAGCACACTCTTGGCATGCTACTGATCCCAAGTTAACAATTCACATCATTACCATCTTCTAAGTCATCACCTAACTTTTTGAGCTTTGTTTTCTGCCCAGCTGTTAAAGGGGACAAATAGGACCCTACCACACCTACCAGGTATTTTTCTTTGGTCCGCAGGTGAATAGAGCTGTACAACTACCACAACTACCATGAGGCAGTCGCCCACTACGAGGCAGCTTTCCTTCCATCTCTGAAGCCCACCTGGCGTAACAGAGAACAAGGGAAGCACCCAGCAGGGACCTTACTCCTTCAACTTTCCAGGAAAACAGGGCTGAGGTGAGACAGGGCAAATCCCACAAGGCACTCTAAGCAATATCCTCTTTCACAGTTCTTCCCATTGGCTGTTTTGCCACCATCAACTGCAATTCACTGCAAGCTGGTAGCATTCATGAACCAGCTCTTTTTTGTTGCCTGAGTAGCTAAAGGTGGTATAGCTCCTGAAAAGATGCACCCCTTATGACACAAGCACAGCTGCACAAAGAAACCACCTCCATTCAAAGCACTTCAAATACTGAGAGCTATATATGCCCCACAAAACACATTTCCTAGGAAGGTGAAGAGCTGCTGTAAGATCATCCTATGCTGGGACCAATGATCCCAAACAGGTCCAAACCTTTGCTTGCTGAGAAAGGCAGAAAGAACCATGTGTAGACATGCAGCAGGCAAAACACACCTTTGAACTTCAGTGGCTAGCAAGATCCATCACAGTTTCTGAAGAAAATGCTTAGGAAAACATCCCAGAAATGAACAGGAGAAAAAGTGATATCTAATGGGCTGCTGAAAACATTTCTAGTGCTACCAGACTCAAACCAATGGTTTTAGGCAGGAAACTATTTTTTAGGTGGATGAATTCTCTCTCCATGGAAAATCTAGAGAGGGAGAGCTAAAGCACTTCTCTAATTGCTGGATTTTTTCCTCCCCTTATCTACTGCTCCTCGGGACAAAAGCTGACTTGTCTTCGCTTTTCTTTCTTCACACTGGCTGTTTCATCTGCAGTAAGATTTTGGAGTCAAACATCATATTTGCCTGTGAAAAATGCTAACCGACCCCAAATTTCCTTCTTATAATACATTTGAGTCCAGTAAAAAGTAGGTTAGTCAAAAATACTTGCTGAAATAATGATCCAACTTCTACTACACTTCCTTTATAACGAGCTGTGTGTGTATATACACACACACACACACATACATGAACTGTGGCCTTCACCCAACAAGAGTATTAACTCATCAAAATTTCCATAAGAATAACATCCAGGAATAAACGATCACAAACAGCTAACTCAATCCCATACATTTGCATAGAAAGTACATAGTATATATACAGAATTCTGGAACACTTAAGGTTAACTCATGGCTGAATTTCAGAGGCTGTAGTTATAAGGGGGGAAAAAAACCCCAATCAAACGTGCAACTGCCATGACATGATAAAAGTTCAGCTGCTGTTAATGCTGTATCAATTTATATCCACTAAGAATCAGATGATAGACTCTTGAGCCCCTTAAGGTACTCTCTTCTTTCCTTAGAAAGTTTGCTGCTAATTTTTGTAAATGACACAAAGATCCACAGAAGACATTCCATGAAAAACATCAAAGACACAAAATCTAAATTATATCAGGTGAATTGTAGATCAGCGTTTTTTTCACTAAACTGTTGTCACTTCATTGAAGTTGCTCACCACATAAGCATTATGTGGTTCTAGTTAAAAACAAGATCCACTACGCTTTAATTTCTGTCTTAGATTCTTAATACTAATAATCTAATGGCATTTGAAAAGCATATGCAAGTCATAAACTAAGGCTGATTTACTGCAGGAAAGAATTTAATACTGAATGACTATTGGATTTCCACCCTTGCAGAAACAAAAGGAAAAAACCCAACCTGTCATGGCATGTTTTTTTAATGAAAATTCAAGAAGCAAAAACAAGTTTGGAAGCTCAGGGAAAGCATAAGCTCTCCTAGAAGACATTTCTCCTACGATCAGCTGATACAAACAACTGAAGTACCTCACTTGGAATCACTCTGTAAAAAAGGCTAGTTAGAATCTTTCGTACACAAAAAGGAAAAAAAAAAAAATTAACCCTTTGGATTGGACGACTTCATTGTTGTCTATTGGTCGGTAGCTGTTTTCTGTGCAGACCAGCCACTAGAGGGTAGTGGCTCACAAGTAGCAAACCCATGAAAGTATGCATACTTTTTATACTTTCTGTTCTTTAAAAAAATAATTTCTTCTGAAAGCACACCTGCATACAGCACAGCCTCAATGCGGTCCTTGATGTGCTCAGTGTTGCTCTGTGGTACCAGGAGGAGATGAGAGGTTCCATTAGGTGACGGCACTACAAGAGGTCCCACTAGAAAGGCGCCAGCAGCACCCAGGTAATTGAGCAGCGATGCGATGGCCGTTGCTGTGGCACGTTCATCTGGAGAAAACCACGTCGTGGAAAGAAATGGTGCTGCGTTCATCACAGTTGGCCCTGCCAAGCCATTTAACAGCTGCCCTCCATGAATCAGCCTAGGACAGAGAACAGAGATAAGGGTCATTTGGATGACAGTCGTTTGCCTTTTATTTATTTATTTATTTTAATTTTAAAAAGCATGTAAGATATTGAGTGCTGGAGATGGAGTGACAGCACAAAGAAATGAAGGTCCTGGGCAAAAAAAGGATATTCTATACACTAAAAAGAAGCCCAATTAGACTGATTAAAGAATCCAGAGCTACTCTGGTTTCATTACCTCAGATAAATGAGGAAGCATATGTTCTCTTCAAAGAAGGAAAGGAAGAGGGAATAAAAGGAACTTTCTTTGCAGAAAAAAGGTATTATGTTATAAATGTCTTAAACCCGACCCCTGGCCTGCATAGATCTCAACAGAAGATTTAAATTAGTTATGGCAGATTCGTAATTGAAACACTTCAGTAAAATACTGTGCATATTTTTTCACTGCATTATTTATTTTTATTTACACACTCAGATGAGCTCCTTGTGCCTACAGATGAGGAGGCTGGGCTGTTGAGGTTTCCAAGAGAATAATCTTCTCCAGCAATCTGGCTGTTCTCAACATACTGTTGAAACAGCCAAGCAAACCCAGATTTTTCTCAATTTTGACACTTATTGGGATTTAACAGATAAGGCTGGTTACAGAACAGATACTACTTCCATGGAGTGAAGTCTCTGCAAACTTTGGCTTAATATTAGTTCAATGAGCATATACAAAAAGAACTTTTTGAAGGCTCTTCTACACGTGGAAGTCATCCAAAAACCTTCCACTTTGACTTTCCCAAAAAAAGTGATCAGCCATGAAAGGCAAAAGCATTTTGGAATTTATGTAAAAACTTCATGTCTAAAAACCAGTTAGCAAGTCAAACAAAACAGTGCAACTCTCCAAACCAGATCTATCCATTGCGCAATAAAATGGTGTCAGATGATATTTTTAAACGGGTGGTGTTTTTCTAAGCATAGCAGGGACTCGATATTATTGCTGCAAGACTTGAGTTGTCAGGCATAAAACACTATGGCCCGAAAATGGGGAAACATAAACTAGGACTTAGGCAATGTTTCAAGCCACAAATGGCTGAGTAATATACAGTGTATCAGGAGGTTTTTAAAGCACACAAAGGAGCAAAATATGCAAAAGAAATGCTGACAGACTCTTTATCAAATTAACAAGCTAAAGTGCAATAAAAAGGATTAGATGCTACAGATTCTCAATGGCTTAGAAGTTAAAGTTTTAAACAAAATTTATAAAAACATATAGGGGAAGAAAGAAAAAAAATACACAAACCAAACAAACCAATCCAAACACTATTACATATCATCTGAAGGAAACACTTTCCAAGCTGGGACAGATGGAGTATCCACTCTTAAATATATGCAACTGCAACTCTTCCCCACCTCCCCAAGTTCACATCACAAGGATAGATTTCATTACTATTTGTTTGTGACATGCTTCAGATGGACATCACCATCTTTTTAGGCCTTTTTAATGCGTGTTAAACTGGATCCCCCCCCCAGTAAAATAAAATGAATTAGCTTTAAATAAATAAAAAGCACTAGATAAATAATGCTCTGGTATAGTTTTCTGGAGGACACATTACATAAGTCCCCTATGGCTACTCTCCAGGCCAGTATACTTTGGACAAACCAAGGTATCCTTGTGCATTTCAGTATTTTCCTTCTACTTATCTCACCATAATATTTTATTCTTAAATTTAAAGTCTTCCAGGGCATTTCCAGACCTGTGCAACACCCCAGAAAGAACTGCATTTCAGTAACAAGTGAGGTAACCCCTGCAATGTATTAAGATCTTTCTTTAGTATTTCCTCTTGCTCCAAAGTGAATTTAATGCTTAAACTGTGGTTTTGTTATTGTACACTAGGAAAACTGCGCGACCACAAAATAACCTTCATAGTTATAGGTGTCATGTTAACATTTCTGTTCACTTATACTGCTATGATAATATTGGTTTAATTCACATACTCCTGTAGAAATCCCAAGAGCAAATAAAGCTCACTAAAATCAGAAAAGAAAAAAAAGGGTACAATAGTTCTTCTGTAGTGCCTGTGACCATGTAGGCACTTCATCTGGGAAGAAGTAGTTTTGTAAAAAACAAAAATAAAACACCAACAAACAAACCAACCAACCAAAACCCCCAAAATTAAAACCACTAAAAAACCCCAACAATTTCTATATCATGAGAATTTCACATACAGTTTGCATGAACTTACACTTCAGATAGAGATCATGTCTATCAAACTCCACCATCTGAATAAAGCTCTATAACTGACCTCTATACTTGAGGGAGAAGCAGCTGTTAATTTACTTTGCAGATCCAAAGGGAGAAAGTAGTATCTCAATCCAGAATTTTTAATTCTACGTAACTTTTCTGTCTTTGTTGTTTTTTTTTTTCTTTTTTTAAAGAGTGAGCCAATTTTTGTCTCTCTGTGGATCTCTTCTGTTGGTATTCCCTATCTACCCTCTTTTTGCCCTGACTGGTACACCCTCTGTTCCCATGAATTTGCCTTTCCCTCTGCATTTTATGCATTTATGAAGCTTGACATTATCATGCAGGGTAGAGTTTCCCTTATCTTCACATTGCTTAATTTTTCAAGTCTAACATATCTGAGTTAATAAACACTAATTTCAGACTAAATGGCCACTGATATACAGATGGCTGCCTCAAGTATTTCCATATATGATAAGAGCCTTAACCTTATTTTATCTGTTTTTCAGTAATGGCTTGAGTTAAGCTACTTTTTCCTGAGAGAAAGATTATTTGCATTGCTCCTCTACAACTCTTAACTCATTTCCCTAGAGAAGCAGGGATGAGAGGTACAAAATGCAATTCAGTTCTGCTACTCGGGGAGATGTAGCAGCCGTTCCATCTGACAGAGTAATATGAACACAACAGTACTGGTGGTTTTTTGCTGTTTGTTACATCATCTTATCCTCACTGTGCTCTATTTTGCTCTCACAGCCCATAGAAAGCCCCTCTTGTGTACACACCATCAGCACTAAAAATTGCTCCAACACAAAAAGACATTTGTTCCTGTTACTCCCCGATTTCCTTCTTGTTTCTGCTACTGAAAATGTACAAAGAGCAAATGCAATTTTCCCTGTCATTATTTTAGTCTCATTCTGCACAAGATTTCTCTTCCCTGAGAAAAAGATAACTTTAGCTCACGACTCTACCAAGAAGAAAAAATATTTTTTAATCTTTTAACACTAACAGGGTAATTTTCATCTGTTATTTATCAAGCTCTGCTCTGTTTTCAGATACATTATTTATTCAATCATCATCTAATTATATTCCTGTATCAAAAAGTAGAAAGTTATTAAGTGCAAGTAATAGAAAATAACAGAAGAGTAGAAAGCTTTTTAAATCACAATTGTCAAAGAGAAAATTAGAAGAAATGACACCAGAAATTAACCCCTGATTTACAAACTAATTGATAACTGTCCAGCTTAAAGCAAAAGTGGGGAAGTAAACATCAACCCAAAATAATGTTGTATTTAACCATTTCAGAAGCAGGTGAGGGACTTGCTTAGAAATTTCAAGGTGTTTTGCAGACCTGCCCTCTACACTAGTGAATGTGTACTCTGCCAGGCTTGTAACTTGCAGCTGACCACGAGCCCTTTACAAAAATAATTATCTGAGGACTGGTACTAAATGCTAAATACCATAGACCAGAGCATCACAGTACTGCATAACTTACACATTCACATTATGCATCTATACAAAGAAAATCAAAATACACAGATGTGTATATATATTAACACACAGCTCTTTGCACAAAAAGATCACATTTGCTCCTAAACCAGCCTCTGAATTGCAGAAAGAGAACAAGGGATAGTTCAAGAATAGCAGTAGAAATTACAGAAGAAAAATTCTTATTGTACTATAGTCATCTCTTTTCCAGATTTTTGTCAAGTCACATGACAAAAAAAAGAAAGTTTTCATCACTTCTCTGAGAGAAGACTTCCTGTAATTATTAAGTAGTAACCTGGTTATACTTGCTTTATTCAGTCCCTGGTGTCACCACTGTAATATGCAATAAAAAAACCCAAAACAACAACAACAACAAAAAAAGCCAAACAAACCAAAACCACCACCAACAAAAACACAAAATGGAAGGCTATAAATACTGAAATTACAATATCACTAAGCAAACTTGATATGAAAAAAAAAGTTATGTTATATAAGAAAAAGGTTTTATTGATTGATGATAATACCGGCTATTTCAGATGGGAAAGAGCTTCCATTTACAGTTGGCTTTATCTTTTTCTTGCTCTACAGGTTGAAACTTTTCATGCATGGTCACAGCCCTGTCAGATATTGAATTTGTTAAGCTATTTAAAATGCTGTGTGTTACACAAATACTTTTTCTATGTAAAAAGCCCAGACATTTAGTGTTTCTAGCACATTATGTCTCATGCCTGGACTTCAGAAAATTTTAAATGGAAGAAAATCTCATTAGTTTCCATACTCAGATGGGGATACAAAGGCAATGGTAGAAGGAAAATGTCTCAATTCCAAGACGTGTTAATTGAACTTGTTTTGGGAAAGCCAGAACCGGAGAAGTCCTATCAGTATTTTAACAGTGATTAACAGTGGGAAAGCACTCTCCAGGTTTAGGCAGGCAACAGAGGGGAAGAGTGAGGCTGTCAGCCCCAGTGCATTGCTCTGACTTTCTAAACCCGATTTTTCTCCACTGGCCTCTGATGAACCTCCCCATTCAACAGGGAAACCAGGTTCCTCTAGGCCCTAGGAGGTAGCAGTGCTTATTCCAAGAGTCTTGTGAAGATGAGATTTTGGTGCATTTCTTTCTCCTAAAACTTTCATCATGCTTTTCCTACTATCTGCCATGATAATTGACCGCTTAGTCACTGTTTAAACTTCTATACAAATGCAATGAAAGAAAACCCTGGTAATTAAGTTTTGCCACTGTTTCACAAAGCATGAGGAGCAACAAAGTCACTGAGAGGTAACTTGTTGCTGCATGAAGACAGCACTGCAGTGTGTCTCAGTCTGGAAAAGTTTAGTAGATTAATTGCAGATCCTAACAATGCAAAAAGGGATTCCTATAAAGAACTTAATGTTTTACAGAAATGGATGGCTGATTTTTCTTTCACATGCCTGACATTTTCACTCATTGAAAGAAGTGGATTGTTCAACTCCTGCTTATTTAGAGCACAAATACGTTTATATAGTGATTAGCTCATTGCAGGAATGAACTACTGGAAGCAAATAAAAGAGCCCCTTCCACTGGAGGATCCAGAGCACTTCTCAAGTGCTATTGAATTTAGCCTCACTACAGGGCAACAAAGCAAGGAAATACATCAGTGTAGACACTCCAGAAAAGGAGGTATTATGCAAGCTGCCCAGGAAAAGGAATATGAAAAGATGTGGACTTATCCACATTACACATTAGGAGATTTATTATACCTTACAGCGAACCAATACCAGTTTTATAAAGAACTACCTCTGATTTTTCACAATCAAGTTACTAGGAAAAGATAGAGCTTTTCCTTTCCATTCACAAAAATAAATACAACAAAAGAACCCTCTATTAAGTGGAACCTTTTCAGGCACTTTTTAAGGCAAAGATAGAATTAGGGATGTCAAATTAATGCTTTACAGCAATTCACTGCTATGGAGTATCTGATGAACCCAATGCAAATGCTGTTCTGCTCATAACCCAAAGGGAATGGAGTAAGGCTCTATGTCTGGCAAAGGGCTGGAAAAAAAAAAGAATTCTGAGTAAAGCAATGAATTCGCCTATTAAAAATAACATTCTGAAAGATGAATTTCGTGGACATGCACTTCCTTTCACTATTTTCATTAAATGATATATTTATACTACAAAAGCTTTATGCCTTCTGGATATTCATGGATTGAGGCCATTAGCATTTTTTAGCTCATTTTTGATGCATATGACCATTGATATGTGGAATAATTTAAAGCTGTTTTTCCCCATCAGTAAGAAAAATTATTACAGGCAGGAAGACTGAGTCACTGTATGGTACATTATCTCCAGACATAAAGTGAAAAAGAAAAGAGAAAAAACTTTAAAATGTACTTTCAATTGTTTTCATCAGGAACTGGGCTCCTGTTTCACCCCCCTGTACAAATCATGGCCTCTGAACAGTCAGTCACATCGTTATGGGAGCAGACTTGGAAAGGACCATATCACCTCCCAGGCATCCCAGCCTTGTGCTTCTTCTCCCACTCTTAAAGAAAAAAGCAAGCGCATTTGCAATGGTCTGAAAAACAGTGAGTTTTGGTTTTAAATTTTAAAACGAGTGGAAAAACAGATTAACTCCAAAACTTTTATTAGTCAGCGCCTGTCAAGAGACAAGGATTTGCAAGGAGAAAAAGCAGCAATCTCAGGCCAAGACCCTGATGTCTCTGTCAGATGTCCTGACGGAGGGAAAGGACAAGGCAGGTGTATAGCAAGACCCCTGTCTCTGTGGTGACAAATTCACTTACATCCTGAAGCCATGTTATTGTGCAGCCATCTCAGCTGTCACACAGCTGAGAAGAGGGTTTCTTCACCTAAAGCTCTATCCAAGTTTGAAAGATAAGGGCACATGAAAAAGCTTCTTTGGGGCTTCCCTCCCCCAACTTTTTTTTTTTCTTTTGTTTTTAAAGTTGGGGGATTTTGTTTTTCTTTTAAAGGTAACACACTCCACAAACCCATTATCAAGAGAAGACATCACTAACAGAGGACATGCTCATCAAATATGAACAGATCCAAAATAAACAGCACTGCTGTAAACACAAAGTAGGCAATTACATTATGGGCTAATGAGGCAAAAAGTTACTGAAACACGTTGTCAGTGAAAGGCACCAGGACTGGCTGCTATCAGGCTGCCACGGGAGAAAGCTGATGGAGATTACTTAGCACAAGACATGCCCTAAGGAGGATTTTTTAGTAAAAGAGCAGGAGTGTACAGGAGACAGAGCAACTTAGGGAATGGGATAAACAAGACTTAAACATTCCTGAATAACGTGTCTTAGGCCAGTAAAAAAAGCAATAGGCTTTTTTGATTTTAATGCAGCAACTTTGATATCAACTCAATTAATATGAATACTTTAAGGACAGAAATTATCCAACAGAATGCGAGTCACAAGACCAAGGCAAAGAGCTCAACATGATTAAAAACATTAAAAGCTTTCTACAGTTGAGGCTAATACCTGCCATTATATGAGATGGAGCTAGAGATCTCACAAAGAATATAAATTCTCCTCCCTTACAGACTTGTAGAAATGCTGACTATTAAATATTGCTGCAATACCAAACCCTTTCTGAGATTTCAGTGTTTCCTTTAATATATCTACAGGATTTAGCACATTTAGCACCAAAAAGTTACACAGAGTCAGTAAACTGATAATTCAGCAGCTACCCCCATCAGTAGGAGAGGTGGATGACACCCACAGTGCCACAGCTGAAATAGAGCACAGGACCAAAGCAGAGTATATATTATCAAAACTGTCACCACCTTTTTCCACTAAGGAAGCCAATCTGTGTGCCACAGGATTCACAGCTTGGGCAGTGGCAGGTGGAGCCACTGGGTAGCCAGAGGAACACTTAATAACCAACCAAATACACTGCTACCATCAGCAAATAAGCAAAGCAGGAAAAAATCACCAGTTATGAGCAACTCACAAGGACCTCTCACCTAAACAGCAGCTTTGGAGCAGAGGTTAAAATATAAAACTTGTGTACATGATGAAGCTAGTGGAGGCAATAAAAATAAAAACAAGCTAAACTGTTAAGTTACAGGGGTATAAAAATTAAATATTCCCCATGGGAATGTACTCATAACCTGTTTTTTTCCCCCACTTACCTTTTTCTGATTCTACAGATTAACCCAGGTCAGCCTTTCCCCAGCACTGCAGCCAAAGCACAAACCAGTAAGTGCTATCAGTGCCAGGCAAGTGCTCCACTTTAACATCTTCCTCCTACGCTCACTGAGCTGCAGCATACAAATGGGTATGTTTATTCATCTTTGTACTCCCAGAACCATGCTTTACATTAACTACTTTTTTTCATTTCTCTTCCCTAGCAAGTTAGGGAGTGCACAACATGCATCATTCTCTCTATTTCTTACACGAGGATTCTTCTACCCTCCTCTCCTAAAAGGCTCTTTTCATGCCCTGGAACACTGTAATTCCTCTTCTCCACAGCTGCTCCAGTTGGGGGCATTTTTTGGAGCACAGCATGTGTTCAGGATTGCCAGTGAATATGATAATCCCGATACGTCTTTACTGGAATTACCTCTTCTGAGATGCCCCTTTACATTTTTCATGCACAACAATGGTAGCTCATGGTTGTTCTAGGATCAGGAAAGACAAATAGTGAGATGATCTCATGTCATTCTTTAGGTTTTCAGGGATGGAAAAGAGAAATGTGGAACTATTGAGGTGTAAGTTTAACAATATTAAAATGCAAACTAGGTTGCAAATAGCTAATAGAAATGAAACGTACCAAAGATGTGGCAAAAGTGAATCTTCAGATCTAATACAGGAAAAAGTTAACATCAATGTATCTAAGAGCACACACACACACACACACACACACACACAAAAAAAAAGTCTATAACCTAAGAACTGGTATTATTAAAGAAAAAAACCCTTTACAGGATCTACCAATTATTTGTGTGTGTGTCCCCATGAACAATTTTGTAAATCACCACTTCTGTTTCCAATGTCATTCTCTGTGTTCTTGTTTTGCTGGCTTCCCAACAAATGTTTTAATGGCACTAACTGCCAAGGAATGCCCTATCACTGCCATGACTCAAAGTCCTAAATAACTACTTCTCTGTTGTGAATCTAATGTGAAGGCCAAACACTACCAGCCCACAGCATACTAAGTTCTAATAAATTGCTTAATTAATACATTCAGTACAAATGACAAATTATGTTACATCCTTTACTTTCATGTCTTTAATTATCTCATCTTTCAAAACATCTTAAGAAGTCTTACATCACACAGTCAGTCTTAAAAGCCATAGATTTATGGCTACGGGCTGGCTTCGTCATGTATTTCCGTCTTTCTTATATTACAGCTCATACAGTTTTTTGCCTATATTTATTATTCTACAAGCATATGGAAGACCTAAGCTTTATGTGAATCTGTTCCTAAACACGGAATATTAGATAAACATGAACTGTTTTGCAAGGGGGAAAAAAACAATCCTGATTTTGTGTATAAAAAAAAGGCCTCCTAGTAATATTCATGTTCCGGATAAAATAACTGAGGTCTAAAAAAGTGCAACAAAAATATTCACTCTGTGTCAAAGAGCAGTCAAAAAGGAAAAGACTGGACAAGCTACAGGCAAAAAGCATTAGTGATGCTCTTGTAACCTTTAGGAAAGGGAAGATGTTTCAAGTTCAGAAATGGTACAATTTGATAAGAGCTTTCATTTATGTCTACATAATCTACATTAACTATGTAGCTATGTATTTAAGGGTCGTTTAGATGTGGTGTTGAGGGACATGGTTTAGGGGTGAACTTTGTTGAATAGGGTTAAAGGTTGGCCTTGATGATCCCAAGGGTCTTTTCCAACCTGAATGATGCTATGATTCTATGAACTAAAAAAACAGGTGTGGCAAATGAGGCTTTTATAACATTTAGAAAGTAATAATGGTCTGGGGTCTAATTTTTAAAAGTTAAATTTACTCTCATATCTGGCACATCTGACAAACCCAGAAGTGTGTGGTAGGTAAGAAAAATTCTGTTTAACTTCCTTGTCTGTATGATACACACATTAACCTCACAGGTTAGTGGGCCGAGGAGGAAAGTAGGTAAGAAGGAGTTCTGGCATGGTTTACCAGCATGGTTTTAGGTGACACACTGGCAGAGAACAAAAATTCACCATAAAGAACAGTTGCTTCAAGAGACATACTCAAGTGTGAAACAAGTCATGCATATATATGGACATCAAAAGAACTGAAAACAGAGGTTAAGGTTTTTGTTTAAAGCATGCCTTGGAGAACTGGAGATAATCTTAGTCTGCTGCTACACACTAGAGCCAAAAGAATTACTACAGACTAGAAAGGCACTTAAGAATACACTTGGATATTACAGGTCTGCATGAGATAAGGAGCATAAAGCAGTCAGGATTAAATGTCAGTCTTAACAGTGATTTCCTCACATCTGTGATTGCTCTGATAAGCAACGGGCTTTAGTAGCTCTCCTCAATGTTAAGTTACAAGAGCTTACAGAGCAGAGACAGCTACAAAGTAGAAAAAAAACCACCACCTCAACATGACAAACTTCGTGAACATTCTTGTAATTTTACCTATCTTAACTCTGACATAACTGTCCCATAGAAATCCTTCAGTATATTACTGCAGACTACCCAGGGACTGAAGGAACACATTACAAAATATTCAAAAGCATTTAAAGACATCCCAGTTACACTGGCTTCCGAAATGCTTCAACATTAGCTTGCATGTGATCTTGTCCATCTGACTGGCTCTGTAATGTTCAAACTGTCATATTAATGCATATACACATTCGGCATAAGTGCACAGTTTAGTGCTCTGCCAGTTGTTGCTAATGCATTAAGCAGTAATGCTCATCTCCAAACTAGGATTTTATTCGGTATCACGCTTCAAGTAATTGATGAAAATTGGCCTGCATTCTTAACACTCAAAACAATGCAGGTTACCTGGTATAATATCGCACAGTCTGTAAAATTATTTACAATGTCTTAAGAAACCTTCACTGAAAACCATTCTTTTGCTTCACACAGTTAGCTATAATTAGTTCTCTGTATATTTTTTCAAGAAACTGTGTAAAAGATCAAGCTACTTCCTCAGGTAAAGCTTCAGTTCTTGAAAAGATCCCTTATTTTAGAGTAGGGTAAGTAAGCAAATTTATCAATTTCAGCTAGAGATGATGGATATTTTCATATTATAAATGAAATTAGTAACCATTTCCATTAGGATTCTGCACATGCTCCTTTTTTTGCCTATATAGTTTTCAAAGATAGGTATCATCAGATTCCACACATCTTATCAGATTCTACACAGTCCACAGCCTTTCCTGCCCTAGTTAAAGCAGCTATTCTTTGAATATTTCTACTTTGGCATTTATTTCATCGTTATCCTTGGTCTTCTTGCTGCAGTTACACTGGAGAACCTTGTTTAAAGGTGATCAGAACATGTGGAGACTCTCCTTCCCACTCCCCAAATGATACCTCACATCTAAATATCATTTGGGATCTTCTTCGGTTCTTAGTCTTCATTCTTGCTGTGGTAAAGCCTAGGGCAGCACAAGTCTTTTGACATAAATCATAAATGAAAAGCTGCACACAACACCATATTTCATTGCATTTAAACCATCTGGACCTTTTAAAGCCATGTATATTTAATCCAAGATTGGTCAGAATGGATTAATGGGATGTTGGGCACCCCTTAGCATCTTGAGGAAAGGTAAAAGGAGGACATAATGAGGACAGCTCTTCCTGGCCACTTAGCAGTACACTTTCAACTTAAAAGGGCTGGAAGCATAACATGATTAGTTCAGCCTCCCCTGCTCACAAAGTCCTTAAACACCACATTGAAATGGGCAACATTGGGCAGCTAATAGCATCAGGAGCACCTTGGGTGCTTCTTCATATGCTCATTAAGCATCTAAAAACTGAAATTGCATCCCTCCTCCTTGCCATACTGCACTTAGTTTACTAAGCCATTCATTACATACTAGCTACTTACTCCTGATGAGGGCTAGTTTAACAGTCAGTGTTTATTACCTTCCCAGTTCTCTCTCTGAACCTCTTCCTTTGTTTTATTCATGGTTCCCAGTCTTCTGCCTTCTTCACACCAAACAACTCCTTTCTCAACTTAAAGGTTTCCAAGCTGATTTTCTGAGTAAGTAATACTAGGGAATAAAAAGGAACTTGCTGAAATAATACAAGAACTGCCTGACACCTGACTACACTTCAAGGGGTAAAAAAACCACCCACATAAAAACCTTTTATAAATATGTTCTTCTCTCAGTGCTTACACATTATGCAAATATGAATTGCAAAACTGAAGAGCTAGTGCAAGGTTTTGAAGAAGCAGAGAAATGTAGTAATACCTGTACTTGATTCAACATGAGAGGCAAAACAAAGTTAAATGAACAACAGGCGATCCATATTCCTTGGCTGTATAAAATGAGTGGGACTCCTGCACTTAGGGAAGATTCCTAGGTTCAGGGTATGTTGGCTGGGCAATTGAATTGTTTGGTTTGTGTGATTTTTAGGAAGGAATCTGTCTCTGCCACAAACTCTTAAATTGCATGTGTATAGAAGGAATTAATTTCAACCGCATAGAAAGTCCTACTGCGGAATGAAGACTGGCAGAGCCTACATGAAAAAGGCTATTTTGCGTAAATTCAGCTGTCTCACTGACGATCCCATACATCAAATATGAGAAACATGAACTAATTGTTTAACATTTGCATACAAATTACCTATCTATGAGTTTTGTGGTATTGTTCCCTGTGTGATCTTGGGCCAATTTAGGAACCTCTCTAAATCTCTGCTTCACTGTTTGCAAAGCAGATTAACATCAGTTATGCAGGATGGGCTGAGGCTAAATTAACTCAAGTTTGTAAAGGGTTTTATGAGCTTTGGATACTACACAGAAGGACTAGAAAAATCCAGTTAAGCAGTAAAAAGCATGTAAACCCATGTCCACACAACAAACATTTGGCATATCAAATTCACATAGACAATTTGGACTAACACTTCTTTGCAGTAGCAGCAAAAATTACATTAGCAGAAAGCAATGAATATGCATATTAAAAATCGCTAAATTAACTTACTTCTTCCTAATTTCTAGGTCTGAAACCGGAACACATCTCAGGCCAGCTCCCAGTACCATGAGGGATGATGTTAGTAACACAGTTACCCTCAGACCTAAGATAAAAAAACAACAGTTATTTTACAATTTAAGTCAGCAATGTTGAAAAAAAATGTAATTGTAATCTCAGAGAAGTAATGCAAATCATAAACACTTTGGTGATGATGAATTACGGATACATTATGAAATCCTGTATTATTTTCCAATACGCTACAGAACTACAAGGACTTACTCTTCCCATACTGTTTCACAGAACTGTAGTCAAAAATCTTACAGATATTCTTGGAAGTGGAAAAAAAAAAGGTATCATGAAATGTACAATTATTCCCTTTAAAATGAGAAGCATCACTGAATATTCTCCCAGTTTTGATCTGAAATGTAGGTAAATCCAAAGAAAAACATGAACTTGTATATGCTTTTCCAACCACTTAATAAGCACAGACAATGCACTGTTACTGTTTTATTTCATAATGCAGATATGCATTCCATTCTGAAGAAATAACCATTTATTCAGGGGAAAAAAGGTACAAGTATCTTTTTGCAGCCTTTGCAATTAGGCCAAGTTTTTGCTGCATTCAGCTCAAATTGTCAGAGGTTGTAAATATGGTACATTAGAAAAAAGCTTCAGCTGACTGATTCCCTGAATATGTTTTTTCCTCATACTGCGATCCTCGCCTGAGAAGCACCGAGATTAGAAACAACTTGATCTTAGTGCTCCTATTCCTCTTGCCAGCAGTTTACTTGCTGCTGCTAAGGTGTATCCATCAGCAGCAAACAGAAAGAGAACAGTGACAGCTGAGGTCCTTAACCTCCAGAATCTCATAAAACACCAAAATCATAGATATGCACAATTAAAAACTGCTGATTCAGTCTATATCTGTGGTCATAAAAACCTGAAACAATTTCATAGCAACAAATAGCAAATAAAGGGCTCCCACATTCTCTGCAGAACATAACAAAAACAATTAAATGATGACAAGCACACGGTATCTCTAACATTTTGTTGAAGCCAGTAACTACCCAAAACACAGCTGAAAAAAGAAGACATCCCTGTGATACCACACCTAACAAAAAATGTTGTCTTTCTAAAGCCACCAATTTTCAGAGAAGTGCTCCCACTACGTTAATGACTCCTGTAACCAGTACAATTCAACACATAGTCACTTGAAATATTTTGTCTCCATGTGAATTTTATGAGGGTTTTAAAGCATGTGTCTTACTAAAATGTAATTTTAGAGGACAAGACATCACTTTGGTCATATTGCAGCAGCTCTTAGTGAACCTCACGCAAAGCTATGCAACTCTCTATGCTGGACATGGCACAAACCAAACCAAAGACAGCTCCTCTCTCAATCCACCTAGTACAAGACAACCCAAACAAAAAGTAGTTAATGTTGCATGTTTTTGGAAATGAAAATGACTTCTTTTGGTATGGGTCAGCCATTAACAAAAGGAATGCCACCTACAGTCCTGCAGCTCTAAAGAACAGCTCGCATCCCTCATGCCCCGGAGAAGTACCATCCGACAAGAGTATTTGTTTCATTGAAGGATTTCCAGTGCCTGCCCAGACTTGCTTGACTCTGTGCTCAACCAGCATGTTGCTGTTAAACTGGTTTTTCAAGAGTGCATGTTCATAGAGCTCTAACTAAATGCCTGCATAATACAGCTGTTCAAAATTTCATTGTTGATGTTTTCCGGGCCACTCCATGAGCCTTCATGCCATGCTTAGCCCTGTATTAACATACTGCATAAGTTTCAGGGGTAATTACTTGTATTAGGATATCATATGTGATGCTTCTTCCTTTTCTCCTGGGAAATTCATCTCTGTTAGCATTGCTTTTGTGCATAATGAGAACTTGTACACAATGAGAATTAGAATTTCATTGATGGAAAATCAAAGCACAAGTCTTTTAACCGAAAAATCTGAAGTTTTCCATTTGGAAATATGCTATGAAATTTCAGGAAAGTTCTAGTAATTTACATATCGCCTTCTTACTTTCCACATAAACTAGGGTCTGTTTAAACTACATTTCACAAGACATTGCACATTTTGCTTTTCAGGAGACACAGAGAGTCTGGAAGGTCCTGCTCACAGGGCACCACAGGCAAGGTGCAAGCCCAGGGCACAGCACTAAATGAATATTATACAGTAATATAAGTTTAAATCACCACAGGACACAAGGAGTGTTTCAAAAATAAAACAGGATTCTTTTCTTTGAATTAAAAAAAGACCCCAAAAAACTAATAATACACACACACAAGCCCCCCAAAAAAGCCAACACGAAAAAAAAAATTAAACCAAAACCCAATTAAAAGTTTTAACTTATATCTGTAAAAATGTTTCTGAAGAAAAACCACACACAGTTCAGTGAAAACTGAATTGGATTCTCGTTTCCCCCCAGCCCTAAATTCAGGCTTATCTTTAATGTCAGTGTTACATGTCAGGTAATTTTAAAATTCAAAATCATGTATGCTTGATCTCTCCAAACTGTCTTTGAAGTCCTTGTCTTGAATACTACACACTGTAATGTACCACTTAGAAATGTTTTGATTGCACAGATCTTTCTTTGGTCTTTTTCACCTTTACATGTAAGTACGTCCCTAAAAATTACTTTGGTTAAAGTTGCACGTTGAAAATGATGACACCAAAATGAACAAGTAAAAGACTGTCAGACGTGAAGGATATTAGACATTTTCTTTGCTAATTATGTGATGTATTTCTACCCTCTAAGCATCTTCCTGTTTTATTTTACTTTACATTTAAACTTGCTGAATCCATTCTCCTTTCATCTTTGTGAGAAGTTGGTCTTTAATAGTATTTTCACAATTATTTTAGTATCTTTGCTTTGAACGTTGCAGTGGCCCTTAATCTGAATTGGACATCTTGTATTACCCTAAAAGGTGTAGCCCAGAGTGTTTCAGATTAGCAGCATGCATCATGGGAACAATTAACCTATGTAACCAACCAAGCCTGAAAAAAAAAAAAAAAAGCCCATGAACTTTGCAATAAATTATTTCTCTATTTTAAAAGACCTATGTAATTCACATAACCAAGATTTTGAGTAGATGTAATTAGCTTCCTTAATTTCACCCTGTAAATGCAAGAGAAAATGGATAGGTGGGTGTGTGTGCATGCTCTCCAGCTCCTTAAAATCCATCATCCAGTCTCCAGTCCCCTTCTATCAGAGGTTTCTAACACATGTCTTGAAGAAACTCCTCTGAAGGGATTTTTCTGCCAATGGAGGGTTTTCTGTTCACTGGAGATTTTGTTAGCTGCTCATTCCCACCCTGTTCTTGCAGGAGGCTTCCTGATCCCACCAGTGACACTGACAGTTGAGCAAAGTGTGGCTGCTTTCAGAATGGCCAAGCATCATTGACAGCAACAGAAAACCCTGAGCTAGCAGCAGCAACTGAGTCAGTAATAAAAAGACATTAATTATCATTTATGAATGAAACAGTAGATACTGTTAAACTGTTTAACCCTCCTGCAGCTAATAACACGGTCTGCTTTACAACTTCAGCAGCCCACGCCACATTTGCTGGGTTTTCTTTCTTTTTAAAACAACTACCCCCAAACTCCTGCTACTATTAGAGATTTAACACAAACTCTCAACCCACAATCTTCTTCACTCTCCTGCAGAACACATACTTTTAATCTTTCCAAGAGCATGTTGTACTAGTAAACCTTAACAATTACCTGTGCCAGCAGGATACACTGACTAGATCTGGCCCCTACAACCTTCTAGCTGGCCTACTGGTTTCCTTCCCTCTCTGCTGGGAGAGCAGATGCTGCAGTAATGTACACAGCATGATGAACTCAGGATCTCCTACCACACACAGCCCAATGCAGAAAACGTGCAAAACCCAACCATGCTGCACTGTGGTCTCATGCAGGAGTGGGCAGCAGTGTCTGATGGTGGCACCCAGCTGCTTTTCAGCCCCCTCACAGCACCATCAAGTGATAGCATCCCATAGGTGGGCACTGCATCACTCCCAACTCTCCCAGCATGCCTTACTTTCAAGATGCTTTTTAAAGTATATGAACACACATTTCCCCCACAACACTGTAATACTGACATGCAACCCAGTACATGATTTATGTCCAGGTTAATAACAAACTTAATAAAAGATGTTGTATAGCTACAATTAATTCCTTATTTCAACTCTATATGTTATCAGTTAGTCATTCAGAAGAAGAGGATTAGCAAATGTTTAATGCTTTTGTAAGCTTTAGAGCAATATGACCATTACTTCTCTCACCTGTCACTTACTCGTTATGATAAAACATTGTAAAACATGACTGACACTGGAAAAAAACCCAATCCTTGTTCACACAAAACACACATTCAAGTCAAACTTATCTTCACATTGAGAAGTGGAAGTCCCTGCTCCTGCTGTCTAGGGGCAGCAAACATCCTGCACATCCTCCCCAGCCGCAGGCAGCATGCGGCAGTAACCCGGTTCCCAGCTACCGCTGCAGACCCACGGGGAGCAGCACGCTTCTGGTTCAGAGCATCACATACACAGCAGGTGTTGTCTGCGTTTGGCTTCCCGCCCCCCTCCTAAGGAAGCCTCCATCTTAGGGGGAAATTCCAGTGGATGTGCAGAACAGTTACCACCTTTCTTCTAAGATTATTTCAAGATTAATTGGGCCAGTAGAAAGATGGTTGGGTTCAGCCCTCCACCTGGCACAGCAAGCACTGGGTTTCCCCTCACAGAACACACACCCCCC
>VWZY01006943.1:342243-355350 GCA_013399075.1 Chloroceryle aenea
CCCTTGGATGTGTTAACATCTGATGGTTTTCCTTCCTTCAGCTGCAGATACTAAAATAAGTCCTCACAAATATGGAACAAAACAAGGCTCTAGTTAGAAACAAGTGACATCAGCCTGTTGCATGTTTTCAGAGTTTTATAGACCAGGCTGGAAGCAAGAATAGCCCCTTCTGACACTGAACTGAGTGCATTTGCTTAACTATTCTACTGTGCTTTTGACTAACCCATATCTAGGTAAAACAAAAAAACAAACCAAACAAAACAAATCCAATAATAAACCCCTGTCTTTACACACACTCACCAGAAATTAAAAACTCCCCAATTTCAACAGTTTTTCCAACAATCTACTCTTAAATTGTGCTTTTTGTTATAATTTAAAGGAAATTTATTTTTCAAACAAATTCTTCCTTTGCCTTTCTTGACAGCAGAAATCACAGGCTCTTGCACTTTTCATTGAATGAAATTAACCTACAAAAAATAACGTTGAGTTTTGGTATGCAAAATGCTGAGCTCCAAGTCTTTCACAATTTTTCTTCAGCAGGTTGAGGGAGGTGATTCNGTCTTGGAATTGGTTTGCATCTTGTCTAAATAACCTCCTTAATGTCCAAGCACCCTTTTTTAAATGGTTTTCTTTGCTGGAACCCAGTTCTCCATTTCAAAGGATGGGCCCTTTTCTCTTTCTCCTAAACGTGTGCTTGTACACTTAGCTAGCAGAAAACAAAAGCTTGATTAAACAGCTCACTTTGTCAGGGAATCCTGAAAGCTCTCCACAGAACCTCCTACTTCATCATTATCTCCTGCTCCAGCAATCTTTGTATTCTAAATATAATTCTAGCAAAATTATACTAATAGCAGTGCCATTTATTCTCATAAGATCAGTTATCTTTGTCATGATTAAAATACAAAAGAAAAAAAAAGCTACCTTTTTACTAAACACAGTGAATAGAACTTCTGTTGTGCCTGCACTTTGCCAAATTGATTACTGTCATTAAGGAGGATAAGCAGCAATCCTCTTTCAGAAAAGACATCTTTGCATCAAGCAATACAATTCTCAAAAGAAAAGAACCTTTTCACTGATGTAAAAAGACTTCATAGCTGAGATGTAGTCCCAATCTTTCTGCTACCACACAGAACAAACCTGAAAAATCAGTATATCGGGCCTGCCTCAGATTCTGCAAAAGCACTTGATTGCAGAGGATTATAAATTGTGTTTGGAAACTCAATGGAAAATAAATGCATTCTCATAAATAGCATCAACTACACTCAGAATCAAGAAAAATTTGGAACCAAATACGAAGACTGAATGCAGGAGATAACAACTAGTAGATCACATGTAGCTCACAAAAGTTACTCCTAGTTTGATGGCCAAAATATCACACAGTGCCATTAAGTACAACCTGGATCTCCCTTTCTCCCCAGCTACATGATGCTGGTGCTTCTGTTACTGCCTCTTCTTCCATAAGCTGTGTTTTAAAAACAAACTGAACCCAATTGTTCCCATCCATTCCCATTTTGGCACTGCCAAAACCGTATCCAAATTCCAACCGGAAACATTTAGGACTTGAATATTTTTTTATTCTGATTGAAAATGAAGCAAACTCAATTTAAGCATTCTGCAAACCAGGTGACAGCATCCTTCTGGTACCAAATGTATGAACCAACCTCTATCATACTGGATTTATCTGAAATAAATTAGACCAAAGGCTACATTTCATCCCCCAGTCTTGTCTAAGATACAGAAAGCAGACCTTTTCCTGTGTGAATCCTACACCTTTCAGTGGAGGCTTACATGGCAAGGACAGATTCCACCAAACACTGTGCTCCAGTTTCTGTCTGACACAAATAATAGGCAGATTGAGATCCCCAGACAACATATATACTAGAAATCTCTTGAAACATAGATGTAGGACGTAAAGATTTTCAGAGGGGCAATTTATAATATCTTGCAGCTATTGTAACAGAATCTGTCAGCAATATCTGCCCAGTTAATATCCAGGCTGTCAGGATAAGCTTGACATTTTCAAAATTTAAATTCAAGGAAACAAACTTTGTATGTAAAAATACAGTGACTTCAAGTAAAATAGCTCCTAAGGTTTGACAGAGACTTCCTAATCAGGGTCAGAAATTCAGAAGAGGCAATATCCCAGAAATGTCATCTCCAGCAATGCAGGGCAGCCATCAGGGAAGTCTCTGACAATTCTGGAATAAAGACTGGTGCCATGGACCAGATCTGACCCAAAGATAAAGTTATTTCTGCTGCTAGAACTTGTTGGACAGACACAACAAGGCTGCATGCAAACCTGAAGATATGAAGGCCAGCCCCACATATTTTCAGTGCAATTCTCAGATTAAAAACATGCATTCTCTGCATAAACATCATCACAGGAGTCCAGGTAAGAGCATCACTCCCAAATTTTGAGGTTACTTAAGAATCTTATAAAAAATCCTAAAATAACTAAGAGACTCAAAGCACAACATTTAGACAGCCACATGTTTCAGAAAGAAGACACTCATCTTGAGGGAGCTGACTGAGCACATGTAACAAGTAAAACACATCTAGAAGCTGCTAGGACATAATTGTGAGAAGCAACAGTAAAAATCATGCAGTTGAGAATTATTATGACTATCACCCAACCACTACGCAATTCTGGAGCTGCTGCATCTTTCTTTCTCTATATGGGTTCTGTTTTTAAGGAAACAGGCTTAAGTATTCACACTAACTGCAACACTGACTTCTCATTTGCATTTTAAAGACTTTTCTTGTTTTATGGTATTTTTCTTTTCTTTCCTCCAACCCTTAACATTCATTAAAACATATTAAACCCCTTATTTTTCTATTTATATACAAGAACTTGACTGTACCTGTTAGAAGGAAAAACAACTTATCACAACCATGTCAAGGGGCTGCAAGGTGCTTTTGTCTCATTTGCATCAATGAGGTCAAGCCAGTGCAGTTGGGGGAGCCCATCCTGCTTTAATGTTACCCCAGCATATTAAACGAGTACATAATCAATCTCTAAAAATATGTCAAGGAAAGCACAGCTTAAATCTCCAGCTCTCTACTCCCCTATGATTAGCTGATGCAAACTTAATGACTCAAATTCTTCTATGGTGCCTTACAGATTAGCTCCACTACCCTGGATTTAACCGTGGCTGGTGTCAGACTATACCTGTAAATACAAAGCAAGTTTTTTATAGTTTGTGCAGAAGTTTACAAGTTTGGTACTGTAAATAAAGCAGTCCTGATTTAAAGAACTGAACAAGCATAATCTGAGCTTTTGGATATCTCAAAAGGTAGATTACAAGTATTGAATTTTCCTTCTATATGTCAACTAAGGATTTTGAAGTATAACAGTTTAACATCAACAATGGAAAAACAAATGGCAAAAGATGCAGATTAAAAATCTGCATTGCAAGTTTCTACAAGTGTTGTAAATTCTATTTATCAATCCACAGATTGACATTTTGCCTGAATAGATAAACAAAGTGCTGAGTTGAATGGTATTTGCCTGAAGATCAAAATGCTGATTTTAGAATCAGTTTTAGACTCTACTAAAATATCTTCTATTCTATAATACCATGTTTCTTGGCTTCAAAGGAGACCAATTATTTTAGCTGTTTATTGATATTATACATTTTACTGCAGAGAGCATCCATTTTATCTGCAACTAATCCAAGCGCAATGAAGCTCTCTTAACACTTGCAGAGTGCCTCTGAGAGAAAAGAGCAGTGGCTTGGGGCAGCGGGACCTGCATCTCTCAGTATGCCTCATGAAACTGGACAGGCCGTTTATCTTTTGGTTCATTTTTTTTCTTCTTTTCTCCCCTCTGCCTTGTTTTGTCATTGATATGCTTGTAAGAGCTGCTCTTCCTTCACGCCTCAGGTACCTGCTTTCTACTCTCAACCCCAATATTTACTGAAATATGGAGATTCAGGTGAATCACTTAATCCATCTTTGCCCTTTGATAAACTGAAAAAACTATGTAACAGGGGTAAGTGTGTCTGTACAGGTGTGCTAGTGTACACATACTGAGAGTGCTGCAGAGCAACTGACAAAAATAGCTAATAATGCCATCAGAGACTAAACCTCTTCATTAATTTTGAAGCTAAATTATGGATGCTCATTAACAAGTCGAGAGAAAGTACAAGGCAACAAGCCTTTGCTCTAGCTCTTGCTGTTGTATTCCTGGACAAATGCTGACAACCCAAGCGATTCAGCCCTGAACAAGAGGAGGGAAGGTTTTTCTTTTCTCTTCCCACTCATTTCAAGGACTCCCGATTGCACAGCAGGCTTAATTACCACACAACTAAACTACAGATCCTTACCTGTGGTGACAGAGAGAAAAAACAATCTCTCTTGTACACATCTATCAGCAAAGATGTTCTGTCATTATCTTACTGGTACTTGCCCACACCACCCAATGGTGCATGAAATTCTTCATTTTAAGAAATACAGAGGCATTTTGCTTTAGCACTATGGAATATCAAAGAAGCAACCATGCAGCAAAGATTGGCAGCCACCCTAAATACTGCCTAGCGCATCCACTAAGCAGGACACTAAGTGCAAAGTTTCTCCTTCTTACTATCCCTGTTGTGACTTGAGGAAAAAGGAGAAGTAAAAGTCTAATGAGATATTGCATCAATGGATGTAATATCCACGCGGGTCTTGTGACTTGTAGGAAAGGTCACTGGAGTGAGCCTGCAATTTTCCTGTATGTGAATAGTTGCAATGTTACTTTCACCATTAAAATGCATCAAGAATTATTTAGGATATATAGCTCATCTTGAAAGACATCCATGGGAGCACTGGTCCTAAACGGATTCCATTAAAAGCTCCTGATCAATTCTGTATGTTCATGTGATTAATTACAAATATAACAACTCCACCTTTTACATTGGTGCTCATCAAAACTAATCAAGTAAAATTAAAAGTTTGCAAATGCAGTTGTACTTCATTTCCTAGCAGACTTTGCAAAAAGCAGAAGACCTCTCACTTTCAAAACACATCACTCAGGCTGAGTCATATGGATGTCCAGCTTTATAAAGAGGAAAAAAATCTAGAAACCCTCTCTACTCCAAAATCTGCATGAGAAAGCTTAATTTGTAGCTTTTGAGGAAGTTGGAGCATTGACCACAAGCTTCTGCAGCACAATTATAGTTACAGCCCAGCTACAGTGTCATAATAGCACATGCATGGGAGAAGCATAAAAAATACCAAAATTACAGCAGGAAGTGATGGAATAACTCTGAAAGTCACCACTGAGAGAAGGGCAGAGCAAGCTACAATTTCTCCTGATCTGGGATAACTAAAAAAATTCTTAAAGAAACTTGTACCTGTGATTTCTTTGGTCTCCTCAGCTGAGGCTATACTGGGTTGCCATTGGGGAATTTGAACAATGGTCTCCAAGAAAATTGGCAAAATATTCTAACAGAGAATATTTCTATCAAAACATCGTGTTTCTTAAATTTACTTCTGCTCATCCCAGCACTGACCTTGGCTTGGTGGGGTTGGGTGTTTTTAAATAAATACTTTATGAAAGCCAAGTATTTTTGTTTGGCAATGTCAGACTACAGATTTTCACAACCCGTGCTATGAACTACCTACTACTATAGCTCTGAAAAGGTAAGCAGATGACCCTGTTTTACATGGCTCCTTTCCCACAAACAAGGCATTTATTACCAGAAATAAATATAGGTAGAAATTGGCAATGAAAATATCTGAGCTTTATTAACAAGTAATGAACCTCCTTTCTGCATTCACATCTAACTTGTTATTCACTTCTAAAGCACAATTTGAAATTAACTCCTAAAAACAACATGAGCCAAAAATAATGAATAATATTTGTTTTGTTTGTGCAATGTTAATGCTGTTAATGCTAATTCACGTGCAATGTTAATGCTAGAATTTAGAAATCAATAAGACTGGGCACACCACAAGGGCAAGGAGATACACAAGGTGTGGCGGGAGATACAGAAGACGAGGAAGCAAACAGATGAGGAAGAATTTGGGTCAAGAGGTTGAGGAGTAGTAAAAATACAACAAGGAATATAACAATGCATAGCTGCCCTAGTATTATGCTCTCTATAGTCCACTTCTAAAAGCTACTGTTGACAAAGTATTTTCCTAGCTGGAGCTGTATCTTGACCCAGTTTGGGGATGCTTAAGTGCTTTAACTCTGCTTGTGTCAATTGCTGCATAATAAAAGTAAGGGATCGTACACATCTGCATTTTTAAGTGATTTCCCTACTCATTTATTTGTCAACATCAACATAAAGCAAGCTACATACCCCATGCTCAACATGCCCGTAAGCTCAGCACACCAAAGCCTCAAGATAATGTTATCCTCAGATAACATGGCCATTACTATGCAAACACATTAGGATTTTACTTTCCATCAAGAAGTTGTTTTTAAATCCTGCATGCAGTTTTCTGATATTCTTCAGTACATGCTGTTTGAAACCACTGTCCTGGTGTCACTGCGCACCAGCACAGAAATTTGTGAAGAGTGCAAAGAGCATGGCAGTTGGATAAAGGGTAGCAGTATAAAGAGAAATGTCTGTGGAAACATGGTAGAGAGCAAAGATGGGGGTGATACCATCTAACAGAAATGGCTACCTGCAGAACAGGACATCTGTCTACAGCCATGATTGATACTTCCAACACAGCCTGGCCCATCAGGAGGTATGGGAAGTGCTCCTAACAATCAAGCTAGTATTGCTACAATGAATCATAGTGGCATCCAGTTAATACAACTCATCAGATCCTAATTAAACCACTCTATGTTGCTAATCACTCTGTGTATCTCAGGTGGTCTGTTGCAGCATGCCTGACTCTAGTGAGGGTGGGCCAATCCTCTAATGAATCCTCACTCAAGAACTTGCACAAATGCTCTGTGGACTTTTATGCAATCACAGTACACAAAATAAGCAAAAGTCTTCCTTTTTCTTCTGATGGCATAGAGGAAAAGTATGTCTATACAAGCGTATACATCAGCAGCTCATCAAAATAGTTTTGTGAAATCAGGCTGATCAAGTATCTGCTCTAGTGGGATTTACCTATATTGAGCTCTCTGGTTCTTTCATCTTTCCACATGAAAAACAAAACTTCATCTCATTTCTTCCAAGATTTGTTAGCTTAGGAAAAGTAATTTTGTGGAATTTGATAGCTTTTTGTGGAATTTGATAGCTGTGGATCAGTATTGTTTAGACAATGAGATATACATCGTTCACAGCATACAGCAGCACCTGTCCACAAGATGAGAGAGAACAGGCTGGAATAAGCCAGCTATTTTTCCTTCAAACTTCTTTTGCATTTGGTTGAAGTGCATCAATCTCTTGCCTTTTCACCAAATATATGCAGCTTTCACATCATAATAGGCAAGGCATTATCTCCCCCCACCCTTTGAAAAAAAAAAAAGCAACTTTAAGTTCACATTTAGCTTCATTAAATCCATTAGAGCCTTTTGCAGCACCTTGTTGGATTTAACATGACCTTTACCATTAATATAAATGCTACTGAGTAGAACCAGTTGTTTATGAGACTACTCACTGTAATCCCAGTATGTTTCAGCTGAGCACCAGGAACATCTCACTTCCCTTTCTTGCTTACTCCTTGTCATTCTACCCACATTTTCATACCTGTAAGTCTTCCCACAGATATTTCTTCCCATAGCCTCTACTATCCTACCAAACCCATAATGTCTGAATAAACCTTTTCTATTGTTGAAGTGTGTAAATCCTTTTACTTGACCTTAGCAAATTATGTTAAAGTTTTACAGCCTTACACCAAGCCTTATCGTAGGCATCTTTAGCTGAGGCTCATAGATGAGCTTGATCTGTGAATTGTGAAATTCATCATTTTGAAATATTTGCCACATATCTTGCAGCCAAGTATCTAAGATAAGAAAAAGTCTGATTCTGAGATCACAACAGAAATGGGCTAAAAATGCATTTCTTTGCACAGACTTTAAGGGTGCGTGATTTGCTTATTTTTCTGACATTCTGCCCCACTCCCACGTGTTTATGATCACTTAGGACACAATGGAACTATTAACACTTCCATAAAAACTCTGCATATTCTTGTGAGACCACCATAGAAAGCATTTCACACTGTCCATCTATATTAACAGCGATACCTATCAGCAACTAGACCAAATTTTCAAAGTCATTACTAACTTGCTTCAGTTTGCATTTACTGCCACACTGTCAGAGAGCCTGAATGACAGCCAAGGACCCTGAGACACCAAGTGCAATGGAAATATTTAAGAGAAAAAGTATTCCTGATCTGTTGGCTTCACTTGACCATTAAGGTTTCCAATGACTTCTGGAACCACAGCCTCCTTCCTCATTGTATGTACCTTCACATCTCTCAAAATAAAACCAAAGGTATTTCACAAACTCTTCCCATATGAAAATCTAGAGAGAGAATAAGTTCACTCAAAAGTCTTCTCCCTTCTGTTTCATTGACCCTACGTTTGAGTTAGAGGAGGTTGAAGATGCCCTGGCAGTAAAATCGAGGGTTTCCCTGCATGCAGCACAAAGTGACAGCCTTGGAACTTCAAACATGAAAGCTGCTATGCAGAATTCTCTATATTCATCACATGAAGCTTATTTTATGCAAATAATATTTAAGACATTTTTATATTAGTATGGCCCAATTTTGTACTCATACTCAATATTCATGATTATTTTCTCACATTGTATCAAAGGATTCCACCTTAAAATTCCCAGGTGGAAGTGAGAAGAGCTATCAAATGTCTCCGAGAAGGAAACTGAGAAGCATGATTTAGGAGACAGCGATGAAATCATGAGTTTGATATTCAGGAAAGGAATAACTATTCATACAAGGAAAACATTTGTGGTTTCAATAGACAAGCCAATCTCCATTAAAAAAAACAAAATCTTATTATTGAAGTTTTCTCTCTATTTCATTTTTTAATCACTAAGATAACAATGCTATGCAAATTTAATTTCAGTAAAATAAAGCTACTAAGAATGCCCATGTGGCCTCTGTAAGCATATATCATGTTACAAAAAAGGACCAAGAAATAGATTACATTTCATTTGTACAAGTAATATGTCACATTTCTTCAAACTCAATATGAATTTGTGTTCACTGTATTCCAAAAATAAATTTAACAGTGATATCTTTCATTAGTTTAAGGTAAATTATCATAAAAGTATTTCATTCTTCATTGCTTCTTCTTGCTTATATGGGAACATAATGAAGACTGACACCATATATTGCTTCTAGTAACGCTGAACCTAAGAAAAACAGTGAACTAGATCCATAGAAGGATGTAAGCTTTTGATTTCAGGTTAGATATATAAACAACCTAACAATTCTGAATGCTTATATTTATGGTTCCCAGGAAATTAAACACTCAAGGCACAAAACATCCATAAACACTCAAGTATCATGTGACAAATTGTAGCTAATTTTAATCATGTAAACAACAAGGGTCCAGCCGACTGCACACTGAAGTAATTTCCCATTTAATTTCAGCCTTATTGAATCTCAAAGGGTAATTATCATTTAAACAAGAACTTTCTAATCCTATTGCTAAAGAAAATGCACCAGATAAGACATACGTAGCTCCATGGTGCAAACATCATCTTTTACCCTTTCTTCAGGAAGAAACCACCCAACCAAGGCAACACCTGCAACTCTAGCTATGGAAAAGTTTTCAAACCTACTTCAAAATGGCACACTCTCAAAAATGACCCACACAAACATAATTGCTGCATTTCAATACACACCCATCCTGGAACAGGACTAGGAAACATTACAGCTGCCACCACTGTCCTTACTACAGCACCCAGCCAAGGAGCACAGAAAGCTCTCCAGGCTCCTAAGGAGCAGCACACTTGCAGAGCCAGAGGAAGCTGGGAGGCAGGAACAGGGCTCACTTCCCAAACAAGAATTTCCATCTGTGATACATGAACCTCCTTAAGGGTCTGAAAATAAATACATTTTTGAGATAGACAAGAGCTCGGCAAAAAAAGAGACAAACTAACTTTCAAAAGACAGGTGTTAGAGAAACACCAGCTAAACCCAGGCTTCCTCCAATGCTGTCAAAGAAAAATGTCTATTCCAGCCTCATGAAGACCATCACCCACCCTCCTGATGAAAATTCACCCTCAGTTTCATAGAAAACAGGAAATCCTATCTATCCATAAGAACATGGCCTGAGGCCAACCAAGACTGTCATGCTGCTTCTGACACCCACTCTGGGTCATCACAGCCCTTGGGGGAGGTGTAGCTGCCTGTAGTATCTTCTGTAGAAATTGCCTTAGGGAGCCAAGAGTGACACCATCTACACACCTTTCCCAGCCCACGTATTCCTCCCATTCTCCAACTGCATTGCCTATGCCAACTGCAAACAGGTCTCCACAAAAAATCCAGGAGACACACTTGGCAGGCCAGGAGGGAAAATGTCACAAGGGAAAAGAAATCTGTCGAGATTAGAATAGGAAAAAAAAAAGGATTAAAATTTGTAATTTCTGCATTCTAGATCCCTTCTGTAAAGAACTGAAAAGCAGACCATTTGAAGCTAATGTAGCATACATTTACTAAAAATAAAACACTGCTGTCCTGTCTTTGCAGAAGACCCCTCACTTCTCTGAGAAGCTGTGATAGACCCGAATCAAGCAGCTCAAGAAATGCTCCTTCCTCCTAGGATTAACACACCTGTTGCTGAATATTTAATCTTTCAACTTCTAAATAGTTAAAAGGTTAAAAAAAACATGACCAAATCCTTATAAGCAGTACTGAAATAACAAACAGGTGAACAAATAATACAACAGAAGACTGCTGTGGAAACAGATCTATGTTTCAAACTATATGCTACAATGAAGAATTCTAAAACCCAAAAAGACAACTACTTTTGGCCTCTGCCTGAAGCTTCATAACACAAAAGCAGACTTAAGTTGCAGCAGGCAGCTACTTACCAGTTAGATATACCTCTGACTGTAAAGTATAGGACTATGTAACAGCAGAATCTCCTCTCAAATTCTGCCATGCATCATCTACGGTGTCATACTTCTGATACATGCCAGGTTTTACATGTTGACACTTCACAAATGATTTTTTTCCCTGACAGTTCCTTTGTTAGCTAACGCCAATGACAGATGATTGAAGCCAGAGAGTAAATGGTGTTGATTCTATATTTTTGGTACAGAGAGTAAATCTGGTGTAACAACAAGCATTTGTAGCCTTGAGCAAGTGAAATACTGCTCTTACAAGGTTGGACCCAACCAACTATACAGCTTCAAAGCAATAGTCACACTCCTTCCAGAACGTGCATGCTCCAAAGAGCACATACCTCCTTTCAGTGTGCCTCCAAAAGAAACTTCCCACAGCACTCTCCTCTTTGCTCCATGAGAAACCAAGTGGCAGGACTCCACCAACACTTACAAAGCAAACAGTACCACACAATTGTAGGAATCATCCAGACTCAAGAAACCAGCATGAAACACAACAGGACCCCTGCAAAATCTGCTGCTGTGCAAAGAACATGCTCCAGAACCCTTATGTACTCCTTATGCCTAAAGCCAATAAGCTGAGACGCTCTACTTAGCCTATCAACCAAAATTCTCTCTACAAGGAAAGCAACAAAGCAAGAGCAATATGGTAGTTTGTATCAACATATCCGATGAACACTGAGAACAAACAAATAAAACACAAACCAAAACCAAACACCCCCCAACCAGTTGAACTAATGAGGAAAACATTTGTATACACAGTCTCATGAAAACAACCTACTTGGGAAATCCAGCAACTACATTACTAATCACATTAAAGAAACAACAAAACACTAACGTTTCTTCTTCCAGGAGTCACTTTGAAGCTTTTCCAGTATTTTCTTCTGGCATTGCTCAGAATCAGCTTCAGAGAAAAAAAAAATAAAAATACAGACTTGGTTCTACAAGCACAAGTTCAAGTTTAGCTTTTTTCTTTCATACCGTGAGCAGAGTCATTGTCTTCAATGTACAAAACAAAATAATTTACTTTAAGATAATTAACAACACTATTATACAGCAGTCTAGACAGACATTGTCGACTTAAGTCCAAATTGCTTGAGAGGAGACTGGCTGTACAGCCACCATGGACTCATTTGGAGAATGTATTTTCAGCCCAATAAGTTTTATTCCCCCAATGCCTCTTCGGTTTTAGGAAAAGCAATTCCAATTTCGAGACACAGGCCTTCTCAGCTACAACTCCTCTCCCTGCTTGCCTTCACTTTCTCCCCCATTCCCTTCCCACAAATGAGCTATTAATTCCTAAATAAATTGAATGAGTAGCACTTAACATTGGGAGCCACGAGGGTATGGAGGCTCCTATCTCCTGTTTAGAGGCCTGTTTAAACAGGAATTAAAAGACTAAATGCTTCTGTGGTTTTAGGGACAGAAGCTCAAATTTGCAAACACAGGAACTTGACCTCACTGGAGTGGTCCCCGGGGTGACCACAGACGAACTGCATAGGCCCTGGAGAAGGTCTCCAGAGACAAATGCCATTTTCAGAAGTTTGCGACTGAGACACAACAGCCTGAACATGATTTAGGAAACTCTCCCTTGTGTTCATCTTCTGAAATCCCAAAAAGCAAGTTGTGGTTTATGTTGTCTTTCCATGTCTCTAGTGCTACTAAAAGCAAGCTAATTTCACGTCCAGTCTGCTTCTAAAAATTAAGTATTTCTTTCAAATTACAGTGGTCGCCCTAAGTAGTGACATGATTTGATCCAAATGTCAACAAGGGTGTTTGTTTCAGAGCTGACTACCAGAAAACACGACCCTCTCCAGGTCAACCACCTGTCTGGCAATACCAGACTGGAGCACACCTCCAGATCCATACCTCAGCCACAACGTTATATGCCATAACTCCTCTTAGCTTAAGGAACAACTTAAGTACCTTCCTTGGGAATGGCCTTTGATGTCCCTTTGAACAGTGTACTGAAAATAGCACCACTAATGCCTTTAAAGTATTAGTCATTCCCTTTTAACACCGAGGCCACCAGCCCCGAGTGACCCGGGGAGGCGGTGCTACCTCCTCCAGCCTCAGGACCACCATGCCGCCCCTCACCGAGGCGCCAGCGGGACACAAGACGCAG
>VWZY01006943.1:355744-367974 GCA_013399075.1 Chloroceryle aenea
GGGCCCGCCGCCTTGCGGCCTAGCGCGGCCCGGCTGCCCGGCAAAGTCGGGCCCTGGCAGTGCTGCTTGTCTCCAGGCCGCGGGGCGCGAAGCGAGGCCTCCGTGTCTCTCCCTCAGCTGCTTCTCTGAGACGTCCTTCTGAGGCCTGGGCCGGTTACCGTTCGGTCTCGGAGGGCAGAGCTGGGCTGGTCCTTCACAAAGTGCGAGTGTCTTCCTGCAGGGAGGTGCTGCAGCAGAGCTTCTCCGGGGTGCCCGTCCTTTAACGGGGAGAAATAAAGTGTCTTGTGTATACCAGTTGTGTGGTGTATGCAAATCACCCTGGGCCCGAAGTGGGGGGAAAAATAATAGGATTCTGTTATAGACTGCACTCAAATTCATTTTAGAATAATTCAGATGAATATTCCATCCTGTGAGCTGCACTAAGCTCATTAGAAACTATTATCATTTAAATAGATTGAAGTATATATACATTGCATTGTGTGAGCATTTATCTGTGTATGTACCATCTGCACTTGTCATAAAATTAATGGCTCATATGCTGCACAATTCTTCATCTTCCCTGAAAAAAATGAGGTGTTTTAGTTTGGCTTGCTTATGCATTCTGTCACAAAGTCTGGAAGTTGGCTTGATAAATATCTGTGTACTTAATTGGGGAGAGCTGAACAGAGGGATCCATGCAGGCTGGTTTTAGTTCCACTATTAATGCTGTAACTGGTGATGTGCTGGGCATTGCACAACTGAATCTTACACATGGTGCCCATCCCATGGTTTTGCAGCCAAAACCACACGCTTTCACTGAATTCGTACCAAAACATATGGACATTGCATTTTGTTTAGCTGACAGCTCTGTTTGGTAGACTGAGGTTCAAATTAGAAGTTGCACCGAAGGTGCAAATTGGAAGTTTATACCAACTGAAATCAGAACTATGATCATAAAGAAAATGAGATTTTGTCTAGAAAAGTTAAGGAAAATCCCTAGGAAAAATAAAATTCATGAGCAATTAAATAATGACAGGACATATGGATAGTAATAAACTAAAATTCGAGCTTGTCATGTACAACTACAGTGACAAATACAGTAAAAATGTTGGACGAGATTCAGATTTGGTCATGACTGATGCATATTCCAGTAGTGCTTTGGAGCTCCAAGTAAGATTAATTCCCTGTTTTACTAGGTCTTTTTCATACATTACCACCTCAGCACCATTTAGCCCATACCAAAATGTTCTTTCAGTTTAAAATGGCAATGTTACTACTGTAATTTAATTGATTTGGTGGCATTGTGCCAAAGGCAAAGTGCTGTCATTTGCAGAAGTAAACAAAGAGAAAAAATATGCCTTTCTTGGAACTTTTTTCAATTAACTGTAGTAATTGTGGGGGTTTCTTGGTTGTTCTAGTGGTGGAAAACCCATCCAGAAATAAGGCATGTGGGGCTCTGCAGTGTCCTTTAGTGGCAAAAGTTGCTTTTTGCCTCCTACTACCTGGGTGGTTAAGATGAAAACTTGAATACAGGCATAATAATTGATAACTTAGGTAAACCTGTTACCTCATCTTAGGATGGATTTAGATATTTTGACTCTTGTGTGTGTCAGCAAGAAAGAAAAATTTCTAAGAAACAGTGACAAAGCTGTCAAACTAGGCTTCGAAAGTCTAGGTGTATTTACTGTTGACTTAATCATTATTTAAATAATTTAACTGCTTGATTTGAAATCGCTTCATCTTTTCATAGCTTCCCAACCCATATGCGCATCTTTCAGTTATGGCCTGACCTTTTCTGTTCCAGCTATTTAATTACACAGTGTAATATTCTGTGTGAATTATTCTTGTTTGCAGGATATGGTACCATTTAAATTTGTTAATGTAGGGGAGCAGTGCATTGTTGATAAACTGTTCGAAACCAAATTAGCTTTATCTTGCAGCTAGCTGATTGCATTATTTCACTCATGGGTATAATACTTCTCTAAATATGCTAATTTCACTCTTTTCTCCGTGTGGTGACATTTTTACTGTTCTCATTATTGACATTTGTAATATTTGGGGTGGGGAAATCTTTTCTTGCTTTAACCTCATTATAATGTAGAAAAAGAGATTTGAATATTATCAGATGAAGTGCATGTACATTCAGGCAAGTGGAAAGGTTATTTTGTCTCCTGGCCCAGAACTTTCATGCCTATAGCAGGACCTACATGGACTTAAGAGTGCCTGGATCCAAAACTGTGATACAGAAGCCCATTGAGTTACTAACTACCCACCCACGATAGCAAATCCATTGGTTGGTGCCTCCACTTCAAACCTAAGCTCTCAAGATGGTTGCATCTCCATATTCATGCTTATCTGCCTGTGTCTGGCCTGAAACCTTCTGGAATTCATCTTAGGAGGAGTTGTCGGCCTGGAGCTCTGATAGAGTAATGGTGATGGATAAAAATTACATGGCTGAATCTGTTATTGCTGCCAAATGCTCATCCCATCCCTGAGGCAGGCCTGGCCCATCTGCTTGTGAGTTGGCACCTAGGCTGTGCTGATTTAAGCCTGGCTTATTTAGATAAACTGAAAGCCATGACAGGTTTGTTATAACCTTGAGGCATCTGGAGAGTCTAATTTAGCTTAAAGACACCTATTCTGTAATGGTTGAGCTGAGCAGTCCAGGAGCGCATCCCTGCCGTGGTGCAACCCCCAGTTCCTACCGCATTAGGAAGGACCATTTGCTCTCTCCAATCATTGGGGTTTTGACAGATTTGCTCACCATGTGACTTCAGAGAGATCTGATTAACTTCAAAATCCCCTTGTTTCTTACGCCTCTCTCCTAACACCTCCTAACATCATGTGTACTATCTTATACTTGCTGGTGTCAACTCATACCTTGCCATATGACAAGTCACAGTGGATTGCATACCATATGAAGGCTAGAAGCATTTTGGCACAAAACGTGCAGGATCCAAAATTTATTCAAAGATATAAAAGCAACATCCAGCTAATTCTGAATATTCCTTCCAGCGTATTCCTTCCTGGGCTCTGAGTACATTTGAAGCATTTTGTACTCCATTTCTGCTTGTTCTGCCATTCATCACCTGCTTAATAATGAACGTACAGATGATGATTTTATCCCCTCTAAAGAGAGGGGAAGGTGGAAGCTGCATGTTGTCTTTCATCCAAGGTCATTTTGATGGCTACTTCCCTACCTCACTTAGCCTTCAGGCTCAGTGTTCTAGGTATTTTAGGGACATCACGGTCCCTATGTTCTTTAATTTTATTCAGGGCCACCATGTGCAATTAACTGCAAACAACATTAATAAAGTATTTTCCATTTCAAAGACTGATGGTTTCCTGCTGCCTTCCTGAAAACCTGAGAATGATGGAAGTGAATGGAGCCATGTGACGATTTGACACTTGAGAATACAGGGTGAAAATCTCCACCTGTCTTCTTGAACTAGGACTGCCTAGTGTAGATCTCATTGTCTCTAATACCAACAAGTAGAACTATCATATTGCTGTGGTACTGGTCTGTCCATTGTGTCTCTGGTGAATGTGTTTCTCATTTCTGATCAAACTGTCATTTTTCTCCTATTGTCTTACACTGAAGCAGCGAGGAGTAACTTAATTATTGATCTGATATGATTAACGATGTAGATGCTAGGGAGTTTGTTTCTATTGGTCTGGCTCGTCACACTTGGCTGTCATACAACAGGTATGCTCTGTGTTCTCCAAATGAGTCTTCTGAAGACTTGATCGTCTGGGTAGCTGTTTGGAATCAGATCCATATTGAAGACATAATGCTCACAAAATGTCATTTGTCTGTTTGGGAATGTGGCTATCACATAATTCTGTATGGAAGGAAGAGTCTAGTTATTTCTGTGTCTGTGCTTTTCTGGACGGGAGCATATATGATTTAAGATAAAATTACTCTATGCTTTGTGATCACAGATACAATGAGATCCTTGGAAGTAGGTAACGGTAGCTCAGGATTTTGATTTCTGTTAGAGTATTTCAGCAAGAGCAATTGTAAGGTGATTTGGATGTCTTGGTATAAAAGTGCAACTTTTTTTTTTCCATTTTATTGTTTTGCTAATCTTCAGGGGGGTTATCTGAGATTTCTGAGCACCATATGCTGTTGAAGACTGGATATACAAGACTTCATTGCTGCTAATACTAATATTGAATTAGCCAATGGCTGACACAGTGACATTAATGTTTAAAAGGAATCTGAAAATGCGGAAACTTCTCCACTGAGGTGGCAAATACTGAGATTTGGTAAATTTTGCATAACACAAAAAGCTTCAAAATTTCAAAGCAGCAGCACTGCCATGGTTTCTTCTAAAACTAAAGGTCATCTTCAGTCTCCAGAAAAGAGGTGCAGCTGATTAGAGCAAGAGTTCATGCACAACTGAGTGAAGATTTGGGCCTGAGGAGTCCTTGATCTTTTCTGATATTTAGCTCTTGGTGTTTACAGATAAACTTTGCAGGCAGTTGTTATTTGAAAAAGAAAAAAGAGAGAAAAATCTCTGAAGGGAGGATGGTAAAGATATGTTGACACCACTAGCAGCTGTTTGTTGTATTATAAAGTTGTGGAAGTTAAGCTGCTATGTAACAAGACTCTGCTTTTTCAATTAAAACAGAGTTTCTTTTATGTTTAATATTCATTTTAAACAACTAACATTAATGAAATATTAAGGTTGAGAATTAAATTAGGAGAGCTTGGTAGTTCACATTTTGGTGAGAGGTATTGTGTTGAATATATCCTTAGCTCAACATTATGTCAAAGCAAGATTTTACATTCTTTACATGACCCCAAGATTCAAAACAGACACTGTTAACAGTCTTTCACAGACAAATTTTCATGTTGCTACATGAGAACCTTTATAAAGAGAAATAGCGACTTGAAAGAAAGGTTAAGCTCACTGCTGCTTGTTTCACCTGTCCTGAAATCCATGGCATGATGTAAGCAGATGGAATTATAGCCATGCTTTTTGTTTAATACTCCTATAATGATGTCAGTCCCAGAATCTTACACCCTGACTCTAATATCATGTTAGTTAATTGTGCACTTCAGAAACTGTTCTTGAGGTTCACGTGGTGGGTCTGTCTGGTTTCTTTTGCTTCAGTAATTTATGTAATTCAAAAATATTTCTTTTATTCCTTTAAAGTATAATTTAATTCTGACAATTACACTTAGAACTCAGTCATTTTTTATAAGTTTCATCCTGTCTAGTATACTAGTGAAAAAAGTCATGTATACTTCCATCATAACCCCTTTGTGGATCAGATTTTAAAAAGCTCAGTTGTATTATTGACTATTTATTACAATGGCTTATGGGGGGAAAAAACCAACTATTTTTAGAATACTATTAACTCTTTACTACAACTGGTTATGAGGAAATGGTGTATTGTAGAAGATTTAGATTTCTTTTGTTACTGTCATTTTGAAGTTCTTGTCGGTCAGATTGGCAGGATGGGACAACAATAAAGTCATAAATGGTTACAGTTTCTGACAGTGAATTTTATACAGTGCATTCATCAATTTAAGTGTAGTGCATTCATATTTATTACTGACAAGGAATAGAAAAAAGAAATAGAAATAAACTTTAGTTACAACATGAACAAATTATGAATTTTTTTAGAAGTATAGATGCTAGTTCCCTGATGTGCCAGTTACCTTACCTTCAATCATAATGTTATACTAAGTATTGTATTAAATTTCCCTTCGATTAGGAAATGTTGTGAGAAATGTGTATCAGTGCCAGTGGGGGTGTTGAGAAGAAATGGCTTCGCAACTAAATTTCCTCAGCAGCAGGTGTGTGTAATTTACATCCCAAGGAGACAGAAGGGTGGAGTTGTAGCAGCCTAGTTTAAGGAAGAATGATCTCTCTTTTGAGAATCTCTTATTATATCCCTATAGTCAAAGACCTTTCTTTCAAGAGAAAATGAAATCTGACAAGTGCTGCAGTTTCATTGTGTTTCACTTTGTTTTCAGCAATTTTGCCAGTAAAAAGTCTACAAAGTTCATTGGAAATATGTTTAGTAAGTTGTACATATCCTAATTTTTCTGGGTTTGGGGGAGTGGGAAGAAAGGTAATTCAAATGGCAGAAGACACAGGCAGGAGCTCTGAGGACAAGGAAGGAAAGTATTTCTTCAACTAGAGGAGATAAGAGGAGATGAAGTCATTCACTGCTAAATTAGCTGAAAAACAATATGATGGCTTTCTAAAAGTGCACTATAGGGTGGAAAGAGAATAAACAACAGGCCAAATCTGGCCACAGGTTTAGGAAGAGCCCTAGGGGATTTAGGGAGGAGTTTCATAAATGTATGCTTGAGATGATGTGCTCTTATTTAGAGCAGGGGTGGGAAAGGCCTTCCTGGTGCTGTGCTCTGGCCTCAGCCTCTTACTCCACCCCTACAAAGTCTGGCAGCTGTTTTCCTTTTCTTTACTGGAAGGATGGTTTGAGGGCATAGCTCACTCTCTTCTCTCAGTTCACGTCTTGAGTTACCCAGACTTTCTGTAAGAAAAATTGTAAGATGCTCAGCCCTGCCACAAGAGGAGTGAAGAGAGAGTGCAAATGCAGATTCCTCTTGTGGCCTGCCTCTTTTCTTCTGATGCACTCCTTCTGCAGTACCAGGCATGGAGGACAAGGAAGGGTGTGTTGACTTGAGGCTACCAGAGTAAGCTTAAGGTGCCAGTTTTACTGGTGCGGACTGGTCTATCCTGAGAGACTTCATACAACTGCTAATACTCCTTCAGTGGCCAAAATATCTATGCAAATCTAGGGTAGATGCTCCCCAGCTATGCTGCATCTGCACTACTGACATTCCTGGAGTCAAAAATAATAGTAACAACCGGTCAGGAAGTAGATACCTAGATGGTCATGCAGTGTATCCTGGAAACTACTTATGTATATTTAGATGCATTCTGTTTGCCCAGAGTAGGCTGATTACAGTGCATAACTTTGTAATCACATGCAGATTACTTAAAGTTGTTTTTTTAATTTGCAGAGTTAATGTACTGTGAAACCATTAAGCCTGACCTCCAAACCAAGTCGCTTCGCTTTGGTTTGAGGAGTTTCCCCATCCTCCCCCATACCTTCTCTTTCCACACGCCTGGTTGTTGGATAGTTAGTTGATTTTTTGAGTGACCCGTCTGCTACTCTATTAATGTATTCAAAATGAAAAATTTAATTTTTTTTTTGTATTTTTAAAAAGAAATAAGGATAATGAAGCATTACAGATTTGCAAGAAAAGCAATTCGATGATGCTTACACCAAATACATTACCAGGTTTTCCTTGTACTCCCTTTTTTAGAAAATAATTTTAGTACCTCTCAATTAAGCCTCATATTTAAGCAGCAGGGTGTTTGGCAGAAGCCAACTACCATGCACTAATGAACTCTTCTAATTTGCTAAATTATTTTAAATGAATGACTTTTTCATGACAGTACATTTAACTTTTGAACAACTTTGATCAAGTACGTTTTTTGTCAGACTGCCTGCTGTGCTAAACTCTTTATTCCCAAACCCTACTCAATTATTCAGAAAAATTGTTATCAGAAATATTCCATTACTTTCTATCTTAGAGGCACAAAGTCTTCTGGAAAGTACTTTGCTAGTTCATCGCTGTTCTTTTACCTGCCTTCAGTGCTGATGCTGGGTGAGCCTTCATATCTGACAACACTTCATGTAAAGACGACTGGAGAGCTTTGTTTTTTTAATTGGAAGATCTCTGTTTCGCAATGTGTTACCTTTCTAATGGAACACTTACATTTTCTGCCAATTATATAAGCTGTCTCAGTTACAAAAAGTTTTGAGTTAAAATTTGGTTCGGTTTTTCAGCTCCTGGTTGGATTCTATACATGCCTTGTGTAAAGTCAAAACATGAGACAAATTATTCCTGCTTCCTTTTGTACTGTGAAGCCACATCATTTGTTGAGCCTGATAGAAAGAACTAATTTAAAGTATTCCTTTTCTCTTTTGGATCAGAGTACAACTGAGAAAATGAAGACTCCAGCGGAGCTTTTCTTTTCAAAGAGAATATGCATTTCTGTTCTATCCTGCCACCTGATCTCCCCTAGGAATTAGATATCTAATGCCCAAGATGTGCCATGGACACTTTGTTTCTTTGCAACACATTTTATTTATACATCTTTTATTTATACACATCTGTGGCCCAAACTGTGTGCCCTTATATATGGTATATATATATAAATTTGGTCTAGGAATCAATTACCATCAATTTCAGGTTAGGAAATACTGAGAAGCAAGGGACCAGTTTATAAGACCTTGTGAAGTTGTGGTAACCAGAACTAAGATTATTATTATTATTTTAAATTACAAATTATTCTGCTGATCTCTCTTTCAAGAGATATCTTCAGATACCTCTCTTAATTACTTTTTTACTACTCCTACAGCATATAGTTCTGTCAGAAATCTCAGTTGGTTGTGAGCAGAGTTCTCCAAATTATCATAATATCCGTTTGATGGAGTATATCATATTTACCTTTTATCATGTGCCTTTTCTCTAACAGGCATCTAGACATGCATGACATATTTTATGGGGAAGTAATTATATTTATCTGACTGCTATTCTCACCAAGGAGTATATAAAACTGTATCATGACACTTAAAGATTCTGGATGCAAATATTGGCAAGAATCTCCATTTGTCTTTGGGAAAAACCACTAATATTCAGTTATCTAATGCTTTAAATTTTTAAAAACATTTCAGACTTCATTGCTGATTATATCATATGTATTATGTGTGATTATATCAGGAAATGATACAGACTCATTTAACAATGATTTTAAAACTTTGTGAAGGTAGGAATGATTGGCGTCTTACTAAGGCAGACTGTCCTCTTTCACCGTTTCTAAATTGTATAGGAAAATAGATTTACAATTGAATAAACCAGGGTGACATGACAAAAGCCTCCCGCTAATGTTCAGTACAGGAGAAGCTGTTGAGAGTCTAATTGTGATTTTTTGTTTGGCATTGATAAACTCTCCCTGTAGCTTGAGCTCTGAGCTTCCCACTGTGGTTAAACCCACACCTTTCAAAAGCACAATCTGCATGTGGAAATCAGAAAGCCACACAGAAGCAACAGTTGACTTCAGTGAGCCTTCCTGTCTCTTCCAGTAAAATACCTGCTTTCATAGCATATCCCAGCTGTTGACTGAAGTTACAGTATAAACCTGAGGATTTTGCAATACACCTCAGCTTTACAAAATCCTTGAAAAAGATGCCACCAATTTCTTGCATTTCTTTGGATTTCCTTCTGCTAAAATAATTAAATGTATTGCCCTTGTAACAGAAACAATGGAATAGTTGCAAAGACAGCCATGTCGTGATAAACTTCGCCTAAGCAAGAGTCAATTCATTTTTTGAGTTGGAACATCTGAAAGGTACATAAGGCCAGCCAGCTCCCCTTTCAGGAAAGCCACTTCTGTATGATATTAAAATTGCACCAGTTAAAGACAGAAGAAGTTTTAGAAACCCTCTGGGAGAGTTTAGATCTGGACTGGTTTTGCCTTAGTCGTTGAACCTCATCACAATGAAAAAACACGCTTAGCCTTAACCTCTGACCATGCTTACAGTCCGCTCCTGGTGTTGTCTCTGCAGATGGTCTTTCGGCCATTTCTGGACTTGCTCCTTCTAGGTATACTAACCTGTCACTCAGAAACTCCCAGAGCCTCCTTCTGGGGGTAGGGAAGACCATATGGTAAGACATATGGTCCCCATGAGGCCTCCTTATGTCCTGGTTATACAAGTTGCTGGAGCGTGAGACTGAAGGCCAAGTGCCGTAGACATCTCTGTGTCACAGCAACACCATCCTGTTAAGTGTTACTCTGCATATGAGAGAAAACATGGAAAACAAACCAAAACCCAAGCTCCCTACTGTCATCTGCTTTAAGAAGGGGAAACCATTTAAAAATTATCACCATGGTATGTTCCATCATGATAAAATATGAAGTTTTAAAGCTTCAAGCTGGAGTTTTCATGAGTGAGAGGGGGATTTAGTTTCCCTGGAAGTCCGTGGGAAGAGGGACCCCTTCACTGTAGGAAACCTCAGCTATGATACCTCCCACTGCATTTGTGTGAAGAAAGCAGCTTAATTTAGAAAACTGAAAAGTACAGCTATGCTGGAATATAAACCCTGTTGAAAGAAGGGACTCACAGAAATTATCAAAGAGATGTGGCATGTAGCATGCACAGGGTTCCTCTTATTCCTGCCATTTCTCATGCACTTCAGCATTCATATATTTATTTGAAATGTATGTTTGAAACAACACTGAGGAACCTCTCTTGATGACCTTGCTCCCAGTGGGTCATCTTCTGTGTTTCCACCAGCTGGCACCACAGGGCTTATCCACATGGGACTGGCTGGTTCTCCACTACATGTCTCACCACTCACACAAGGAGAAGCAAGAGGCAGAATCAGCACCCAGCAGTAAAGGGAATTCTCTTGTCCTGTATGTATTTAAATCATCATACATGCCAGACCATAATTTGACCCCTAAATAGCATGGCTGAATTGGTTTGTTTGTTTGTTTTAAATGAGCTGCTAGAAGTCATGGGGAGCCATCCATATCGATTCAGTATGTTTAATCTTAGGCATTCTATAGATAGAAATTCTGGATGAGTTAACTTCAGTAGAGGTTAAAATAATGAATGGATTTTTTTATGATGTAAAGTTGTAGTCCACTGCTTCAGCTCTTTAAAAAAAAAAAATAAAACCAAACCAAAAAAAACAGGTTTTCTTTCTCAATATGTCCCTGAAGAACAGTTGTTCTCAAAGTGCTGAGTTTATTCAAGGTTGCCAGCATTTCAGCTTGACAGTTTCAGTGGGGCATATAAATCTCTAAAGAGCAACTGAGGAAATGGGAATCTTGGGTTAGGTTAGTTCCTGGATCGGCACAATTTCCTTTTTCTGAAATTCTGTAGATGTAAAGAAATTTTAAAACACTTTGAAAAAAACTGCTGTTCAGGTTATGCTGCTGTTCGTTGGCTTAAATCAAATGCACAGGAACCTGGTTTACTCTCTCTGACAACATGCTATGCTTCTTTGAAAGAATCCGATGCAGAAAGACTGATACTTATAAAATTTGTGTTCTCTAAACTCTGGACCTTATTTGTAAGGGTTTTTTTTTTATTATTAACCTAATTCTAAACAGTTTGGCTACAGTGATTTATTGCCTAAGCTACAAGTGAAAATTCTAAGCACATGTTTACTTTTTTGTGTGTGTGTGTGTGCTAAAAGACTACTTTAAACTTTTATTAAGTGTAGAAATGTTCTCTCTGGTTTTGCAGTAGAAATTTGACTTTAAAAAATCTAAAATCATAATAAAACAATCAACCATAACCAAAGGATTTGTTAATTCTTCATGTTTCCTATGCCATGGGAGATGGTAGGTAACACTGAATGTATCATACATGAACTCTACAGGTTTTTTTCTCTCTCTTTACATAGGTGAAGATGTAAAACCTTTTACCCCTGAGAAAACCAAGGAAATTGTGATGTCTCTACAGCAACCTGCAGTCTTCTGTAACATGGTTGGCGACTGGCCAGCCCTGCACTGGAATGTGAAATACCTTTCTGCACTGTTGGATGGAAAGGCAATCCAGTTTAGGCTAGGGCTGAAGATGGTGGATTCAGGTGAGACTGAGGTGGACAGGTGGTACATGTCACAACTCTTTTTCAGGGTCTGTAGTCCTTTGCCTTTCCATTATCACTGCTCACTCTCTAATGTATTGCTTTTCACTGCAGGCTTTGTTTTTAGGACGTGGGATTTGGCCAACAGTGTAACTCCCTCTTCCTTGTGGGTTTATTCTTGGTAGGAAGTCTGGTTGGTAATGCTAACATATAAGAACGATGTTATAGAAGGTGTTATAGAAGTATAAAGCATTAAGAAAATCACTTGACATCAGTACAGTAATTTCACCTCTCACCCTCCCGATTCACTCAGATATCTAGGAAAATGCCATGGGAAAGAGACAATTTTTGCACTTAATTTTAAATACTGCCATTTCATTTCTGTCTGTAGCCATACGGTACTAGTTGAGTCTGTCCACAGACAAAGTTTTATACCAGGGAGGGAAGATACAGGAAATGTGCTCCAAGGTGGTAATCTGCTAACCACCTTAGAGCTTATGAACTGCTTTATTCAAGCCCTGTACAACTTTTGCCCTCCCAACCACATACCAAAATACATCTTGCCATGTATTTTCTCCCTTTTGCCTAAAATAACTTG
>VWZY01006943.1:387658-425865 GCA_013399075.1 Chloroceryle aenea
ATTTCTTAATCTTAAAGTTTTTCCTCTTTGATAATTTTAATTTTCTTGCTGCTATAAATCCTCATTTTAACAAGCATAAGCTTATCAAAAATAAGAGTATTTATGATACCTGTTTTGCCTCCAAGTCACAGCTCTGTACCTCCTCTATAAATTGTACCAGCAAACAGTGCTAGTTGCAGAAATACCCACCTTTGCAGTTATTACACTTAACCTGCTAGCAAGTAAAATATGATTAAGTTCTACAAAGACCAGGATCCTATTCTTTGGTTTGAAAAGGCTGGACTAGTTGGGAGAATTGTATTTTCCTCCTAGGTACACCTCCTTCTTCCAAAGAAGTCACTTATGTTGAGCCATCACATTCCATTCTTAATTTCCATCTTGTCTTTCCAGGCAGCCCCTCTTACCAAAACACTCATATGCTTCCCTTAATTGGCCCCAGCCTTTGCTCCCTTGCTACACAGTCCCTCTGCACCATACTCCAGTTCCCTAGTGGCTTTATCTGTTTCTCCAGCACGTTGCAAGTTCCTTCCTATGCAAGTCTTACAGTAAGGACCCTACTGTTGGAAACAGCTACTTATTTCAGAAGCTGTGTTTCTTTCTGCAGCATAACAAAGTTTTACAGGCTTCATCATTCTATCCTGACATGTAGAGGGCACCTGGATTCTTTAACAGAGTTCAGTGCAAGATCCCCTATAGAGACAATGAGGTTTTGTTTTTTGTATAACAATGTAGTCAATGAAATGGGGGCAAACACTTGGTAGCAGATCAACCCATTGATGCAAATGCAACTGAATTTTTCATATCAAGTGTAAGTTTCTGTGGTAGAAGCACCATTCTGAAACTTGTTCTCTGTAGGAAATGTGTTTTGGCTTCAGTCTGTTTAGGGTTTCATGCTTTTAGATGTCAGGAATAACTAAATGGTGATATTTTTAAAATAATGGCTCTCCACTGATTTCTTTCTCTGATTTGAGCGCTGTACTAGATTAAAGTACAATTTCCAAATGGTTTTGACCTTTAGAGAGCTAATACTGTTTTTGGGTTACTTAAATTGAAACCTGTGGGAGAACATTTTGTCTTCTGGCCCCAGAATGACTCTGCTCTGACTGACCTGTAAGCATTTGCAAGACTAGGGCCACAGTCTTTGGTTCCTGCATGGGCAGGAGTTTCCTCATTAGCCATGTTTTGATATAATGAAGCACAGGGCTATCTAGGTAGCAGAATATTCTGTTGTGTCTACCAGAAAAAGACTTGTCTGCCATTCAGATACAGATCATTGCTTCACTTTCCCATTCTGAAGTGTATTTTTATGTCTCCGACCATTTTTATTCCTTGTAAAACCTATCTTTTATGCTTTTCTTGATAGCTCTATGTTAATCTAATGTTCAGCTCATCTGTAAGGCTTGTCCTATATCATCAAAACAACATTAATGTCTTTGTACTATAAAAGCCATGGGTTAGAATCAATTTTATGTCTCAGCTATCATCCTGATATAGTTGTAAAGCTCTGATCTAAACTAGATTGTCATGATGTCTGGGACATGTATTAAAAGCCTATCTACAAGAAGTGACAAGTTTAATACGGGATATTACTTACCAGACTTAAAGCTTCATATTGTTAATTAGCTAGATGAGCATTAGGATACCTTCTTTTTGAGGAAGGCAGCTGGAAGTACTTCTAAAGGAACTGGTAAGTCTGCTCAGTTGGAGACTCTCCAAAAGAATTCTTGCTTGGCTGAGACTTTCTCTAAAGCCCTGCTCTGTACACCAGCCGTACTTCTGTACAGCTGGACCTGGCTTACCTAGAGCAGTTAGAGGGTTACAGTCCTGCTTCACACAAGAAGCTTGGATGAGAGGTAGTTCTGGATCATGTCCACTTCTTACATGACAGTATTGATACAAAGGGAGGAGAAAGTGGGTATTTCAGTTTTGAGACAATGCTCTTCAAAGGAAAGAGATAAAGATGACATTCCACTCCTATTCCTTGCCTGATTCTGCATCCCACATCATCTTAATAAAAACACCATATCTTTCTTCAGGATTCTGCTAGTATCCTAATCCATTGTATCCAATTCCAGGTCCTGCTCGTTCCAAGGCACTGGTGGCACTATGTGGAATCCATTGATCCCATCACTGTCAGCATAAACTCTTGGATTGAACTGGTATTTTCCTTTTTATGTCATGATGATGATGCATCACTTTCATGCCTGCATGGACTGTCATCCCTTGCCAGCCAGGTTCAGCCCTATTGAGTGTGCTGTATTCAGAGTCTGGGGAGGGAAGAGCCCTTATAGATTCTCATTTTTTTCCTGAAAAAATCTTCCAAGGTTTCAGATCTGAAGCCCCAGTCCAGCAGAAATCACATTCACATTTACCTCAGTCAGGCAAACAATAGCTAAACTTTTCATGTCCAGTTTCTTATAAGCCAACTATCTTTGTACTGAATAGGAGATGACAGAACAGCAACTTCATCTCAAGCACATTTACATGCAAAGCTAAATTAGAATTTAAAATCAGATTAATGTGATAGGAAGGGGGTGCAGAGGACTTTTGAATTTTCATTTCCTTGTGATAGTTTTGTTTTGCCTGGAGTTGGATTTTCTCAAGTATAATTAATTTTTCTTCTCCCCAGGCTTTGATTTTTCTTGCTCATGTTAACCAGTATGTATGAGAATTCCAGGGATATCACAAGAATAGTTTGGGCTGGAAGGGACCCATAAAGATCATCTAGTCCAACCCCCTTGCAATGAGCAGGAACACCTTCAACTAGATCATCTCAATGCACCAGAAGGTTTTCTGATTCAAACTACTTTATCATGAATCCTACTTTAATATAATATTTAAAAAAAAAAAGGACCCTTTGAAATAACTCGTGAAAGCTGCTTCACTGAAGTACTTACTGCTTTCTTTTTTAAACCTTTATTAGACTGGAAATCTGCAGGGGGATGAACACGTGCATTCGGCTGCTTTTCAAAGACCACATGATATTTTTCTCATACCAACATCAGACCAAGTGTTTGCAGAGCAGGGAACCCACTTAGGTATTTCCCTCATGGAGAATTTTTGAGACGAGACTGGGTATTTTGAAAGGACAGCAGGTCCACAGCCCATACTGAACTCTTGCACAGCACTAACTACAATCAGGCTGTGTCCAGTGCCAGAACAGCACCAACAATCTAAGAGAGCAATGATTTAAGCCTGCCTTAAATTTGAGCAGCCCTTGAGGTAATTCAGAGGTACTGATTGTGTGTCCTCTGCTTTGTAAGGTCCTGATGCCAACAGACACACACACTCTTGTGCCCTAAGCTGTGCCTCACAAATAACCCCCTCTGGAGGAGCAGGTCAGGATTGGATCGGTTGTGCTAGGCTGGTAGCTCCCAGCTGGCTGGGTGATGCATTAGCTGTTGCATTTCTAGCTGTTCTTACATGCTGCAAGAAAAACACATAGTGGAGCTAAACTCCATGGCCTTCCTGGTCATAAAGGTCTTGCAAAAGTCACCAAGATCCTGTTGTTTGCTGGAGCTCTAGTGAATGGCACACGCTCCTGCTCTCTAAATACCAAAAGTTGCCAAAAAAAACATAGCTATTGCAACCTAGGTGAAAGTCCCTTACAGAAATTATCCCTACAGCTGATGTTGGCAGCACTGTCAGGTGTTGGACAATCCATCTATAAAAAATTCAGACACGGATGCTAAAGACAATACTGAGATCATTTACATCACAAAAATCAAGTTGTCCTGGCTTGCAGCTGTTACCAGCTGCTTTCATATTGACAGATATGAATCATGCCAACATTTGTGGTTAATGGTTTCACCAGGACTATATTGGCAAGAATGTAAAGTAAAAGTTTAATTTCTTTTTAACTGGATATGAGCTACTCAAAGTGTTCCTTGCTTCCTAACATCCTCTCATGCAATCAGTACAACACAGTTATTCAACAGACCAGGATGAACACCAAATTGCTCAACACCTTAAATAATTTCCAGATGCAGATACCAAACTCTGTGTTTTGGGGGCTTGTTATACAAGGTCATTAATAAGCCAAGCAGCCAAAGTCACAAAACACTAGGACCGCTTCCCCCAGCTTCTATCCCAAATTCTGCTCAGGGTACCAGAAGATGCATGGTTTTCCTGAGATGTTCCCCAAAACAAATCAGGCAGTTCAGAGCTATGGGTTGACTAGGTGACATCTTTCCTCCAAAACTCGAATGTCTAAGCATCTCAGTAAAAGCAAATTTATGTATCCAGTTCTTGTCACTTGTAAGTGAAATAATGAAAACACCCATCTTGTTAGGAGAGTCTTACTGTCTCCTTCCACATACCCTTCCCTTCTATGTACAAGAAACCCAGGTAAGTGAGAAGGACAGCTAAAAAAGATCCTATTAAGTTTTGTTCTGCTGTCCTAAACTATCTGGTATCCAGCTGCCTGAGAGGGTGATGCAGGAACTGAAGGCCTGAGACAGAGACAGCTACTTAGTTTTTAGTTTTGCAGAAGAGCTTTAAGAGGCAATGTGGTTTTCCTTCTACTGATGTTTAAAACTGCAGCAGTATGTCAGCTGCTGTTACATGACAAAATATTTCCTGCATTTCCTTAAGACTCACTTTTGTGCCTCTGTCACCCCCAGATAGCTGCTACCTTGCTGTAACACCCTGTCTGTTATAAGTATTTTAATTAGACTTAATATGTACTTCCATGGTCCTTCTAGTCCTTAACAGCTATGTAAATGTATACATTAATTACATGTTAACATTGTATTGTAATTTCAAGCACCTGATAAAATTAACAGAACAGCAATAAGGGGAAAGACTCAATACACACACAAATCTATTTTTTGCAAATCCTTATTCAGATGAGCAGCGCACCAAAGCCTGGGCTGTTACTCAGATAGGAGCTGCACTCCTGAGTAGGAATGTCAAAAGTCTGAAGCTTGTCACTCACTTCCCATACATGAGTATGGCTTTCAAACAAAGGTCACGCATTTAGTTCTTCCCAAGATCTTCCAGCTTTCTACAGAGACCCAAGTGCTAATCTATCTCCAACTGCTTTCTGTTCCCTTGAGGCAGGATGCAGATCATGAAGCCCGTGTGGAAGAAGCAATAACTCGAATGTTGGTATGTGCCATAAAATCAGCAGAAAATCCTGGCGATGGAGATCTCTGGCTCAATCCCACAGAGGTAAGCCCTCTCTTGCTCCCATTATAGCAACAATAACGCAGAAGTACTGACGTTTTGCTTAGCTCCCCTTGAGTCTTTCTGCTGGCTGAGAGAAAGAATTTTAAATTCTTTCCTTTCACATAGCAAAAGCAATTCAGAGAAGATAATTGCACAATGCTGAATTGAAACATATCTCCCTTTAACTGAATGTAACCTGGGTGTTTTCTTAGGTTGAGGCAACATCCCATGAAATCAATCTCCAGTACCTGAATAAAGCAGTATCTGCATATTTCAAGTGTCAAAAGGCAACTGTATCAGAGCCAGCATGTTCCAGCAGCACTGGTGCAGAACAAAGGACAAGTGCCTCATGCAAGAGGAAGAAAAGGGAAGTTGGCTGTGAACCAGGGGGCTGCAGATTACCAACCTGTGAACTTGGCATTCCAACATTTAAGGCAGAAAATCTGCAGAAAATACCTTTTGGGCCTCATCTTATTCAAGTCTTACCCCAGTCACAAGAAACAAGCTCAATGGGTGCAGTTGCATTCGAAAGTGACATTAAAGATCTTCTCCATGAAAATGAAGGAGGACACTTTGGAAAATTACACTGCACCAGGAAGCAGCTGGTAATGAGCAATGACTGTGAAACGCCTGCACGTCAAATGGATTCAGACAGCAGCCCGAATGCCTCAAACACAGCTCTCTCTACCAATGATTTGCTGGACTGTTTGGTTAATCCACACGTCATCAATTTAGTGGCTCAGCTGCTGTTGGAGAGAACAGGAGTTTAATGCCAAAGTGCTTTTATAATTTTTGAAATAAAGAAATCAAACAGTAACCTTGTTCTGGGTGTTTAAGCTCTGTTATAATTGAATGTATCATTTCAACTGATCTTTAGGTACAGATAGACACAGTTAACGGTGACGTGGCAAATTCAAGTTGAGCTGAAAGAAGAATAACTGTTTAATGATGGCTGGTAAGAGAAAGGTGTATTTAGTCAGAGTTCCTCCATGTTACAAGCAAAACAGAGCATACCCAGTTATACTCCCACCACACTGTGTGGATGAGATCTTTAAAGCGTTCTACGTGCTGAGCTGTGAAACGAGTGTGGCTTGACAACAGACAATGGAGGGAGCACTGGGACAGTTTCATAGCAGAGGGGGACAAAGAGTGGGAGAAGACAGACTGACTTGCTGTTGACCTCAGCTCTTGACCGCATTTAAAGTAAAAAGACCAGTAAATGATCAGTTGATCACATCATAAATAGTAAGTTCAAATAAACCTAACCTCAGCCAAGAGGCAATACACTCACTAATGCCTTTGCTTCCTCCCTTCCACAAAATAACTTCAGTTTTGTCACAAAGCTCTAGGATGGAGTGAGACAAAAGCCCTTGGCCAGAAACTTGCCTTCAGCTGGTTCAGAGACACTCAAAACTGGGAGACAAAAGGCCAATGGAAAGTTACCATTATGGTTTATTTAGAGTCAGATGTGCACAGTTCCCTATCTCTAAGGGAGAAAACAAAGCAGTTTTATAACTTCCTACCTCTATCCTACTCTTTACTGTAACAATCAAAATTTATTTTTTTCTTTTGGTTATAAGTGGTTGCTGTACTTGACCACCTTTTCTTCAAAGCATAGTAGTCCTTGGATTTGCTTTTGAACGCTGGGTGGCCCTTTGATTAAAAGGTTACAGAACTTCAAATACAGGCAAGAAGATGGGTTAACACTGAAGTTATGCAGGGAGGCTGGGGTGGGGGGGGAAATATGCCTGGAAAGAAAGCGGTTGACATCTTCTGGGATGTTCTTGCCTCTCTGATGATGAGATCACTGCCTGCCCTAGCCACAGCTTCAGAGAGGTTCTTCTGGGACAGCTCCTGTGAAACCTTTGTTTTCAAAACTTAGATTTCACAGAAACTTGCATGCAGGTGCCAGCAGAAGTGAAGAAAGCTGTTTCCACATTGATAACCAGCACTCTAGCTGATATTTCCTTTGCCTGATGACTATTCCCTGATAAAACACATGAAGGTAGTGCTGTTTTAACAAATATCAACTTCCACGAATTGATACTTGAAAAGTCATGATGGCAATGGTGCTTTCTCTCTGCTCTTATACAGTGCGTGCTGGCACAGCGCCGATGGACAAAGGGTAAGTGCTCTAGACAGGCACCAACAGGTCAGAAATCCAGGAAATCTTGCCATTTAAAAAAAATACTCCCCAAAACTTAATATGGTAGTAAGACAATTAAAAAGGCTCAAAGGTTCACACTTAACAAGCACAGAAACCCCTTTGGGATGCAGTTACTTCAGCTACTATGTGGGGCAGAATTTAGCTCATTCCTCTGGCTGGCTTGGAAGGAAAGAGGAAACAAAATTGTACATGTAGTTTAGTGGAGACCTTGGCTTTGAAAAGCAGATGTGACTTAGTAGTGGGAGAAAGCTGGAGAGGGACTTTTTACAAGGGCACGTATTGACAGGACAAGGGGTAATGGCTTCCAACTGAAAGTGGGTAGATTTAGATTAGATACTGGGAAGAAATTATTCACTGTGAGGGTGGTGAGGCACTGGAACAGAGAGGTTGTCAATGCCCCCTTCCTGGAAGTGTTCAAGGCCAGGCTGGATGGGGCTTTGAAGGAACCTGATCTAGAGGGAGGTGTCATTGCTTGTGGCAATGGAGTTGGAATTAGATGGTCTTTAAGGTCCCTTCCAACCCAAGCCATTTTATAATTGTACAATATCAGCTCTGTCTTTGACCCAGTTTAAATTGTCCTGCTCTACCCTCATCATTGTGTTCAGCACCCAATGACACCTTACGGATCATCTTCAGCAGCAATGTGCAGGCAGGATGTGATTCTCAGTGGCATGTAAGAAAACCCACTTTTCTGTTAATATTCCAAAGCATCTCAGAGTTGCACTGCTGCAACAAGACCAGAATTTAATAAACAGCACCACTGATACAGTTGATGTTTGTGGGCTGGCACTGCTGTGCCAGAAGGATTAAAAATTGGTTAGTCAATGCCTTAGTCACATCTGCTGCTTTTAGTGATTCACCAGGCTCCACGGGAGCAGATCTGTGGAATAAGGCAGTCCTGTTCCAATACATGGCACATCTCAGCAGAGCTTTAGTGACAGCCCTCTGGTGCCCTGCTGCTGCACTGGTCTCCTTTCCCAAGCTGATCACAGGGGCTGGGACCAGCCAGAGAGCACTGCTGCTGGCAACAGTGCTGGAGGAGGGGTTACAAATGCTTCATTTTAGTTCAAATAGTCAAACAGCACAAGCAGTCTTGCAGTAACTGAAGCTTTTGGTCCTGGGATAGGCACAGGCAGTAAAGCAGAGAAGGTGGACAGCAACACCATCTTCCAGTGCCCGCAACATGAGCTTCTTTAGCTTAAACTTTCCTTCCAATGCAAAGATCACCTTAACATAACCCTCACGGTACACACTGAACATTTCCTCCCTTCATATTGAGTGATTGTTCTTGAGAAGGCTCACTGAATGTTTCAGAGGTCTTCATGAGACTTGCCCCCGTGGGCAGAGGCTTCAGCATCTGTGTCTGAGGCCCCACCTCGGACTCAGTGTAGGAGCAGCTGCTTTTGCAAGGTTGAACCACGTGTGTTCAGAGGCACATCGCTCACTGCTCTGGGCAAATACCCTCTGCCTGGGAGTCACAGTTTATGCCTGTCCAGGTGCAGCCAGTGATTTAAGGGCCAGGAGCCATTGGCAAAGGGGATGGGGAAGAGGGCAAAAGAGTCTGTTTAGGATTCCAGGCAGAAGCACCAGGAGGACTCAGAGGTAAAATATAATACCTCAGACATACACTCAGCACACGGGTCCAGAGAAACAACCACAAATTCAGAAAGTCATGTATAGCAAAAGGCTCACACACCAAGAAGAGAAATTAGCAGCTCTCACGTGGTTGGCTGGATACCAAACACTGTTGTTTCTGACACTGTTTCTAAATTCATGGCCACTGCATGGAGAAGCCTGGGCCAGTTTCTTACATATTCATAGTGTTAAAAATAAATGCTTTCTGACCTCTCTGATAAGAGCCTGGTTCAATGAAGAACAGGAACCCAGTGCCTAGTCCTCTGCAACCACCAACAGAAAACTTCCTTTCCCTCCAAGAAAGAGCATTTCCCACTCACAGTAAGCAGCGGGCATGGCAACAGTTGAGATCGGGGCCTGGAGCCATTGCCAGGGTAGTCACAGTGGCGACATTCTAGTCATCTCTGCTTTATCTGGTTGACAATAAAAAGTTGCCACTGCACAGCTTGGTGATGAAGTTGAAGCTATGCTCCAGCCCAGGAGCAAGACCAGGTAGCGGGCTGGACCAGCACTCTCTCCACACATGTCCAGGCCATCCCCCTCACCCAGTGGGAACCTTGGGGCTTCCCTGCCCCAACCCCAAATTTACAGAGTGGTTCATGGGCCAGCCAGGTCCACCTCTCCTGGACTGTCTGACATGGCCACTTGCTGTCTCCAAGCGCAGCCCTCACCTAGACAGATTTGCACTTTACTTGTCTTCAAAGATGAAAATAACAAAATACCCATATCAAAGAGTCCCACCTCTCAAGAGAGCAGGAAGGAAAAAACCCCAAATAATTACATATTCCAGAGTATTAGTCTTTCAGCAAAAACCTCTCCACTACATTTTGATGGGTACCATTTTATTACACAGCACTATTTTCCTCCACATTCACACCTGTCAGGACTTCTGCTCTTGCACCATTTGCTTGATGCCACAAAGCAATTCAATTGCAGAGCAGTGACATATGTTACTCTATAGTATTAACTATAAACTGAAGTTTTATCTAACAAACACAGCATATTGAAGAGGCAGAGAGAATCCTTCCACAGAACCAATTGCCCTTTAAAATCAAGGCAGTGCTAAGGATTAGTGCTTTTGCCAACTTAACTCCTTGCTGTGTTTCTTGGCCACAAGTGTGAGCTGTTTAGATGCATGGCATGAGCAGGCTTCCTCTCTGGGGGAGTTCCCTGACATTTCTGGCATTACTACTTCAGTCAATGATGGAGAAAGACTTTTGCAAATGAATGGTCTGGATTTACCACCCGGTTCACCTGAACAGATCAGGAAAAGGAGCCTCAACCTTGTGCACCATTTTTTTCTGTGATCCTATAGCAAGACAGGGACAGATGTTGCCACATCAGCTGAAAGGCTACTGGGAGGATGGCACCTCTGCACAAAGAGCTACACACTTCAGAGCTGTGGTTTTGGAGACATCCCAAGTGGGTGGTACACCTAATTGGTGGTATTTGACTGTCTTAATGGGGTGACTGGAAGATAGAAGCTTTGGGCACCTTGGTACACTCAGCTCAGCAGGACCAGAGTATCCAGGACTCCGGGGAGGACCACAGGGCAGGGGAGACCAGTGGCAGCAGGTGCTGTGTATTAGGGGTGGAGGGAGGATTTTTATTCAAGTCTCCCATGGGCCTTGGTACACAAGCAGAAACACAGGAGTTCTCAGACGTCCCAGCGTCCTTGTGCTGAGGAATGTGGGGAGCCCTGTGGTGGGTAAAAGCATTCCACAAGCTTCAAGTGTTTCTTTGCAGGAAAATCTCATGAGCATTAGAGCTGCCCTGGTCCTTGAGTTATTGTTCCTCTACTTAGAGGGGCAGCCTGATGGAACAGACATGGCTTATCATGCATTCCAGTTTCTCAGTAAACTCTGTCTCTAGGTTTTGAGAGAACAGACTTTGCTCCTTCCAGAGTTCTGGTGAGACTGTCCCAGTAGTAAGTTCTGATTTTGTGTCATGACCCATGTAAACCACTTCATGAAGGTCTGAAGATGACGCTTCAAGCGCCAAAGAACTTGTAAACCCAATTTCCCAGCAAAAGAGGTCAGACAGGTCATTTGCAAAAAGGATTTTCATTTCCCTGGGGGTTACACAACTCACGTGAAGTCACTCTCTGCCCCATCATCACCGCAGGAAGGGCACCTCTGAGCTTGCTTAGCAGCTAGAGGGTTAACCTTGTTCCTAAATTCCTCTCACCCCTGCCATGCCCCCTCCTCCTACTCCCTGCAGTCTGGGTAATGCCCATCCAAAGCACCAGGCAGTAAAACTCACCCTTTCCATTTAAGCAGAACTGGCCATGTCCTGCCATGGCAGGGCACATTAATCCAGTCTAATTAGCAGCAGCCTTAACAAAGCTGGCTGAAAACCCACCATTAAAATGAAAAATGGTGTTGTGTAAGAAGGCGGCAGAGCAAGCGGGGCCATAATACAACTTACTGCTTTCCCCAGACAAACAGCCTCATAACTTACAAGGAGCTCGATGCCTTGCCTGAATTTTAGCCTGTCCTTCCCCAGGGACATTGCTCATCATCCTTGCTCCACAGTCACTCAGGGCTTTGTGTTTTATCCAAGGAGATGAGCACCCCATTGCAGCTAAAACCAGAGACTTCTGCTACATAGCAATAGTTAATGGAAATGAGGTTTAATTCCTTGTTTGCTGCTACCTTGGCTGAAAGCTAAAGAATTACAAAGATTGATGCCACATGCTACAACATAGATCATCACCCCATTAGCCATGGTCTTCTGCTGATACCTTTAACAGCCCCATCTTCCACCTGACAGTAGTCCCCTGGGGACAACCCAGCCTAAGTGAAGTCTTTCATCATCCAGGTAGGGACATCATGGGATCAAAAGTCTCCAAATGACCAGCATAGTTGACTAAGCATGCGAGTAGACCCAGCTGCCATTAAGTTACATGCACGAGGAGGAGCTATATGGGCAGATCAAGGCTAGAGGGCAACAAGGCCGACTTCATGATACCACACTCACCAACAGGAACATTCTCAGCCCTACAGCTGTTTCTTCTGTGTCTGCAAGCCTCACTATTACCATTTTTAACTTCAAATTATGTTTAAAACTATATTAGAAGAAACACTAGGGCATAGACTGGTAGAAAACAAGCCTGCCCTGTCTAGAGCAGGAGAGAAAGAAAGAGATGTCCAAGTAGGTCTTTTCCCATCTTTTTCTCTTCAGAGAGTTAATTAGCAAGGCAAGGTAATGGTATTTGTGCATTTACTGCATGCACTGATTACACTAAATTTTGTCCTGCATGTTAAAGTCAAAAACATCTCGCATCTGCCAAAAAGCAATCAGGACCAATTAATGAAGATGTAATTTCCCCAGATGCTGCTATTAACATAATTCACAGTGTTCCTAGCAACATGAATATAATTAACCCAGTTAACCACAGTTCTCATCACTACTGCACCAAGCTGCCTGTGCCAGCAGAGGAGCCTCATTGAGCCCTGTGCCCAAGTGGCATGTCCACAAGGCTGCAGGTCAGAGCTGTTCCCATTCCCCCTCCTCTGGGGGCATCTATGGGAGTTACAGACACGGCCCACAGCCCAGCAATGGCAAAGGTCACTGTTAAGAGGCAGGACAACACAATATTCCTTACCCCACACAATTCACAACTCAAACATACCTCTCCAACAGGCTGGGTAACACCACAGCAGACCCACCCTAGTGCTGGAAAAGGCACGTACTTGGGCTGGTCAAACACATGGCAAAAATGAAGAGAGTCTCTTCACAGAGGGTGCTCTCCAGCTCTTTTTTTTTTTTTTTCTAAATTTATACCCTAGATAACAACGCAGTAAGCAGACAGCTTTGCCTTCACCATCAGAAGCTCATAAACTTACTTACTGTTGGAGAGCAGCAGGACAAGCTGGGAGCCAAGAGTGATGCTCACTGATGGGCTAGAGTCCTACAGGGGCTGGTACCTGGATCCATCAAAACCTCCACAGACAGCAAGCCACAATCCAGGTCCAGGGTCCCCCGGAGTCCAGCAGCCAGAAAGCAAAAGGAGACAGAAGTGTTGTAACAACACAGGTCTAATGTCCCTTTTGAAGGCACACCTCAAGCCAGGACTGCTGGCCTAGGGCTGAGCTGAAATAGGGCTCCAGAGCCTATGGATGAGTAGGGGTCCCAGGTGTGCCTGGGAAGAACATTAATGCCTTCAGGTGCTTCTCCAGGGATAACAGATGGTCAGCAACCATTAAATGTTTTGTGTGCTGCAGCTGGGTTTAGGTGATGCTCCCAGTGATGATAGGAAGAACAGTGGTGGTAGCAGCATTTCCTCCCTGGTCTGTTCTAGTTCAGCCCTGCTCCTGCTTTTAAGATTGTAACTGGGGGTGAGGAAGAGGAGAAGATGAAGGTTCAGGTGGTCAGAACAAAGTTCAGGCTTTTCCTAATGCCTTGGTCCTTACCAAGCTGAGGCAAAAGTCTCATCTCGTGTTTCTTTCTCTCATCTGATCACCTTCCAAATCCAGCAGGCAGGAGCTGAAGCTGCTCGTGGAAAGGGAAGGACAGGACTGAGCCTCTGGCAGCTCCCCAGGCCATATTTTAGCAGCAGAACAGGATTGCTGCCCACCTTCAGGGAGGAGGTGTGTGCAGGAAAGATGCTTTAGACAGTCCTAATAAATTGCACAAAGTTTTTTTCAATTTTCCCCAAACCGAGAGGAGAACTGATGTTTTCAAGTGGTCCAAATTGGTCAGAAGTGCCTTGAAAGGACTTCTGGGTTGGGTTTTGGGGCTGGATTTTGTATAATCCTCCTCCATTTTCAAAGAAATTTCATATCAAAAAAACATAGGAGGCATTTCTAAAACGCTCAGGAAAGTTAGAAGGGTTTTACTTTCCTGAGGGAAGCGCCCCTAATTTCCCTCTTAGACATTTTTTTTTCTGGTGAGAGAGGAAACAAGAAAGAGGATGTTAAAAATTAATGAATGCTTTTCTTTCCCCCCACAAGTGTGGAAAGTTTTCAAATGAATTTAAACTATTCAGTTCTTCCTTTTGATAGCTTTGGTCAATAGGGAGTTGATTTCCCAGCTATCTCTGGGAGTACCTTGAAGCTCCTAAAATTTGGAGAACATTGACCAAACCTCATTTCCTAGCTTGAGACCACCAGTGCTTTAAATAATTCATCTGGTTTCTTGCAGATTGATTTAACTTAAATCACCTGAAAATATTAGACTTAAAAATGTGGGTAATCTGCCAGGTCAGAAAATGCAGGACATTTTAATGAAAGCAGAGACCTCTCTAAACCAGTAAGTAGTTTAACAATTACCTGATATAATAACATGTAAAAAGATGCTATGGGCAAAGGTGAGATCATTCATGTTAATTAAAATATCTGAGCTGCAGCAGTCCTGCCTTAGCAGTGGATTTAAGCTGAGGCATTGTAAAGTGATGATGGAATGGTCATTGCTTTTGGGTAATTATGGAAGAAACAAAGAATTGACAAGAACCTTCATCGAGGGCTGGGGAAGCACCACCAGCTCCTCCCGGTCACTGGGTGGGTGGTATCTGGGGGCCTTCCTGGGCACTAGTGGAAAAGCAAGGTGCCAGGGAGGAGGGTGTTGAGGTGAGAGGCTGCCAGAGGTGTGGGCGGCTGCTGCCCCCAGAATCACCTGAATCCAGCTCTGAGAAAGGTCAGGATGCCTGCTGATCCCAAAAGTGACCTCCATTTACCTTTCGCTGTGGCTACAACCCTCCTGCCTTTTGCCCCTTCTCTGAGAGATGCAGCCACCAGACGGGACTTGCTGACAAGAGCCAGGAATGACTTGGTGATGCATTTCAAGGCATTTTTGTGCAATGTGCTGCCCTTTTGCAACTTCTTCCCCCAGGCAGGTGCTCCCCTAAACCCCAGCAAGGCTCAGCCACGCAGGCTGCCCGGGCTGCATGGCAGCTCCAGGACGTATGAAGTATTCATAAGGAAAGTGAGCGAGAAAACAAGCAATTGGTTCCCTGGCCAAGTGATTAGAGCATGGGCGAGGGGCAGCTCAATTACTCATACCCAACAGAGTGGCTTTGACACCAGGGAGAGCAAAGCCTCACAGTACCCTGCTGCCAGTGGCTGGAAGCCCCCCAAGGACAAGAGAAACCTCCACTTGCTGCTTCCCTGTCCACATCCCACTGGCGTTCATACCCCTTTTACACAGGATGTGTAGAATGGTTTGTGTCAGAAGGGACCTTAAAAATCATCTCATTCCAACCTCTCTGCCATGGGCAGGGACAACTCCCTCTAGACCAGGTTGCTCAAAGCCCCATCCAACCTGGCCTTGGACACTTCCAGGGAGGGGGCATCCACAACCTCTCTGGGCAACCTCTACCAGTGTCTTATCACCCCCACAGTGAAGAATTTCTTCCCAATATTTCATTTAAGTCTATCTTCTTTAAGTTTAAAACGTTACCTCTTGTCCTATCTCACTACAGTGCCTGATCAAGAATCCGTCCCTGGAGTCTTTCCTGTAGGCACCCTATAAGAACTGGAAGGATGCTATAAGTTCTCCCCAGAGCTTTCTCTTCTCCAGGCTGAACAACTCCAACTGTCTCAGCCTTTCTTCAGTGGAGAGGTGCTCCAATCCCCTGGTCATATTCATGGATATCCTCTGGACCTGCTTGAGCAGGTCCATGTCCTTTTCATGCTGGGGCCTCTGGTGCTGATGGAGGTTATGTGTGGTGGGGGATTAAAATGTCTGAGACATTGAAGAAAAGCCAGCAAGGAAATCTGTTTCCTCCTGAAAAGCAGAGATAATGTCTCCCTCCTTGCTGGGCTACTGCTGGTGTGATGCCCAAACCCCTCCGGTCTGCCCCAGGGTCTCCCATTGGCACATGGGGAGAGTGGCTGCTCCCTCAGCATTGCCCTGCATCCTTCTGGATGTTGGACTCTGCCTGCTCTTGCCACAGAGCACACAAAAACATGTTCACCATTGCAGTGAAGGTTAGGGCTGAGGGAGGATCGTCTCCACCACCCAGGAGCATCAGCCCCACCAATGCACAGCACGTGCCAAGGTGGCTTTTTGAACAAAATTGTCTTTTCTTTTTTTTCTTCACTATGGTAATTCTTTTATTGCCTCAGCTACAGAAAATCAATGCATCTTTTGGTTATAAGTCCTGGCTTGAAGCTTTCTGTCCTTTAAATCATCTTCCTGTGATTTAAGGGGAGGTGAAATCCCTCTCTGGTGCAAGCCGCTGCAATGCCTTCCCCAGAGGAACACCCTCCCCCCCAGAAGGCCATGTGACAGCAGGAGGTGCAAGAAGGACAAAGCCCTTCAACCTCCTGGCCCCTGGCCACCCAAACAGCACCTTCATGATGACAGCTCTGCCCGGGCCTGCTCCTCCTCCTCTCCTACACCCTGCAGCCTCCCTGCAGCACTCAGAGTGGAGATCAGTGCTGGCAGGACCCCCAGGTCCCAGATGGTGCCTGCAGGTGCAGCTCTGCACCACCAAAACCCCAGAGCATCCTTTTGACATGCAAATGGCAGAGACTCCAGAAACCACTGGGTTGCAGCAGAGATGGGGCACAGGAAGGCCATTTCCAGCCCTGCTCCTGGCATCGCAGCAGCACCCGCATACTCATCCAGCCAGATGTTATTAAAGCCTTGATAAAATGAAACAGAGCACTTTTAAATTCTCCCTTTGGATTTATCTAGAATAAATTCTTCTGAGAGAAACAGCTAATTTAGGGGTTACTTTTAAAGAAATTTGTCAACTTGCTGGGTTAGAGCATCGGTGTGAGGGAGCTGCAGTCCCTGTGCTCGGCTGGGGACAGCTGGTGGGATGCTTACGGGGTCCACATGTTTTGCTAATGCTTTATGGTCCTGGCTGAAACATCAGGAGGACATGGAGAGTCCCAGGAATAATTTTTTGAAGTTCTGTACTGAAGGCCTTTCCCTCTTTCCTGCTTTCAGATTCATTTCTTTAATTTCCCCCCTTGAAATAAAGACTAATGGTGCCAAATCCAAAAGCACAGCTCTTTTGTCTTACCTCACAAAGAAAGAAAATAGCCTTGCTCCCCTTTTAATGCTAATGTGTGAAAAATCTCCCAGCAAAATTTCCATTTATCAAGGCAGTCTGAAGGGCACACGATGGAGGAGCTTATTGCCCTGCCACCTATTACCTTGTACTTCTGTTTGTGTTACCAAGTGGTATGATTAAGAAGATTGCTTTTTCTTTTAAGTGTCACAACACAGAAAATTTATAGCGAGGGGAAGCAAGAGAAGACGAAGGTGCAGCTTTATTTTGATATTAGAAAGTTTCCTAACAGTTAAGAGAGAGGCACCAAGTTTGAGGCACAAGGTGATTTTCAGCATCAATGCACTGCATGCCCCATGTCACTGAGGGGTGGTGGGAATCTGCTGATGGAGGGATCAGGTTGGGTCTCTGGTGATGCCAACAGGCCAGCTGTCCCAGCTGCTGGGAGCTGCTCCACCATGTTTATCAACCAATAATGGAATAATACTGATGCTTTTCACTGACCTCAACACAATGTTGTAAACAATTATTTATAGAATTAATAGAGAAGTCATAACCCAAATGAATGATAACATTTTAAAGTAATTATTTGCTACAAATGAACACAAATGGTTTCAATATATAACACATTAACTCCAGCAGTGGGGAAATTCATCCTCATTAGAGGTGCGCTCGAGCTGCTCTGCGTTCATCAGGGCGCTTGACTCTGGGGCCTGCCTGAAACTATTCATCAGCTGCAAATCCATATTTTCTTCCCTACTGTATAAACTCCTCATGGCTTTTACTTTTGAGTAAAACACACCTTTAGTGAGATTTTCCTTTTTGTCACTTAAGTGCTCCACTTTGTCCCATTTAATCCCGCAGGAGGTACGGTAGCAGGAGGACTCAGTGCAGACATCAGGCTCATCTGCTCTGACATAATTTTTTCTTGCACAGAAAAATTGTAGCAGACAAGAGCATTTTAATGCTGGTATCCCCTCTGCAGCTGCTAAATTCACAAAGAAGAGGGAGGATGAACCCAGGTATCTACAACCTTCCTGATGGCCTCAGGTGGAAGCTGCTCCCCAACTCTCCCAGCCAAACCCCATCACTTGGCCAAACAGAGATCATGCCTTAAGCAGATTGTCAGGGAAGATATCCTGTGGGCATAACACAACTTCTTCCACTTAATTCAATCACTGTATAGTTAGTTTACCTTCTCTGACACCTCATTTGTACCAAAGGCACACGATTTCCACCCTTCATTTTTATCCTTCCAGGCAGCTGACATTGGACAATGCAATCAGTGGTGACAGAAAGTTTCTGTTTTGATTAATGAGAGATAAAAATTCTGGGGGAGGAGAGGCAGAAAAGCAGTGATGGAGGAGGACTCATGATAACTGAGGATGATTAGGGCAAATACCCTTAATGTCCTTCAGGTGCTCCCAGTGATGGTGAGGCCAGCCACCTGGTGCAGGCTGCCCAGTTGCCCACGGGAGTCGCTGTCATCCCACTGTACATGGAGCCCTGCCAGCATGCATGGGACACCCTCTGACTTGGGTAGCTCCCTCCCTGAAGCTTGGTGGTTTATATTCCTTATATACTACAGCTCTGGCTGCACCTCATCCTTTCATGAATGTGTTGGCTCTTAATTTCGATGACACCTCGTGGCAAATGACTCCTGTTAAATATTTTCTTGAGCTTTGTCAATGCTGTTGCAGTGTAACCATCTGACTTTCTCTTTGGTGCCTGTCTGATAGCTATGGATGGATGCAGGCATGTTTGTTCTCCTCTAATCCTCCTCTCCCAAATTCTCTCTTGGCCTCACCTCCATCACCCCACTTCACTCAGTACCTCATCGAAGACCAAGGCAGTGAGATCTTATCTTGACAGACCCTCAGCAGGAGCAGGGTTGCACCTAGACAGCTTAGATTTTTATTAAGCAGCAAGGCACATCCATTCCTCCAGCTTACATGGGTCACCATCATGGTGGCACTACACAAACCTCGAATGCCTGTTTTGCTAATGGATGTGTGTGACATCCCCATACTCACATTAGCCTATTTTGCAAGGAATTTAATTTGCTTTTGGAAACTCATAATCCTCAGGAAAGCAAAATGAGAAGAGACTTGGCTCCTTCCCAAAAGAAGCACCATTAATAGATAAAATGTTTCCCCGAGTGCTGTGAGTTTGCCTTGGCCTTGTGCAGCTTAAACACATGGAAATGGGAAGAACAGCTTTTATTATTACTAGTTTTGTCTGTTTGTCATTATGCCTTCTCCATGGTCCCTCTGGCCAGGCTGGATCTTTTCAGCTAGAGGTTAACAACCCAGATACCCTCCAGGCTGGCTAGGAGCTCCTGGGTCATCTCCTCTTGCCTGTCCCTCTCCAGCTGCTGGTATTGGGTCCATCAGCCACTCTCCATCACCTGCACCAGCTGCAGCATCCCCGGGAAACAAAGCCACTACATCAAAGCACACCATGTGGCAGAAAACCCGATAAGCTCCTCTGGCAAAGCACAAATCGGCATGGAAAGCATTACTTGGGATGCGGGATATTCATGCACAGCAAAACCTTTCACTGGGAGAGAGCTGGCTTCTGTCATGGCCCATTTCAAAGGGTTTGCACCAGCCGGTTGCCCCACTGCTGTTTCCCCAGCACCATTGTGCAGGCAGAGCTTGGGTGGCACAAAGCAGGTCTATAGGGGCATTTATGGCCATCTGCTGTGGGGTTGTTCTGTGCAGAGGTGGATCAGGTGTGGAGGCAGAAGGCAGTGATGGGAACAACACAGGAAGAAGCAGCGTTCCCACTCCCAGGCATCTGTGTGCGTTTGGGTATCTGCAGAGAGATGTCCTCATTACTGAAAGTGAGGGTGATAAAGAAGGAGCCTTTTCCAACAGAAATATGTTCTTATTTACTTCTAGGACCTAAAATGTTACCCGTGCCTCATTCTTTGTAGGAGCCATAGGAGCAGACCCACCAAAGTCATCTTTGTGGAGAACAGAAGTTTGGAAATAACGGGAAGCTTTTATCCAGAGTAAAACCTTTGTCATAAAACTTCAGAAAACAAATTTCTTTTTCAATGGGTCCCCTGTGGCCTAAAAAATAAATATCTGAAGATTCATGTAGTAGTAAAAGTCAATAAAAATCTTTGAAGCAAATGGGCTATTGAAGAATTATGTGTGGAAATGAATGGATGGATTCTTCTTAAAATCTCTTCAGAGAGGTGCCCTGACATAATGAAGACACAGCAGGTGCATTAGTAAAAAACCTCTTTTTAATAACTGCTATACCTTATGGTTTTCCTAAAGTGATGGTTTACCAGATGGAAAATCCACTTAAAGATTTTTATCTAGAAAGGAGGTTGCAGTGGGAAGGAGCCCGCTTTGTTCTCCATCACCTCCCTGGGATGGGGGATGCCATGATACTCAAGAGCATCAAAAGCCTTCCTTCTTTTTTTCCCTGGCAAGAGGTGGTCAAAAGATGATCTGAGGTCCAAAGCCAACTTAATGGTAGCAAAATGCAATGAGAAAGACATGATGTTATGGAAATATGGTGGTTTCTGACCAGGGCAGTCCCAGACAGCTCCCCCACAGAGCACTCGATAGCCAGAAAATGAAATGCACAGGACCAACCCCTCGCTGTCCCAGAGGCTGGGCTTGCTCGTGGAGGTGCCTGTGGCTCCCTTGGGACCCCCATTCCTTGGAGCACCAGCTCTGTAAGCAAGATCCCAGTATGCAGCACTTGTTCTGCAGCTCGTAACAGGTGTTTATTAGCCCCCACAGGGAGTTTTTCACGCACCCACTTAAGAACACAAGCCAAGTCAGTTTTATGTAGGTGCTGAGCTTTGCTGTGGAATCATCGCTCCTTGCTTTAATTATTATTGATTTTCATTTTTCCAAGGAAATAGTGGGCCTCTCCAAACCCCCTGCTGCTGACTCCAGAGATCTTAGAACGATTTTGGCTTAGCAAGCATTTCTCTTGCAAAACTAAATATTTACACTGCAGCTTTGTAAACAGCCAGACCTCAAAGGGGGGTTATTTTTAGCATTCTTGAATTGCAGCAAGGGATTCGGACGGACACATCATGCAAACTCTGACATCTTCTTTTGCTGTTTATTGCACATTGTTGCTGATGGGCTCAGGCCCCTCAGCCTCCTTTCTAAGAAGGTATTTCACTCCAATTACTAGTATGGTGAATCCAGATGGATAGGAATTAGACTGTCATTACTTTATGTTGCATCATCTATCTGTATGCCAAATGTACATCTGCTTGAGTGCAGTGGTTTAAAATCATACAACATTAAAAAGAAGAAAAAAAACAACAAACCAGCAACCAAACCAACCAAACAAACCAACCAAACAAAACCACAAACAAACAAACAAACCAACAAACCAGCCTATTGTTAAAACATGATATTCAGAAGGAAGAAAAGTTATTCCTTAGTCTACATCTAAAGAATATGTTGCCAATCTTGGCATGATTCTCCACAGTCTCCTCTCACAGAGAAATTATTTACTCAGCACTGAACAAGCTTGAGTTTTGTTTACAAGAGCTGACCTAGAGGTTATGTTATCCATAGATTGCTGCTCAAAAGCTGTGTGGGAGCATGTGCATGCCTGATAAGGTATTGAAGCAATTACAGCCCCCCTCCTTGATTTTGGCCAGGGTCTCCCTGCATGGTGAATAAGGGTTTTAAATGCATACGTGTGCAGCATCTCTGCACAGTCGCCCCCAGCTTTGGCTAGCTGCCTGCAGACATCGCTGATGCTGTGAGGAAGCGTGAGGAGATGGGAATTGCAGGGGATGAGCAGCCTGAGTTAAACACAGTTCAAAATAGATAAAGGAAATGAAAGAATTTTTCTCCTCTGGTCCTACTGAGAAATGCTGCAGCTTGCTTTTTGGACTGTCACACTGGCCAGGACAGCCTCCAGCCTCAGCCATGCCTTCAGAAGGGTTTTAACTCTTTTTGGGGCTTCATCTGAGCAGTGAAAATGGCTTGGTCCCCGTCTCATGGGAGACAAGTGAGGCATCCCCAAACCAGCCTTGGCTCTGCCATGGAACCAGTGTGGGTATCACCAAGGGGCTGGCAGGGAAGGACCACCAGGACCACATTCCAAACTCCTATACTATTGCTTTGCCTCCCAGGGTGAGCATCCTCACTTCACCAGGGGCTTGGTGATACCTGATTTGAACAGATCAGCAGAGACGGGGATGCAAATGACCAGCAATGGATCTTCCCTAAAGAAACTTCACTCCTGAACAGGAATGATGCTGCTGGCACCTTGCCTGGGCAACAAATAAATTCACCTAATTAACAGCCTTGTTCATTGGTGGCGTGTCTGGGAGGCATGGAGGTGAACATGAAGATCAAACCCCTGGGTGGGCAGGGGACTCAGACATGCATCCTCAAAAGCAGTTTCTGCTTGGCTTTCAGTGTTTTGGGACCTCATTGACCATGAATGAGGGCAGTTCACTGGGACCCTCCAACACCAGCCCCACCACATGCTCAAGACTTTTGACAAATTTGATTAAAATGAGACGTGCTCCCAGTACCACACAGGAACAGAGCTCACATTTCCAGCTAGGGATGCTTCATATGGTCAGAGGTTTGTCTGACACGGTTAATATTAGGCAAACAATTTCTGATAGGTTAACATGCCTGAAAAGATGGGATTTAAATTTTCATGTGAAAAAGAAAAGCTGGCGAGTGCATGCTCAAATTTATTCCGATTTTTCACTGGGGAACTTATTGCAGTTTGCAGAGTGCTGCTGGGGGGAGAAGGACTGAAACCAGCTCCTTATGCTCTGCCATTCAATTAATTTTAAGCACTTTGCAGTAAAACACAATTTGGCTCAGGTTCTACAAGTGAGAAGACAGTGGTTGAAAATGCCTGGCTCACCCAGCTGTGTTGCACACCCCAAATGGCAGCCAGGCATGGAAGCTTTTCCACCTGAATATTAAACAAGAAATGGAAGGTAATTCAAGCCTCCTAAAATTAAGGGTCTAAATCCATTTACATTTGAAAACTCTATAATCAAGTAATAAACCAAAATATTACAGCTTGCATGCTAAATGTGAATTCATTTTCTAAAGAACATATATCTAAAATTACATTACAGCCCCTCATTTGTTTAGCCTGCTTCAGTCCCAGCTTGCAGGAAGGAAAAAATTGCATTGAGGAAGGACTGAAACCCCCGAGCCCCAGAGCCACAGTGTGTCCCTTCTGCTTTAGTCTGCGTGGGCTCAGCCAGGCTTTTCCTCCCAAAGCTGTCGAGGCACCTGTGGCAGCACGAGCACCTTTGTTCCCTGGGGGCAGATGAGCTGGTATCTGACCCCATCTCATGCCTGACCAGCTCCTTCGGAAACCCTGTGCCAGAGCCCATCCCTGCTGTGTGACCTGTCTCTGAGGTGACTGCTTGGAGATTCTCACTCTACCCCGTCACACAGGCTCTCGTGCCAAAACATAGCAAAGAGCCCGGTGCTTGCCCCATCTCCATGTCCTTCAGCAGCTCCTCTCTTTTTATGGATTATTTACTTTATTTCCTGTTAGTCTTCTGTCTGCTCAGCCTGAACAACAGCTCCATGCCAGCACCACCAAAGTCCTACATGTCACTTAGTGAGGGTTTGCAATGGGGCCAGTGTGCAAAAGGCTTCAGGAAACTTCTCTGTTCAGAGTTTCCCTCACCCATCAACTCAACATCTGTTACTGGTTTATGAATATTTAAGGACCTCGTGTACTTGTGCACAGCCTGTTGCTTCAAAGTTTCCCCCATCATAGTCAGGGGGAAACCACAGTGACATGGTGGGCCTGGTGGCATGGCTGCATCTGACCACATGTCCAGCACTGGCTGTCACTCACCCCAACCCCTCCTCACTATCCCCAAGGGAAAGGCAACATGCCCAAGACCTTTATTTCCCCATGTCAGGGTCACCTAAACTCATCTGTCAGTCCTTACCCTTTTCTATTTGTTTTATGAAGCCTCACCAGCGGCCTCCACTGTTGAGAGCTTCTTCTTTTCTCTGTGCATTTTAAGCTCTGCAAGGCAGAGAGACAAGAGCCTTTAGAATCACGTACATCAATTATTGACACAGGATTTTCATTCCGTGCAAGGGTGCAATAAGCAATGCAAATAGCACAAATAAAGTGTTTGATATTTAGTGATACCACACTGGATGGGGAAGCTCTTGAACAGGAGTGGCTTTCTCGAGCCAGTGCAATGCAGAAGGACTCCTGTCTTTCATGACTAATTGAACCCTAATGATTTTCCTTTATCATCTGAAATGAAAACAAAGGATTTAAGGGATGTTTCATTGTGGTGCTGTGGGTCTTTCTGTTCATTTATTATTCTCCACATTAAAAGCTGTGCTTTGACTCGTCCTTCTGAACTCACTTCTCTCTTGTTGTTGCTGGTGCTTTTGTAGTTCTGTCCCTTTGCCTTTGACGGCCCAAAACCAGCTGCTAAAGCTCTTACAGCCCCAGTCAGGAGCAAAGGCACCCAGACCACCCCCATTAGCTGCTCTGTCCTCCAAAAACTTGTGGATTTGGGTATGTTGAACTAAGTGTACATTCCCTGGGTTGCACAGGCAGGCTTTGTGCCAGGAGGGAGACACAGGTGCATGGTTGGCCCCAAGGCACTGGGGAATGAACTCACCCCCAGCTTTTGTGGGAACAATGGAAATGTCAGAAGGGATCAGGGCAGGGTAGATCTTGAAGCAACAATGGTTCATTCCCTGCAGCCAAGGGACAATGATTTGGGATGAGCTGTTTGCTCACTCTGGCTCCCAGGAAATGAAGCCCACCACCCGCTCCCCAGCATGCTCATGCACCAGCCACTGGGTGTATATTTAACATAGGGAACAGAGGGAAGACTTGGTTTTGACAGGAAAACACCCAGGGTGTGCATCACATGTACCTGGTCCTGCACTGAGCCCTGTGTTCAAGCAGAGGCACCAGTGTAAAGTAAAGATGGCAAGACGGGAGCAGGACCAAAGGTAAACTTCTAGCCAAATCATTCTGCAAATGGCAATGGCTCAAATCATACAGCTCTTTCTGGCTTTTTGCTGTAACTGAGGCTGGGCTGTAAGCTGCCGTCACAGCCCCACAACACATTCCCGAATTGCTGCCCAGATGCCTCCAGAGCTGCCCTTGGCACATTGGAGCTGGGGCTAATTTGAATTGACAGGAAAATTGGCCTCTGGAAGGAGAAATGCAGATTTGAGGTGAGTGTGAGCTAGTAGGCACAAAGCTGCGCTGCTACCAGGACCCCTGTGCCCCTGCAGGGTACATTGGGTGCTGGTACACAGGAGAACAATGGTTCTGTACCCATCCCAACTTGCCTGTGCCCCAGCAGCCAGTCACAGCCTGGACATCAGTGTGGAAATTCCATAGGTGTCAGTGTCGCCGAGCACATGCAGTTTCTCTGTGTGCATGGAGAAGGCTGAGGTTGGGTTTGGTTGTCCCGGCTGCCACCTCTCTGACTCCAGTGTTGACACTGAGCTCAGTGCCAGGGTCTGGCACAATCTCAAGGGGAGTAAAAGCAGAGGCAGAGCCCAGTCACAGGGTGCCAAAACACAAAGGCTGGGTGTTGTGAGGAGCGTGGTGACCCCCCACCCCCCTTACACCCGAGCAGTGCACCAGCTGTGGCATGGAGCTGCAGACTCCTGTCATTTTTCTAAGTATTCTTTGTCTCCTTCAGTGCCATTAATTACACTATTTCAATTAACAGACCTGAACCACTGAACAGACCTGTCCTGCGCTAATATGTTATTAATTGGGTCAGGTTGGATGGCAGCAATATTGAGTGCCATGCATCTCTGAGCTTTCATCTTCTGGCCCAGGCTCATTTCATTTATCTAATCACCTCCCTAGTGCCATGGAAGCCGCCTTTACTTTTTCCCTCTCCATCCACCTTCGAGACAATCTGAAACATTTTCTGCATTGTCTGGTATCAACTACACACTGAAGAGAGTCGTATCTAATTTACAGTACTCTCCCAAGAAAAATCAATGAATGTTTACATTACTATCCTACAATTCCTATTTTAAAGTAATTCATGGCAGAGCCAGTTCTATTAATTTTATTAAGCCGTTATTAGTGGGCAGATATTATTCTGCTCCATTGATCCTAAGTTGATGCAATTCCCACTTACAAAGTTAGCAGCGTATGTCTGAAAATTTCAATTCTGTTTGCAACCTGAAGCTGTATGTTAAAATCATGCCAAGCCATATGCTGGTGGTGGAAATCAGGAAAAGCTGATTCAACCCAAACATGAAACTGCCTAAATTTTATAACTTAAACCCTTTTAAAGCAGAGGTACCGATATCAGCCTGAACCCCAGCTGCTCCTGAATGCACCGTGCCAAAGGGAGGGACAGACTCAGATACTCTCTTCAAGCCTTCTATGTTCTATAGTTCGCAGAAATCTCATCGCTGCAGATTACTGGTTAACTGTAACATCCTCGATGGGAATGAGAAATTTTACACATGAAACTAAGTTTAGCTCTATCTGCACAGAAAGTATGGCAAAAGCCAGGACAGGCCCACGCCCAGATGAGTGTGCATTTCACTCAGCTGCAGGGGATGAATTTCATCCAGATGCCTCAATCTCTTCCTCCTCTTTTCTATGCAAAAAAAAAATATAAATAATTAATAGCAGATCAGTGTGGGAAATTGAGTGAGACAAACTGCTGCAAATCATCATGGTCTCAAACATCTCCAGAAAATCAAACAACACAGAGTGGCCATCTCATCATTAGAGGTGTATTAGGTCCCTTGGGGCAGGAGGGTATAGGAATCCCCATTGGTGATGTCCACCCAGTGGAGAGGCCATGTGGGTACCCAGTGCAGGCTCACAAGGCATAAAACTTCTCTGTAGTCAGTAGGAATGAAAACCTGCAGTTCAAAATAAAAATAAGGGCACATCCTTAAGCAGCTTGGAAAAACATTAGCTCAACCACACCTTTTCGATCGTGGACAGAAATATGCTTTGTGTGTATTTTCAAGTCAATAAAAAACTGCCATTCAAGGAATGTGACAAAAGAGAGAAAAGAAAGACAGTCCCTGCCCCAAGATCTTGCTCTTTAAATAAAAGATGATGATGGATGGAGACAGTGGAGAAGAGTGAACCAAGGAGAAGATAGGAGCCATCCCAAGAAGCTGAAGCACTGTCAGCCTCACCATTGTTAGGCTGATGATAAACAAAGGGTTTGGATGAAAAATATGACATCTACTGAAAGCCTCAGTCATACAGGGTGCTGAGGCTGGAACAGGAGGAAATTGAGCCCCTACAAGGCCTGTCTAACTGGGACCAGTAACCTTTGGAGTATGTTCTACTGGAGAGGAACTTCCTTCCTGATAATGCTTTGGCACAGAGTTATTTCAGAGTGACAGATGCATTTGTTTGGGATATACAGTTAGATCTGAGGCAAATAAGTGCTCCATCAAATGCATATTAAAACACCAAGAAGCAATGTATGAAACCTTCAGTAAAAATTAGGCCAAATCAGATTTTGAAACTATTTATATGACAATACTTGCAGTAGCTCAGAGCAGCATCAGGTAGCTGTAGATGTAAATCATTTGGATTTGGAGAGTGAGGCCAGGTTATACCAGTTGAGACTCTGTCTCCAGAGTTTCCCCAGATTAGCAGAAAGAAATGTAAAACTGCTGGTTCCTGGCAACAGGTTAATGCTCTGGAGAGTTGACTGATTTATGTGACATACTGCACTTAGCTAAAAATGGTTGTTCAACATTATAAACCAGCAACCTTGTCTCCCATGCAAAACAAATAAATTAAGATATAAATTACACACCTCTCTCCACAACTTGAGAGGTGTTCTGGCAGCTGGGAAGCTCTGCAGGGTGGCTGCATGTTGCTGTGGGAGGGTATGTGCTGGGGGCTTGGTGAGCTGCCTCGCATCTGCGATGCAAAAGTGGAGGCCACACCATTCGGGTGGGATGCTCCTCGCTGCCCACCTCCTGGTCCCAGCTCCCAGAAAGCTCAGCCACTGAGATTCACTGTGGGAAGGCAGCAATGGGGGCATCCCTGAGATGGGCACATACCTCTTTAATGGGGTGCTTGGGAAATGGGGGACTGAGCACAGTAACTTCCCAGACCTAGCAGTTCCTACCCTGATCATTAAAAAAGTTGTTCTGAAGTTGGTGCTGAAATAGAAGTTCAGATTCATGAGCATTTTTTTGCTGTTGAAAGGGTGGGGATTAGCATTTCATCTCCCATGTACTTCTAAAAAAGTATGTCTAGGTGGCTTTTTTTAAAACCTTTTGGAGAGTGAAGTTAAAGCTCCCCCTCCCTGTGGGAACTGGGCTGTTGGCAGCAGGAGCAGTGTGACCTCTTGCTCTAGAGGTTATGGGAGCCCAGAGCATGGACCAAGCCTGCAACCACCTCTCTTCAGGAAGATCAGAAGCACCTTAGCCTGATGTCTGTCTCCAGTGCTTGACACCCCTCACCAGGGGGTGTATAAGTGAAGCCCTGCCCTGCCTCTTCATACAGAGAGCTGAGTCCTTGATGGATACTGCAATAGAGTTTGGCTCATCAGCGTATCAGGATCTGTTTTATTTTATCTGCCTGCACAAGCCTGAATGCAGGGATATATCAGATTAACATGGCTGATGAAAAACATCCTCCTCTTTATCCCTTCTGACAGCAGCAACCCTTTATCAACAGTCTGAAGACAAAGTTTTCTCAGCTGTAAGTTTTCTGCCTTAGGGGTTTGGGTTTTTTGTTCCAGTAGAAGTTTTCTATTTTTTATTTCAAGAAAAATCAAAACATTTTGATGGAAGATTTTTCAGCCATCCTTATGCATTAGACGTAGTGGCAGACAGGCCTAGCACATCAACATCTGCTCCTTCTGACTGGATTAAATTTAATATCTGGTGTATGAGCATTAACATTCTCTCAGAGCTTTGCTGGGTTGGCCCAATGAGACATACCAGTCTTGGAGAGAAGAAAATAGCTCCTTTTCTGAGGGTTTCCAAATGCTTTTCCAGAGTGACCCTCTCATCACTTCATCCCCTCTTACAAAGCTACCTTCATAATGCCCTCCAATGAGGCTTTGGGGAGGACAGTGTTATAAATTACAGCTCAGTGAATGCTAATATACTGCATTTATCCTCACTGCCGCAGAGGCTGTGGCAGGGAGAGCAGGAGAGGAGAAAAGTAATTACTTCCCGCTCAGCTTGTCACCAGATCCCTTCATCAACCCTCTCACATTTTCCTCAGCTACATTAGTAACTTGCCACACTGCCGTGCTGGGGATGGATTCAGAGGGGTTGGGTACCACAGGCACTGGGAGCACTCTCAGTGCCCAATACACCCTGGGCTGTCCTATTTGCATGCACCAAGTCCCATCAGCCCTAACAGCTGCTGCTTGAATGACATTAGGATCCCCTAATCAAGTTGTGGGTTTATTGCAGACAGGAAATCTCATCCCAAAATCATCTCCAGTGTGGAGTGTGGGAGAATAGGAGATGTCTTCTCCGAGTTTGGGGTTTTTTTTTAAATATCCTTCAAAGGTTATGGATGTGAGAGACCAATGTTAAAGTCTCTCTCCTGGACAGGACTCAAATTCCACATCCTCATTCAGCAATGTGGATCAGCCATACATTTTGTTAAAAGCAAAGATACTGAGTCATGAACCCAAATGGAGGCAAATTTGTTGGTTGATGCTGAGATTCCCAGGAGTTTTGGCATCTTCCCGAGATCTGAAATTAAGAGAGATATCAGAAGTCCTTACCTGGGATATGTATTAAACTGAAGACAAATATTTCGACCAGCACCTGACAGGCAGTTTTTCTCTTTTTCTTCAAGTTCTGTAAGGTCAAATAAACAAAAGACCAACAGCAGGGGCCATTTTGCTCTGGGGAGATGGTGGTGGATGTGGAGACCACTAGTGATGCAGTGAAGGTATTCCACCTAACCAGCCTGGTACTGCCATCTCTGGGGTGTCACATACTGAAATCAATGTGCCATGTGATAAATTTGATGCACTTCATACTGAAATTGATGCATCACCTTTGGAATCAAATTTATCACCTCTTCCGTCACATTCCATATACTGAATCAGAGTCACCACCTACTGAATTAGAAACTTCACATTCAGTTCACATCACATCATAAATCAGGCCAAAAATGGAATTAAATGCATTGTATGCTAAGAACTCATTCATCAGCCCATAAATTAAACATGGGACAAGCTTCTTAGGTTGGATGTGACCGGATACAGCCTGTAGAGTCTGCTGGGGAAAGCACAACACAACTTAACTCACTGAGGGCTTGGCCATTAATTTCAGGTAATTTTTTCAGTGCCAGGATTTACAGTGTACCAGGTTCAGCTCTGTCCTGGACCAACCTGAAACTGTGATATCCAGCAATTTCTGCTGTTAGTGATTCTCCTGAACCATCCATGTTCCTCATCTGGAGGTTTAGGGAGGTGTCTGAAGGAGAGAAGTAAATTGGCCCCTGGCCCTGCTTCTGTACAGGGCAATGGCAGCAGAGGTCAAGAGGGCTTTGCACCCCTTGTTGTCAGCCAGCACACAATGTTGCACACATGCAGCACCTCTTGTCTTCAAAGGACTGTGTGCTACAAAGGGCCAGGTTCAAAATCCCAACGTTCTTGTCGCTGGAGAGGACCACCCTTCTCCTAAGCCATCAGCAGGTCTGCAGAGGGGCTGGGCTCAGCTGCAGGGGCTGCTGCGTGCCTGACACCCCTTTTGCAGTCTCTGAACTTCAAGGCAACAGGAGGGAAAAAAAAAACTACAGGCTCAGGAACTCATGTGGTGCCAGAGCATCTGAGAGAGTTCAGCCCTTGGCAGCAAGCATTGCTAGTTCTGAGTGACAGATGGGAAAAAGGAGCACAGAGCAATTGGTAGTGGCTGCTTGAGGCCAAAGCTAGAGACTGGCCCAAAGATAAGACTTCAGAAATTCTTATCTAAAACTGGGCTACTGTTATCTCCTTTTTGTTATCTATGTTAATTTTGGCTTTTCTGACAGCACCTGCCTGCCCTTGTCCCTGTTCCCCAGGGAAAGGTGGGACAAACTTCCAGCTCATCTGAAGCATGATGGAGTCGGATACATCCTTGGATTCAATCCACAATCTTTCCTTTTATTTTCCTATTCATCTGGGCCTCTCAAAATCTGCTCAGGAGCAATTACAGCCTGTCAGCCAGAAGCTGATGCAACTTCTATTTAATTAGCCCAGCAGCCAATAAAGATCTCATTCATCAATATTTCACGGAAGGTGTGGTTGCAGCAGGGGGGAGATCTGTCATTTTTTTCCTTACATCCAGATGGCTGCGGAGCATCTATTAGGGATCTGATCACACGCATGGACTCATGCACATCTGAGGAGACTGACCAGCTGGAAGACATCTGTCCAGAAAGCAGTTACGGGAGAAAATGGTGCAAGACTGTCCCAGATGCTATGGTAGCAAGTCCCATTGGTAACTCCATCTCCAGACCATGGTCAGCCTGGGCAGCAAGAGGGGGGTGGGATGAGCAACTTTGGAGGGCTTATCCTCTTCTGACCCATTTTGCTGTCCTTCCCAGCAACAGGAAAGAGCAGACATGTAAGGAGGACCAAATGCCAGCGGGAATTTGGGGACTCCTTCAGGGTTTGCCCTGTATCTGCTGCCTTTGCCCTGGGAAGGGGATAAGATCCCCTCTCACTGCGCAGCCATGCTGAAAATAAACATGTTAGAGATGCCAAAGCAGGAGAGGAGAAATTAATGACCAGACTGATGTATCACAGCAAAGTTTTGGGGTGTTCAACATGCCACAGAAAGTCTTTGGGGTTACATTCTCTTGGCCTGAAAGCTTCTCCTTAACTCAGGGTATCAAGTACTCAGGATACATTTGGCTTGGGCTTCTTACAGAGACTGGGCAGGGTGGCCAGGAGGGGGGTGTGTGTGTGTGAAAATCTGTACCCACGAGGTCCCTGTGCTGCTGGCTTTGTGTCACAAAAAGGGTTTCACCAGCTCAGACATGCAGAAGCAGCTCCCTGCAGGAATTGCTTGCCAATGCTGTTCACAGCCACACCATCACAGTTCAATGAACTAAAAAAAAATAAATCAGTTATCACAGGACAGTTCATAGATTACAAACATGAGTGATGGTATCTTCATAATTAATGATTATGAGAAAGCAGCTTAATAGTTTGGTTCCTTGTGGCTGGTTTGATTTGTAATACATGGCAGTTGGTGTAAGCAAAGCAGGTAATTGGAGCCAGTTTACCCTTGGTGTGTCCAGCTGCACTTCACAAACTTGCATGTAAGTCTGCTTTTTCTCAAAGCCTTAACCCCCAGCACCAGAAGAGGGATGAAAATATAACCACAACAGCCATATTCCTCAGTTGGGAGATGCTTCTTGCTGCTTCCCCACACGTCTGTAAGCTTCTGTGGTCAGCAAACACCCCCTGGCACTCACAGAGAAAATGCCTGTGCTCAGCTCCGGACCCTGATCCACTCAGCTTCTTGGTATTTATTATCAGGAACATCATAGCTGGCACATTACTGTGATTGATGCTGCATCAATCAACTGGAAAAGTGTTAAGCAAGCCTTAAAAAAAAGTGAGATGAAGTCTTAAATACCAGGTTAAAATGTCCATATAATGGGGATTATTCCAGGAGTGCAAGCACATGGGCAGACATGCTGAAATAGAGAGCTGTGCCTCCTCCTTGCTGCTCCATGCTGGCCACCTCTAGCTCCAAGCAATGAATGCTTACATTGTAAACGGGGATGGGAAATTAGTTGAGGGCACTTGCAAAGTGTATTCAGTGTGAGTTTGTGGTTTTACTGCTTATCAGTTAAAAAATACTGAAGAAACACTCTCTATTAAGACATTATTTCAAGCCAAGCTGTGGTGCTTACCTGCTCTTACTCTATTCCATTAAGTCTTGTTTGATTTGGCTTATTTTTGCTTAAGACCAATGTGACACACTAGACTCAGAGTTGCCAACATTAGTTATTTTTGCTAGGGTGATGTTTGGTATTTCAGAACTCCTAGGGGCAACTTTTTAGAGGAGATTGTAATATTTTCTTGCATTAAAACAAACAAAAGAAAAATTGTGGCCAGGTTAATTGTGGAGAAACTTCTGTGTGTTATCCAGCTTCCCAAACCTGAAAAGCAAACAACCAAAAACCCCAAACAACAACAGTAACAAAACCCTCAAATGTGTTAGCTTTTAATCATCTGTGATTTTCAAACATTATTCTCCTGGGGAACCCAGATCACAAATTTCCTGCTAACAAAAGGTGATTTTACTCAAGAACAAATTAACTTCTCATCTCCAAAGCCTGGCTCACACACTAGTGAATTTCTGTATTGTGTATGCAAGGCCCACAGTCAGAAACCACAGAGCAGAAATGGCCCAGTGCCCAGTACATGCTCTGAAGAGGATGCTTCGTGCTTGCTTTGAGTCTCTATTCTAGTGCTGTGTTTTCCCCCAGGAGATACCCCCAATCCCTGGGGGGGGGAGGGGGGATGCATCAGGCTTTCCCATGCGGTGTAGCATCATCCTTGCTTCACCTACAGCCATCTACACCAGAAACAACCTTCTGAAACAAGCAATAGCACTTCAGTCTTTTCTGTGCCCTTTACCCTCTGCTCAGACCTGGAACATGTGGAAAGAAGCTGCTACAGTCCCAGGATCTGGACTGAATGATTCCCAGTACTGCCTCCAGTGCTTTCCCAAGGACCAAATCCTGCATGTCTTTCTGGATCTCTCTTTTCTGTAGAGGCTCAAGGTGGTGTCCTTGCTCCCATGCTTTTGCTCAGAGAGAACCTCTCACTTAAAGCCCTTAGAATCTGAACAGGCCCAGTAAGCTCCATCTTGGGAGAGAAAAACAGCTCCTTTTGCCAGGCCATCATGTTATCTACTATATTTAAAATGACTACATAAACTAAGAAATTAATAACAGGTCTAAGCACTTTACCAGGTAAATTTGATTTCTACTTATGAGAACTGGAGGGAATAAAGCTAAAAAATTCCTTTGAGTATGAGATTTAATTCAAGTGCCAATGCTAGTTCTCCTATTGCACTTGTAGGTTTAGAGAATAAACCTGCTAGCAAACAATTGTCTTAAACAAGATAATCATTAATCCTGAATTCAACTGTTAAAAAGACTGAGATTGCAAACTAAGAGGGGAACAAGGAAAATCTGGTAATTTGTTTGTTAAATATTTGCAAACTGTCATATCAATAATGGATAATAAGAAAATTTTGGCCCTCCAGAGCTGATGCATAACACAGAGCTTTGCTGTATTTCACCTAAACTATTATCAATAGCACATTTATTATTATAATAGATGAAAAACAAGCTTCCTGGCTGAAAAACAAGATCAATTTGAGCTCGAGCTATTCTAAATGTTGTAATTAAAATGCAGCATGAATGCTCCTTTATAAAAAAAGAGAGAAGAATAGCCCTACTATAATTACATATGCCATCCAGCTCTGACTCAGTAACCTGAGAGAAAAAAAAAAAAATAGGCAAAATTGTTTTTTTGTCCAGTCAGACATTCCTCATCTTCAGAGCTTGATGTAGAGCCTAAGCTAACAGAGCTTCTCCTATGATGTCAGGATCCAGCCCCAGGCTTGAGGGTTTGATGCAGGGAGTCATCCTAGATTGCACTGAGCTCCCTGTGCAGGTCAGGATTTGATTAGAGTCCAGCAAAGAAACCCACCTGAGCTCTACCTTGCTGCAAAGATAACTGTAATTTAAGGGGGGGAAAAAACCCCAAGCAATGGTAGAAAGAGATAAAGAAGCCACTTGTGTGAAAGGTTTCACTCTTGGAGCAAATGCCTTGAGGACAGAAATGGTCAGTGACATTCTCTCTGCTCCACCACCTCCCACAGCGTTATCACACACATCAAAACGTCCATGTGGCAAACGTGACTCATACCTTCCCCAGCAATAAGAGGCTCTCAGACACTACCCTGGAGCTGCCTGCCTCCCTGCACAATTGGGTTCTCTTTTGTTCTGATGAAGGAGGGACTAGTGAGTTATGGTAGCTCTCTAAATAATTGCTTCTCTTATGTCTTTTAATCACGAGCACCACAAGGCTCATAATACCACATGCACAATCCAAATTAGCCCATAATACCACATGCACAATCCAAATTAGCCCATCAGCTCAGTTTATCAAGGGGACCTAATTTAATCCAGTGTTTGATGGTGACAGAAGCAGTCAAAGTCTGCCCTAATGATTTTCTAAGTTTTCTTAGCTTGCAGATCTGTGGCATGAAGGGGACTTGGACTCCAAGCACAGCACTGATAATAAATAGGAAGCCATGACAAAGAGGACAAAGTTGGCAAGAGCTTGACAGTCTGAATCAAGAGAATTCACAGCAGAAACCTGGAACAATAGTGGAGATTGAAAAGGCAAAATAAACCTCATGACGGGTGTCACCAAAAGCAACATCGTGAGACTGATCAAATAACTTGTTGGATACAATGGCTCCCTCAGAGGGAATATCACTATTGTGAGAGAGCCACCAAGGAGAGCTCCAGATCAGATGAATCCAAGCCTGGAAATGCAGAGCCAGAGGAAGTAGGAGCAAAGTGCTGGGGATGGCAGAGCTGCTCTGACCTGGCAGCATCCCCTCCCAGCCAGAGCACTGTAGAGTAGGCAGAGAACACACTTTCATATGGAAAACTGCCTGCTCTTTCTTCAAGCTGAAAAAGGGCTCAAAACTTCCAGAGCTGAACAGATTTGGTGTAGGTGCATCTTTAAAACCACTGGGATGACTTCTCTGCTTCTTCTCAGTCCAGTAGGTCAGTGGGCTTCAGGAAGTGTAATACAGTGACACCAGTTAAGACATGCTGAGCAGATGGAAGTGAAAGCCCAAGGGAAGGAGCCCAAATCCCTGGCTTCAAGTGATGCTGAACAATGAACAGCATTAGGACTAAAGGGACTAAAGATAAGGTTTTTACGGAAAAGCTAAATGCCCAACCTTCTCCAGAAAAGTGAGAGTTGACAGGAGAAGGCTGGAGTGGTGTTACACTCCATAGCTGTAATTGATGGATGTGCACACAGTTAAAAAAACAAAACAAAAACAATAAAAACAAACTCAAACAAACCAACTTTACTAGACAAACCCCGCTGGTTCTGAAGAACTCAACAGATTTAATAGTTTTCAGCTCAAACAGAAGAGGGAACTCAGGGTCTACATTACAGAAGCTTGAAGAGAGCTGTGGTCTGTGAGAAATGAGGCACAAGCCCTTTGGTTTTAACCAGTATGTACAAAAGGATGGTGCAAAGAAGGGCTAAAGAAGTCCTCTGGTAGGGATGCAAAGAGCTGTACTGTTAGCATTACAGCAGAGGGATTCTTCATGACACTATCAATGTTTTGGTAGAAGATGGATGGATTGATCATCTGCCTGTAAACAGGCAAGGCTGTTTTTTAATTTTATATAGAGTGCAGGTGCTCAGGAGGAAAAAGGAAAGAAAATACAGTGACAATAGCTCCAAAAGTAAAGCCATAACCAGCAGATAGCAAAGGGTGAAATGCAAACATTACCCAGGCTGTCTAATGCCTACAAAGGGACCGGCTGGTTTGAAAACGTATCAAAGCATTGGTCTCATGAGGGATATGCTCTTTGGAGGAGTGAGGGACCTGAATTTGCGGAGTCTCCAGAAAGGTTCTAATGTAGGCGGGCAGAGTGCTGACCCCCCTTTACTCCAAGGCCATGATGAGATGGGGGCACTGCACAGCTCCATTGGCCAGCCCTGAAATAAGAAGGAAGCTAATGACATTGGCTGTGAATGAGAAAAGAGGGGGGGAAAAAGCAAATTAAATACACTCTGTGTAAAGAGGGAACTTCCTTCTCTTTGCTCTGCAGATTGTGGGTTGTATAAAGTGTCAGGAAGCAAAGCTGGTGCTGACAGACCATGAATAGCACACTGACTGGCCAGTGCTGGAACCTGGGAGCTGCAGCCCCTAGAGAGGCAAGGCATCCGCGCATCTTCTGGCTTCTGCTGAGCTCAGGGCACAGCGGGAACTGGACTGCATGGTCTTGCACAAGGGGAATCATTGTGATTGACAGCAGCTCGCCTTTTCAAAAAGCAGCAGCTCCTGACGCCTCCTGGATTCTTGCTGGCCTATTTCATCTCTAAATTAGTCAGGAAAAATCCATATTGGCACAGCACCATTGAGAGGTTTCTGTCTTTGTGAGGACAGCATGAAGGCCTACTTGGACTGTGCTTGATGTGCAGGCTAAAGAGCGAAAGAGCCCAGACAAAGGCTCCGAGCACATTGCGTAGAGTCAGAGCTCAAAGGAACCAAATTCACTGCCACTTGAAGAACCTTCCTTTATGGGTGGGCACATAACACAGTAAGGGAAATGACAGTTACTCGAGACCTGATCACCAGGGCTGGGAAAGGAGGAGAATAAAGAGCAGAAAATGCCCTGCCATGGAGAATCAGCACTGGCACAAGTCTCTCTGTTGGGAGGAGTTGCTCTGCCCAGGCACACAGCCTGCTGCTTCTTGCCCAGCAAATTCAGAAGCCGAAGCCTTCAGCACCACAGTAATAACACACCTCCCAGAAAAACATTGACAATAGCTTTTTAAACATCCAGGTCAAGCCTGGGATGGCCAGAGAGCCAGTCCCACTGACACCAGCAGTCTCTGTGCTGGCACTGGTGGCAGAGGAGCCAGCCCCATTTCACCAGCTGCCATGTCCACACTGATGGGAGATTTTTGGTCACAGATGCAGCCTATTGACCACAGGCTATTGCTGTCATGAACACACCCTGAGTGGCTTTCTCCAGCTTCTGTAAAAGAGAAAGACTTGCAAACTGAATGCTGGAGGAAGGCTTCAGAGCCTCAGCCCAAGTGGGAGACTGGAAGGAGCAGAAGCACCATAAATAATGTATAAACAAAAGTCAACTAAAGCAGACAGGGGCCACAGGCAGCAGAAACAGACACCCCATGGCCAGCAATGGTAGCGTTTTAGTCCAGATGTCCCTGCAGCTTGACATGGCACAACCCAAGGGCTGACTGTGGGCAGCTAACAGTATAGGCTGGAGGAACACGCAGAAATGCTGGGTTACCCCAGTGCTTCTGAACGGATCTGCCTGCAGAAAATGCACTGGGCTATATGAGGCTATGACAAGAAATCAGAGCCAAACAAGAGAAAAATCAAGCTGCAGCTTGGGAAGGGTACGTGTTTTCCACAAGTCAGTTCAGCTTCTTTTCCTTACACACATGGGTAGATTGAATAGGACAGGCCAAGCAGAATGAACAACATATGCAATGACAAAAAAAAAAAAAAA
>VWZY01006943.1:425900-527430 GCA_013399075.1 Chloroceryle aenea
AAAAGAAAAAACAATTACAATAAAAAAAAAAAAAAAAAAAAATTTAAAAAGCGATGCTTGCTTGATTTTTGTGTCTTCAGCTTGGCTGCCAGTTGCGATGCTGCTGAATTCCAACTGCAGCTTCTCATTGCTCTGATTGAATTGCTACATTCTGGTTTAGGTTTTCACTTTCTGCAAGCATATTAAAAAATTAATTAAGTGTTAACAAGTGTTTTAGTAAGTTTTTTGAGTTTTGCTATTTATCTTGTTGATTACAATTCTCTCAGGTCTTTTGTTTTGGCCTAAATTTGGACCAATTCTGAATGAGTGCTGCAGCATAACTGCTAAAAGTGTTCATTAAAAATGAAGAGATCAGACCTGTTCAGCTAACAGTGGGAACCAGCAGTGTGGCTGCTCTGCATCTCAGGAACATTTTGATCTATAGGTGCTAGGGACAGGTTAATGTTGTCTACTGGTAAAACACAGAATCAAAAGACCTTGAGAAGATGCAGCCAACATCACAAAACAGCATCCTTCATTCCCTGTTGACCATCTCAGATGGTGAGGAAGGATTTTAAGCAAAGCAATCATTTTCCTTCATGAAATTTCTATAATGCAGCATGAGGCCTTCAAGAGGCAAAGTGTTTAATAGTGTCCCTCATTTTTGTCTTTCTGGGAAGCACTCTGCAAAAGATGAGTGAAGGTCTCTTCTTTACAAAGCACATGGGCAGCTCTGACACAGAAGCAATGCCGCAGTTCATGTTTAGCCAGCTTCACTGAGAATTTTGGTTTTGGTTGTTTTGGTTTTGTTTTCTGAACTGCTGGGGAAATCCAAAGACTCTGCAACATATACTTATACAGGACAGGTTTATCACACATGAAAGATCGGAATAAATCCAGCTATCAACATGCAAACCCCTGGCCAGATATGTCAATATCTGGGACCATAAACATCTCTCAAATGCTATTTTAAGATTATATCACAATAACAAATACAGTGATAATGAAAAGCAGAGCCTGGAATCATCCAAAATTCATCAGCTGTGATATTTGCCATGGAGCTGAACCTCCAGGTTTAAGCTGCTGGTGCTAGAAAGTGTTTCTTGTAGATAGGTAAAGAAATTCAACCCAGAAAGAAGAAGAGATTATTCCTTTGTGTATAGCCCTGGCTAAAATTGCCTATTAATTGCCCCTAACGGTAGCTCTCTTCCTGTGCTACTCCCATCTCTAACACACCTTCAGATGTTTTTTTCTGTCCCAGGGGAAACCAAGGTGGTGGCTGCCACAGATGGTGGGAGCATCACCAGGAGCACAGTTGCCTCCTCCTCTTTCAGTCATTTCAGACCCATTAACACATGTCCGTGCAGTGCTTTTTGCAATACTCTGGAATGAAGAATCAGTTTTCGAGCCACGGGGGACTAAATCACCCGATGGCCCTTCGCCATGAGCTATGAGAGCACTTTTCTGAAAGGTCTGAAGTCATCCATTATTTAATCACCTGTGCTTTCCACTTATCCCATCTCATTTTCTCTCCAATTAATTCGAAGTGAGAAATTTCAGCTGCATCTTGAGGACTCAGGAAAATCTTGACCAAACAGCCCTTTTTTTTCCTCCCTGACCATCGGTCTCCAGCCTCCTTGAATGGCTCCTCAGGCCAAAGCCAAGGCCAGGGAAAACTTGTCTTTTCACTAACATTTCACTTTCACAATAAATCTCACATCCAGATCACTGCTCAGGAAAACCACATCTTCCACCCTGCTCCAGGCTACCTTGGTTAGCCCCATTTGAGTCTCTAGAAATGAACCAGCTCCTGTGCCTGGCCAAGATCTCCTGCCTCCCAGCCAGCGCTTACAGCACACACCAGCTGCATTGAGCCAGTCCACTGCAGCCTTCCCAGGGCTTACCTTCTGGAATTTTCCAAAACTCATCTTCTGGAATTGTAGGGCTGTGGGAAAAGGGCAGGGGGGTAGAGAGATGCAAGCCCCTTGAGCTTCACATGCAGCTTACTACCTAAAGGTGTCTGCCTGCCTCAGAAAGAAGTGGTAAATTTAAGGAACCCACAGCCAAGAAGTTGTATTGCTGAGTTTGAAATCTCATTTTTATGCTTTTCTCATGCAAACCTGGAAATAATACTGGCCACACTTAAATCCTGCCAAGGAGAAAAATATGTTAACAGCCAGGGCAGCTGAAGGGAAATTTACTGGACAAAAAAAAAATTCTTTATCAAAAAGCATCCTTCAGAAAAACAGATAAATGCACATACTTCTGCTGTGAAGCCAACCCCTTGCAATCTCCGTGAAGACTTGTTCAGCAACATGTCTACAGATCTCCACCAGCTCATTACTGTCCCTTAGCTGGAGATGATCATTTCTGCAGGTCAGCCTCCAAAACTGCTGGTGTGAGCTGTCCCTAATGTGCTCCAGGGCAAACTCCACCAACAGCTGTGACTCCCTTCAGTGACAGGTGAAGCTTGGCAGGCAGCAGGCTGTGATTTCTCTATAGAGGTTCACATAGCTTTACATATACTATCACTATTTTGGCTTCTCCCTCTGATTCTAAATCAAAGAATTGGGAGTAATAAAAAATAGTGTTCTAAAATTGGGTGTTAAGAGATGTGCATGGCCCTGTCTCCAAGCTGACCAGGCTGAAGAAAAGCCCCGAGACTTCAATACTCCACAGAATCAGGTCTTAAATCTCTGATACAGTCTTGAGTCCATTTGAAAGTGATGAAAGTGCTCCGAGGATGGAGCTGTGGCTCTCAAACTAGAGAGCTGCTATACTGAATGTGCTATTTTGCCACCTGCTACATCAGGGGCAGCTCTTCATTACAGCCCCCAGCCTGCTCCTGGATGGTTGTCAGGATGCCCAAGTGGAAACCCCTCCAAATTGCTGGTGCATTTCAAGTAAATTAGTCCAATGAGCAAAGTTTTACAACTGCAGCTGAAACACTGGGGAAGGACCATGCCAGCCACCAAGCAGGCAGGGAACAAGTAACTGTGTCAGCTGGAAGAGAAACGTGAACTGAGCCTTGCTCCCCTTGGACAAGCAACTCCTTGGAGAAGCAGCCCCCAGCCTTCTGTTAGCACTTTATTTATACCATTGCATTCCTGTTCATAACCTTCCCCAACTGTGAATTGCAGTTTTTCTTCCCCCAGCATTATGGTGATGTTTTGGAACACAGAGATGTTTGGAAAGGGGCAATTTGGCATCAGGAGTCTAAAAAGCAGATACAGATGACATCCTAAATGTATCTTTTATGAGTTTGGAATTATTCTGTTAAATTAAGCTCAGAGTGTGTGACAGCTTCTGGTAGTGCCGCCAGTAAGGAAATAAAACAAAACAAAACAAAAATAAAATCAAGAGGTTCTGGAGCATATGTAGTCTTAAGGATCATGTCCGTTAGACATCTTGCTTTCCCTCATGCCACTTTGAGCTGCAATGTACCAAGTGCTTCCAAGGAAAGTGCTCCAATAATTTTCAATTGTCTCTTCACCACATATGCCCTCGAACCCCAATGCACTTCCAAATTCAAGGCTTATAAAAAATTAAATGCTCCAATAATTCTAAATTGTGTTTGTTCAGTACTACTGGAGCCTGTCCATTCCTTCAGATTGGGTTTTTTTGTTTTGTTTGCAGTGGGGTGGAGGAAGAAAGACTTTCTATTAGTGCTTCAAATTGGAAGCTGGTCAAACAGCATCATAGCAGAATGATTCAGCAGCCTCGGAGCTGATTTATGGTACATCATAAAACGGGATTAGGAAAACAACAATGCCTGGAGGAGAAAGAACCCACACAAATAATCACGGCAGGAGAACGATACCAGAAAGGAGTAGAGGGAATAATCCTCACTTGGCTTCTGAGGAGCAGGTTGGATGACCTAATAGATGGCTTTCAATGCCCTTCATTCCCCACTGAGTTGCAGGGTTCAGCTGCCCAGATCCAGCCACCACAGCTTAATAAACGTCTCTGCATCAGCTGAACCACATTAAGTGTTTCTGTGTGCACACCCGCAGCCTGTTGTCATTTGTCTGAGACCATGGTCCCCTTCTGGCACAAGACCCAGATGCTATTTCACAGCAGGCAGGATCTTGGGCAGAACTAGCAGTGGAAATTCATGACCATTTACAACAGGAAGCAAAGGAAACAATCCAAGGCTGTGAGTCTTTGAGGTATAAAACAAAAAGTGGGGGGTTCTCAGTCTTACTCAAGAGTTAAACGCACACAAGGCAGCATGTTAAAGTGTCAGAGTGTCAAACTAAGCATATTACCTACATTGTCCTGAATAGGAATGAAATCAAAAACGTATTTCATGATCTCCTGAATCAAAGCATCAGCAACTACCCATGGCCAATGCCAAGACAGAAGAGGAAAACATCATTTAAAATCTATTCTCTGTGAGCCTGAAAATCCTATTGGCAACCTTGTTGTAAATTAGGCCATGCCTGTTACAGCTATAGCCTTGGGGCGACAGAGGAAAACAGGGACTCTCTCAGGAGTTTTACTAAATCAGCAATGGTTGAATTACTTCTATGCAGAACATGAAATCACAGTCTCGTGCAAGCAAGAAAAATCAATTATATCACAATTCCGAGAAAACAGCTATATCCAAAGTTTGGTGGAGAGACACAAAAACAGGGAGGAAGAAAAATCTCCTATTTCACAGTGTCCTCTTTTAGACTGAAAAAATGATAACGTGCATCCTTGTTTAACTCACCACGGGATGCCTGGAATTTTATAGAAACTGCTGCAACGTGTCTCCCAGTGGGGAATAACTGAAGCATGAAATAAGGAATCAGCCATATCCTAACTTGCAATGGCAGGTGCTATAAAAGGAAATGCCCAATAAAGGCTTAATATATAGAAAGATGGTAAATAACTACTTGGATTTCTGAAATAAGAAAGTGTAAGCAAATCCTCTAATCATGTGTAATCAAAGAACAACATTAATTGCTAAAAATTTCTAGGACAAAATGGGTATCAGAAGGATGGTAGCATGCATATCTTTTTTAGTAGTGTTTTGGGGATATTTTAGCCTGCAGAATTTAATTCCCTGTTATTGCTTCTGAGCCTGGAGGTGAAAGTCATAAATCAGAACCATTCATAACATGCAATAATGGGGTGAAATACTCACAAGAACAGTTACATGATGAAATCATCTGGGATTGTGTGTAACACTTCCAGCCATTGATGATAGCATTAAAAATTCTTCTGTCAGTAACATCTATTCTTCCCTAATTCCTATACTGGGTTTTCATTCTTTTCTCTCAATATCTCCAAATTTTGCTTTCATATAGCATTCCTTCCAATTTTCCTCCCTGCTGCCCTAAACATATGTTTAGAACAAAATCATAGGAAAGCATTCCATGTTTAAAAAGATGGTCAGGTTTAAAATTACACTGTATTTACTTATAAAAGCTTTTAATACCAGAGGAGCTTTCCCAGGGAGTTTTGCTCTGATTTCAGGACCCCCATTGTTTTTATAGAGGGCTATTTGGTCCCATTTAGAAGGTGGCTACATATTGAGTAATAAAGACTGCAGTGCTCTAAAATATAATAAAATTGTCCCCACCCTTTTTTACCCTCCCATCTACCAAGTGAAAAAAAAAAAATTCAATCCCAACCCATGTGTTAGAGCTTTGTTTTCTGAGTAACGAGACTAATCATGTTTCCTCTGCTTGAGGTCTCTCTCTTCTCTTCCTTATCTTCTAGGTCCTCTGGATCCACACTGACATAGAAATATCCCATGATGGAGAAAATAATGCACACAGCAAAGAGGAGAACAGTGAATAAGACAAATTCAGCCCACTAGGAAAGAAAAAAGAACAGCAGGTCAGGGTACCCCAGACTCTCAGTCCAGAGGGTTTCTCTCAACTTCCAAGTGCTTTTTAAAGAACTGGGTGAAAATTACTTTTTCAGGTTCTGAGCCTGCTTATAAAATAGAAAATTTCTCATCCTGTTTTCTGGTAAAGTCATGTACACATAATGTAATTACAAACATATGATATACTTTGAAACAAACCAGTTAGACTGGGCTAGTTTCATTAAACCTTTTCTTACAAATGTGTCCCGACTGGAACATACCTGCCTGGGCCTTTTGCCCACAAGACACCCTTGGGAGAGACAGTTTCACGTTTGACAGAATGAGCCGCATTTGACACCTTCATGCCATCATTCCAGGAGTCTGATAGCCTGAATTAACCAGGCTCTGCACCACAACCTCCCCATGCAAGCCCAGCATCTCAGGGGTGCCACAGGCAGCTGGCCCTGAATAAGTCCCAAACTAGATGCTTGAGGAAGTTGCCTGCCCACTGGGCTAGCTGGATGAAGGCAAGCTTCTTTCAGTAAACAACTGCAACACGTGGCTGGCACCATCTCCAGGCTCCAGGCCCAAATAAAGCCTTGCTTGCCTAGCGCTGAGCCCCAGCAACGTTATTGCAGTGCAGGTCACTATTACTTACTGCCACTGGGAGTATTAGGGAGAGCCAGTGCTCCAGAGGACCACACTGCTGAGGGCAATGCAGAGCCCTGTCTGGGTGGCAGCTCAGGGCAGGCTGCCATCACTCCATTGAAGGAGCCTGAGGCTGTGCAGAGAAACTGTGCCTCCAGGACATGGACATCCAGAAGCACCATCCAGGCCTGCATTAAAGCATCCCCTCTATTTTAAAAGGCAAACCATACCTGGGCCATTGGTGCAGCCTGTGCAACAATGAGCACAAGGGTATTCCCAACAGCCACTGTGAGCAGCCAACCTGCCTGCAGCACCGACTTCATGCTGGCGGGAGACTGAAAAGAGGAGAAGGGCCTGGTCAGTGGGTATCACACTGTGCCCTTCTGCCCTGGTTCACCCTGTGATGTCCCGCCCAGAGTAGGCATCACTGGGCTCATTAAGGAGGAGATGGTGGAATTTCCTCTGTGCAGAGTCTTCTCTGTGGTTAATTTCAACAGCTGCATACAAGGAGCTTTCAAAACATGTCCTCCGGGAGGACACATGAAGAAAGAGGAGATGCGGTTGTTGCAGAGCTGGATCCTGATCATCCCCAACCTGTATCATCTGAAACTGTACAATCAGGAAGTTCAGGGTGTTTCATAACAAACCCTGCCGCTTGGGGTCTGGTGCCATGTAGCTGTATACCTTTGGAAAAGAGACTGGATCTTGATATTAAATTTCCTGCTGATGAAAAATTTTCCACATCCTATGACAGATCATCCCACTGTATTAATGGCCCTCATTAATAAAGACCTGTACTTCAAGGATAAATTTGAGTAGCTTCAGTTTTTTGATCTTCTCAAAATTATTTTCCCCAATGACAATCAAATAATCCCTTGCACACTTGTTACCCCTTGCTCTCTTGTTAGAGATTTGTGTAGGCTTAGACCCCTTCAATTTCTCAGTTTAAAGCAGGTTCCAAGCCCTTGATGCCACCCTGTAGTCCCTCACATTAGCTCTCCCTTTTTATCACTGAAAAACACGTGTCACAAAATATTTCATTGCAAGAAAAATCTGATATCACAGTATTCAGAGCTGTCGCATTCCAGTTCTGTTCTACGTTCTCAGCTTTACCAGAAAAGCAGTTTCCTGCTTACAAGTGAGAACAGGTATCTTCAAAGCATGAATTAATTTAGTTTGAGGGCACCCAGCAAGCTGTGTTATTATCCCACTTTTAGCTGAACCACAGATAACATTGTCAGTAAGCATCATGCCAAAGGATGTATTGCAAATCAATGGCAGATGCAGGAATATGTCTTGAAGTCTAATCGTAAACCTAAAGCTGAATCTTTAAGTGGAGTACCTGAGAATAGGAGAAGGCCAGACCTGTAATGGAGAACATCACCTCCCCAGCAGATATTAGTAAATACTGTGGTAACTGCCAAGCCATATGGACATTGTTGGCTTTGATATCTTCTGACTTCCATGTCTTAACAGCACCCCCAGAAACCTATCAGGAAAATAAAGGCAACAACAACTTTACAAAAATGAAGTTTTAAGTAAAGGTGAAAGTAAGCTTCTGCCCTGGAAGCAAAACTCTGTGTCTGACCCCTGCCATTTTCAAGCCTGCTGAGAGTAGACTGACTCCTATTGCACAGGGCAGAGATGTCAGGATGGAAGCATCCAAGCACATTCATGTGCTGCAAGAGTTGCACGAGTTATTGCAAACCAACAGGTTGCTTTCCATAGTGAGGCTGGAGAAGCCTGTGTGGTACTTGTGCAGAGCCTGTGAACTGTTGCTGTCCCCATGGTCGGAAAAGGACAAGAGGATAAATGCTCACTACAGCTATGTGGCCACTGCTCCCATTTCATCGTCACTGTACTACTCCCCTAATATAATTGTGACACCCAAATAAATGCAGTTTGGGAACACCAAGGGTAGCAGAGACTGCTCCATATCAGTGATATCCAGATAGTTATGGTAGCTGTACTCCTCACTCTTTCAGTTTGCTTTCCCAGGTATAATGCCTCTGATGGACAGAGGTTCAGAGGCATAGAGATTTGAGTAGTAGGAAAACACTAGGATGAAATCGCTTCAGGCAGAAACCCCTGTGTTTAAGGAGAGTACTTGGGAAAATATAAGGGATGTTTATGAGATGTACTTAATCATCATGGAGGGAGGCAAATCAAAAGACTGTATTTTAGCAGGCTAAAGCAGCTGAGGGGAGAATTTGCATTGCTCTTTAGCCCATAAAGAATTGTCACAAGCACTGTACTATAACTGCACACTGAGGAAAGCTGGGTAGAAAGCAGCATCCCCATGATTTAGGTATCACAATTCAAACACATTAGCAGACTGATATTTTGCATTCTTGGTTATTTTATATAGCACTCTTGGCAGAAAAGCAGGGTTCAAGTACAAATCACTGCAATAATGAAAAACTATCTTGACCTGGAGTAAACTAACTCTCCACAGAAGGAGGAAACCACAGGGAGAGAGATAGAAAAACAGAGGGTCAAAAAGATTAGAGAACTAGCACAGGCCCCACAAGGGCTGAGAGGCACAGAGCCACCCTCAAGCAGCCATAGCTGCTACAGCAGGGACTTTTGTATATGGGACCACAAACTGGAATCTTTACCCACGGTGATGTGGGACACATCTACCTTAACTGGCTATGACTCAGCTTCATTACCAGAGGCTCTGGGGCAATATTTTTAGTGTAATATTCTTCCTGCAACTTCTTTATTTTTCCATCTGCTACAAAGCAGCTTGCGGCCATGAAGGAAGGATCTGGCCAACGTCACTTCAAGTGTATATGTGTTTTATGTACATAAATCTCTGCACTCACAGATGGCATCATCTGCCTGTTCCCTCCAGGACTGTGCATCCCACTCCAGCTAGTGGAGTTAACAAACAAACAAACAAAATACAAACCAAAGCCAAACAAACAAAACCCACAGAAAAAAAAACAGGTGCTTTGCAGCTAGGGTTTCTCCCCTATGTATTTGGACTCTGCAGACATGAACAGTTCCTATTAATTGCCCAAAAGGGAGATATTAGTGCCAGGGAGTAGCTGACAGCACTTTGCTCTGCTCATCACAATACAGTAGTCAAAGTCCCAGAGGGCAGCTTAGCAGCGTGTCCTGTCAGACCTGGTTTGTCTGTGTGTCTGTGCAGTGGAAAGGTTAAAATGGGAACTAAGCTGATCACGTTCATCTCTGTGACTCCTGCCAGCTGGACCACAGTTAGAGCAGCATGCCTAAGAGGCTGGCAAACAGGGAAAGGAATCCATCCTCTCAGCAGTGCTCCCACCCCATCAGGCTTAGGTTGTACAGAAAACCATGCCTTGATATTATGCTAGGCTCCAAATGAGCTGTACAAACAGTGAGAGGAGGAAAAACAGATGCACAATCTCACCAATCTCCTCAATCAACACTTTGTCCTTCCCCCTCCATGAACAATCCACAAGTCTTGGAATATCAGCCTTTAGATCAATAAGTTAAATGTAAAGATACAGCAGATAGTTCCCGCAGAGTTTTTTAGATGTGAGGTACCCCCAGGTACAGTATTTTAAAGACCACAAGCATAGTCAGCTCTTGTCAGACTAACAGCTATTTGCAGTGCACTGGGTCAGTGCTAACTGAAGAAGGATGGTAAGAAACCAATACAAATGACATAATTTTCCATGAAGGATTCCCATCAAGGAAAAAAACCCAACAATTTACTTCTTGTTCAACCCATGAGATCTGACAAGATCACAGTAAATAGTGGAATGAGTACCCACCCACCTTGCTTATATAGTTGCCAAAACCCTTTGTTAGCCCTTGTATAATGGACTGCCTTCAGGTGGCTACTGCCTAGATCTTGCTAGGTGGAGAAAGCAAGTGAGAGTCACAAATTAAGAATAAAGGCACTGGCAGAGGCCAGAAAGAGTTTGTTTCCATCACAGGGACACTTACGTTAGTTATTACAATGGTGTATGACGCGCCGAAGTCAAGCAGCCCAAGCTCCAGGGGGAATTCTCCCATTTCAGTTATGCATTTTCCATTATTGTATCTAGATACAAAGATGAAGTACAGTATTTCCCAGTTAGTTCCACAGACAAAGAGCACAGAACAGAGCTATTAAACATGTCTCTACAATGTAGGGAGTAGAAGGATGTAGATGGAACAGGTTCTTTGATGTAAAGCAGCAGTAATTTTTATATCAGACAACCACCATAGTCCTTGTCATCTTTTTCTTGCAGAAGCATTTAGGCACTGACTGGAGTGCACCTAATGACCTGGGATATTGCTAACATTTTTAAATGGGTTCTGCATCTTCCTAGCACTGATTCCAACAGGCACGCCCACACACACACACCCCCCTCCCCACCCCAGGTGTATTTTCCTACCAAACTTTTTTCCACTCCTTCAGGAACTGTGGGCCAGATAAGTTAGCCAGGCTCAGGCAGCCTTTAGAAAATATAAGTGATATGCACCCACAAACAACTTTGTTTCCTTTCAGTAGACAAAAATTAGCCCTCATATTTGTTTTTCTGATTTTGGATGTGTGAGTTGGCACAGAGGCTCAGCAGCATTGCCACAATGGCTGCTGCACCTTACTAAACTGCAGCAATAAATATTTTGCATGGAGCTGATGCAGATAAAAGCCACAAAGCTTGTTTTGAAGCATTGCAAATGCCATAAATACCCTACAAGAGCCAGCTTCAATGCTGCCAAACTAAGGTCATATGGAGCCCTTGTCTAATGAGCTCAGCCTGCAAAGGCACATAATGCTACTTTAGGTTACCAGTCCACACACCAGAGCTTCTTCGCATGGAATAAGAATTGGCCTTTCCCTTAGAGCACCCTAACACTAAGAGCTTGGGCCTGTCAGAATATCAAAATAGAGCAGGCATCAAATGGCAGAGAGGACTCTACCACATTCCACCTTACTCTGCTGACAGATGCATAGGAATGGCCAGTCCCTCCCCTCCATTCATGTAATGTGAACAAAAGCTCAGAGAAAATTAAGTGCTGTATCTGGACTTCTTCAAAAGGCTTTTTGGGTTTCCAAAATTCCCCTGACCTGAGTCTGAGAAAACCAATATTATATCCTAAATTAGGATGTCATTATACTCATGTCATGGGATTACAGTTTCCAAGCTTTGTCCATTCTTATTTTACCTTACCAAAGCAATAGCAGCCATAGGAAGGGAGCTATCCTAGACACTGTTTGGAAGCTGAATCTATTCATCTGTGTATTACACACAGAGATACTGATTTACTGTCCTTTGGTTTGGACACTTTGCAAATTAAATGTGTGATGCACCTGCTCTGCGCAGAGCCCATGATTCTGCATTTTTCAAACATCTGCCCCAACAGCCAAATGCCAAGACAGTAGCAATGAAGGTTTTGCTATTCACCTGAGAAAAGCACCATTGTATCCAAGGAAAGGGCTCAACAAGGACCTTCAGCACAGCAAGGGAAACTTACTTGTCCCTCTCTAGCAGCGAGTACTCAGAAGCGCTGTAGTTTTTCTGAAGAGCAATGAACTGTTTGCCATCAATGGTGAGATTCACATCTTGGCTCAAACCATTAATGAATCTGCGAAGAAAGCATATTTCAATAGTTTGTCAGGGAAGGAAAAGTGTAATATCAGACCCTTAGAAGTGCATTCTCTCCCAAAATGTTCAGCATAAGGTTATGACAGCCTCTCATGCAAGCTACAAAAACATTTGCCTGATTTGTTGCCCAGTTTTTCAAGATAACATTAGTTTTCCCTGCTGTGTAATATTACCCTCTTACTCTCTCTTCTGTAAAAAGTGACCCTCACTTTTTGTCAGTTAGGACTTCCAGGCAATCTCTTCTCAGAAACCTTCAAAGATTGTTAGGTGGCTGTTTGAGAGGACAGAGACCCAGTCTACGACAGGAAAGTGTAAAAGCTGTTGTCCTGATGAGCGTGCACACCATGCTGGCATACTTTCAAGGAGTTTCTACCAGTGGGAAAGAGTTTTCTAGCAAAATATGATATTTTCACTGAAACCAAAACCTTCACGGGAATGTTCAGGTTTGAGGTTTTTTCACCCAGGGTTTATAGGCTTACTCATACACAAAAGACAGTTTCCTTTTGACAACTCAAAGTTTGTTAGCAAAACAAAAACTTTTCATTTGATCTATGTTTTAAAATATTTTGGTTTTCACTTCTTAAAATGGGGGTGAAATCCCTGAAGATAGTCAAATGCTTAACAAAAGCAATATTTTTAGTGGAAAAATAGTTTCTTCCTAGTGAAACCTCTTCCCAAATTGTTGAAGGGAAAGTTCTGGAATTGTAAAAAATGTTCACAGGAAAATATAAAATGTTGCTGATTGCAGGTATTAATGAAGTCTCCAGGGTGTGTTTAGTCAGTAGAAACCTTCACAAGTATAGGGCTAAGATATACTGCTCTCCTCCTCTGTCAACACAGACTTTCAGATAAGGAAGTTGGACAATGTTTTATACTATCTGAAGATTCTGTGGTTTATTCTTGCATGGGATTCTTGTGTATGCCTTTGGTTTTGTTTGCTGTTGTTGTCTGATTGTTTTTTCTTTTAAATTGTATCTTGCCCAAATCCTCCAGAAAGTCCAGCTGGAATCTTTTTTTATTTTTTGAAATCTGCTTCTTCTGCATCTTAGCAGCCTCACATAGCTCTGGTGATGTGTTTCTGGAAGTAACAGTGACCTCAGTGAGTTGGCATCTCAGCACAGACTGGCACAGGACTGTTCATGGACTAGCTCAAATTAGGAAAGTAGACTAGCTGCAGAGTCCAATGCCCAGCTGAATTGTTTATGGGGATGTAAAATCATTGTTGTACACCATTTAGTAGCCATTTGTTCATGAGGTTGGTCAAGAATGCCATGGGTTGGCCAGTTCACAGAGGACAAATAGCTATGGCTCCTTTCCAGGATGCTTCTTCCCTTTCTTTCCCAAAGGGGTGGGACACAGTGAGATTAATTTATGACTCTTCCAAGGGAGGAGATCTTTTATATTGTCATCTCAGCCCAGACTGTGCCAATGCATGGCAAGTGTGGGAAGTGACATGTTGTCAAGCCTCCACAGCTGACACCTGAGTCTTGCATGAGAAGTATGGACTAGATTCCAACCTGAGAACATCTGCGTTATTCTACATACAGTTTGCATTAGACAAAAGCCTTTTCCCTCACCCTACCACCTCCAAATTCTCAAAAAAGCACCATTCCTACCTAACAGCTGCCAAACCATTTTCTGGCTTTGCTTCCAAGTCTGTAATCTGAAAAGAGAAAGAAAAAAAAATATCCAACATATTTATTAATGCTGCGATATAACAACACATAGCAGAAATGGGGGAGACAATGGCAAATTTTAAGTACCACAAACAGCTTAAGATGATCACACTCTTTTTTTTCCCCCCTCATCTTCCATGTAACAAAAGCCACAGAGTTTCAGCCAGTCACCTACTGAGGCATGTAACACTCTCCAAAAACTGTGTCTTGATCTGAGGATAGCAAGAGAACATTAGCCGCATTATCCTCTTTCAACAATAAGTTACAATTAAACATGAGTGCCTTACTCCTACAAAATCTGCAGCTGTCTCCCAGACCTTGATTCTTGGCATACTCACAGACTTCACAGAAGCCTAAAGCCAAGAGGAACCACTAGATGACTGTTATGATCGTCATGTATCACACGTATTTTCCCTGATCCTCAGATTCAAGAGATGAAACTGTTGTATGATGCAGGCAGAGAGCAGGAGAGACCAAGATGCACAGAGTTTGTTGGTGCTCCCTGAAATGGCCACCTGGTTGGGCACACTGGAGAGTGAGACTACCTCTCCTGGAGATCCCAGCTAGAGGATCAGCTCAACAGTTAACATGATTTACATTCATGTGAGGAGAGCTTATTTGGTGTACAATGCTGAAAAAACGTCAGTAAAGACAGAGCCCTGCTCTGAAAATTGTATGACACATTAAAGAATACAGAGCAAGGTTCTTGGCTGGCTAGAAATCCACTTGCCATGTCCATTTAAGCTGGCAGGGCAATTTCAATTTGTACTGTCCACAGACGGAAACCAGAAAAGCTGAAAGGGATTGAATCTACCTTCTGGCTTTCCCCTAAAATTTTCTAGCCATTTCTCCACACATTCTTCCTGATGTTAAACCCTGAGCTTCTGAAACCAAGGACACCAAGGATGCAGAATTTCAGCATACCTATAAAATGACTATTAGACTTCAGTGTGATATGCTGACCCACAAATAATGTATGTCCTAAATAATAAATAGCCACGGTGAATAATAAATGTCACAGCAATAAATAATAAACAACATCATCATTTTTTTTCCATGGGAGACATATGGAGATTAACACTCTAGTTTGTTGCAGACAGGCCAGCCAAATTATTACTCACTTTCATCGATGATCCCCTCTCAATTTCATTTCCTGCCTACTCAACAGCCCACAAAGGAGAAGAAACCAATTTCAGATTGGATCCTTCCAGGAAAGCACCCCCACCTGGATGAGGGGTTCAAACCCAGCAGTGAGGGAGACTGGTGTGGGCTATAGCTACTCCAGGGCAAGCCCTGCAATACAGCAGTGATGCTGGTGTTGCTCTCCTTGTGTTGCAATGCTGGAAAAATGAGTATCATTTGCCACGCTGTCTTCCCCATCTCCCTTATCTACAGTTGAGAATGACAGGTCAACAGCATCACACAAGAGCACGGCTGTCCCCCAACACATGGGAGCCTGCCAGTGCCAGGGTGGGCATTAACTTAAGCACAGGCTAGACAGGTAGGTCAGCACAGAGATGTACTGAAGCTCAGAGACTGCTTTGCTCCACTGTCACAGGCTTTCACTTCTTAAGGACTGTATGAAGATCACTGTACAAGTATCTATTTCTTAAGGGAACAGCACACAAGTCATCAGGGTCATGGGGAAACAACATTATATGATAATGAGCCCCAGGCTTTAAACGATAAATTGTCAATTTTCCCCAATTTTAGGAAAAAAAAATCTTAAACCAACTTATTTTTAAAAACAGTTACATGATTTCTGCTATACAATATTCAATGCTTGGTGTGGAAACCTTGCAAGGTAAGAGGCTGAGGAACTGAAATAGTTCCTGATTTTTCAGCATGAGGACAGATTCTGGTGGCATTTACACACTTGCCGCAAAGTACAATAAGGCTGTTCGTTTCAAGAGAACTTCTTAGGATACAGCTACACAAAATCTGATACAGAATCTGGTCCTATACATCCTATAAGCCTCTCTCTGATTGTAGCAATACACAGAAGTTGAAATGTAGCTGACTGCTGCAGAGCCTGAGATGAGCTTAATCATTTATTCTGTTCAGCAAAACAAATGGGCCTTCTGTGCATTTTCACTAAACACATGCAATAACTAAACCCTGAATCATTGCTCTGATGTTTTTATTCCATGCCCAGCCCTTGAGCCTCTTTAACATCTTTGCTTTATAGAACCATCTTCTGGGAAAATCTCTGGCTCTCTGTTTCCTCAGCTTTCTCAAACTCTGCTGCCTAGCAGGCATGACTCTGCTCTCCCACTGCAGCATTCACTGGATTAAAATGTGCCCAGAAACTCTCAGATGCCATAATGCCTCTATTAATCAACCAGCAGAAATGCATACAGATCCAGTGCCGCTAGCTAAGAAGTCAGGTTTAGAGCATCTGAGAGCAATCAGACACTGCAACTGAGCAAATGAATTAATAAGCCTATTACCCCATTGTATCATCACAGCCATTGAATTAATACTGTATTTACACTTCACTCCCACACTCACTAAGCGGCTTGATAGTCTTCCTTCTGCCTCAAAAATAATTAAGCTGTATACTGATTTTTCCTTCACGGTGTAGTTAAAAGCAAGAGACGATCCTTGATGTTGCAGGGTGAAGCGAAGGCTCTGCTGCTTTCCATTCAATATTAATTTTGAGTACTCAGCTGGGGTCTGTGGAAAAAAATGAACTTGGTTACACTTTCTTCACATGAGAAAGGATCTGGTGCTTCCTACCAATTACAATTTTATCCTCTCTTCAGGGGAGCCTGTAAAGAGAGGTTAACAGCTAGAGCTGTTTTCTACAGCAAAGGATCTATGCTGACCTATAGGCTTTGGACTGGTCAAGCCAGAGCTTCAAGTACCCTCCCCTGATGGAGGCAACCCAAAAGTCAGGGAGTATCTTCTGCCCACACAGCTACACTTTCCTCTGGCCCTGCTCTGCCCCAGTGGGACCACATGTAAAACATGACAGGCTGCTGGAGGCCAATGGACTGCTGAGCTGAGTCCCAAACTAGTCTGACCTGTAAAGTAATCTGGAAGCTGAAATAGGAAACAACCCAGTGCCCATGTCCAGTTAACTGCCATTTCTTTCCTCCTTTACAGGTAAATACTTCTCAGATGCCATCCAGATCCCAGCTACAGTGCCTGGTCTGAGCACTGAGAGATGCGAGTTGAATGTCTCTACATGTTCTTGTCAGAACAATTATCCTTTATTCCTAATTACAGGTAAATTTAGTGAGCCATTTCCTCCTTTGCCGTGGAAATAGGTTTCCAAACTTTCCATTTATGTCTCATCAATAGAGATAAAAGGCTTCATTTTTAAAGATAATCCCATGCACTTCTAAGGCAGTGGAGAAGAACAAGCTCTAGCATCTGTGGACTTCATTAGAAAATGCCTGAAAAAAAGCCCACCCTTTCTTCAGTGGGATGTGAGTCAGGCCTTCCAGACCTGCACAGATGCTTACCTGAAAAGCCTCCACAGGCTGCTGAAATAAGTCCTGGTCTTGGATTGTCACTTGAACAGGGTCCTTTGCCAAATTCAAGACCCGAATTAGACTTTCTTCTGGGACAAGTCGTGGCATATCAGTTTCCTAATTAAAGTAAAAGGCTTTAAGTGCCATCTGTATGCTTTATTAGCACTTCAGTAACTCTTCATTTTTAGCCATAACAGTCTTCCTCTCTGTAATAACACTTTTCCATCCCTTCCTCATCAGAAGTTGCACTGAGAGAAAACTGAATATAAATTTTATTTAGAGAGGTTTCCTCCTAACAGCTCAATAGTCAACCTATCATTCCTCCACAAAACTGCTCTTCACACCACTAAGCGTGCAGGCTACACAACTGCTGGGAAGGTAGAGTAGCATCACTGCTTTCATTATACAGCTCCCTAGTGCTTGTATTTAACCAACTACCATATCAAAACAGGAAAAAAAAGTGCTTAGGTTTCAAAAGCAGTGACCAGACTAATGATTTCCTACTGCAGCCAGTGACTGGACAGAGAACTAGGCCAGCAGCTGAGCAGTTCTGAAAATCCCAGTCCAGCTTCATGTCTGGAATCAGCACGTTTGCAAGTCCTGACAAAACCATGCTGTCTAACAACTGACTGTACAGATCTTATTCCCTGCTTTCTGAGAAAGGGAAGACTGAAGACAGCACAGAGATATTGCTTCCTGTCAGGAATTGTTTCCTAGAAAGAGTACATCAATCAGTATCAGCCTTGTACTACCTGCAGATCTAAAATGAATTTATTTTTTTTTTTAGGCCTCTCTTCCCCCCTTTCCCCCCACTTTATTTCCAACTAGCTGCCAGCAATGCTTCAGGGAGAGGGTTTTTTTCTATCTTGTCCTATAATTTGGGTATTTAAAGTAGGGCATTTCAAACCAATGATGGGAAAACACAGTGTCAGAGAAAATAGGGCAGCACTGATTTCCCTGTACCTAGCCAAGCCAAGGTGAGCCATCTTATCACCCTCCTTGCTGGAGCTTTTAGTGGCCTTCAGGGTAAAATTTCCATGCACAGTCAGGGAGGAACCTGTAACTCGCCTTGCTGCTGCCTGGAGGAGTCACCAGCAACCAGAACAGACTTTCAGTGCTCAGCCAGAACTGCTGGTGGTGGCCATGGGAGCATTTCTTTGCTCATGTAAAGATATCAGACAGAAAATCTGAACCCACAAAGTCTCGTTTCAGTGGAAGACTTGTCAGTGGACTCACCTGAGGAACCAGCAGATGTTAATCCAGGGCTGTGTGCCAGCCATTTTAACAGAACATTAGGAATACACATGGAAGCTTTGAAAATTGATCCTACAGTAACTTTTGTGAGACAAATATCGTCCAAATTCTGCATAAGCCTGGTCACGTGCCAGTAACCAATGATACAAATCTGCAGGGGCTAACATCGAATTTACAAGAGATTTGATGCCATTCTGTCTGGGGACGCCTGGCAGGCCTTGATGTCCATGACTAAGGGAGTGACCGTGTTCACCTGTCTCACTGGAGAAACAATTTGTCTTGTAAAAAACCACATCCCTACCCTAAAGTAGGAAAGTAACTAAATTAAAATCAAAGCTACCACACACACACAGAGACACCCCAAACAGTTAAATATAGGCAAGGTACAGCAGGAAATAGGAGAGAGTACAAACTACCTTTTGGGAATTAATCACTAGCATTAACTAGATGTCTGTCAAGCACTTTGATGATGAAAATCTAGAATATAGACCAATACAGATGACCGGCACAGCAAAACTGCAAAGACTAGAGACAGAAAGAGAGGGGAGAACAGATAAAGTAAGAATTGTCATTAGCAAATGGATCAGTATGCTTAATTATAAAAAACACATTAACAGCTCTGATCAAGGAACACAATGGTTAAAAGGATTAACCAACAGGCATAGATAAAAACACCCCCAGGAAAGAAATATTTCTGAGGAATCCCTTGTGCTGTACTTACATTTATTTTGATTTCTACAACAGCTGCAAGTCCAAACGCCATCCCTGCAAGGATCATACCTGTTGCCATTTTCCTAATAGGTCTACGGAGCAAATGGAAGAGGTGCCATTAAAAAGAAAGAAAGAAAAAAAAAAGTAATTTGAAGTACAGAGTACAGAGTATCATTCCTCAGAGCCAAAGATGTGCCAAATCCATGTAATAAGCTGTCCAACAAGTGGCACCGGGAATGACGTGCTGTTTAAATTGCCAATAATTTAACTTAAAACTATTCTATTATTCTGTCTGAGGCCAGCACTGAGGCCAGTTAAAACTGATACGTCATGAAAAGATAAAAAAAGCTCTTTGCTTGCAAGTTTCATATTATCTTGTTGCTAGCTCCTCTAGTGGGAATAACTCGTGGCATTATGCTAACGTGTGGTGTTGGAAGGAGCACTAGAAATGATGTCTCTTCCAGTCCCTTTCGGGAAAGGCAAAAGAAAAGTAGCATGCTATTTAGCAGCAAGAATGAAGAGCAGAAAAATGTCTAATTTGTGTCATCAATGTTTCTGACCATCTGTAGCATCATTCTGGGTTACTTGTCATGCCAATACGTTTACATTTCTAGAGAATAAAGAGCTTGCTTATGAACTCTGAGCAAAATAGTGCAACTTTACCAGAGTTACATGAGATTATCTGACGTAAAGCAGAATCAAATAGGTCCAGAGTGGCCTGTCCAAATTTAGTACTGAGTTGTTGACATTTGAAGCAGATCTGTTTCAACATTCAGTGGTCTTTGTAATGGTCTAGATTCACATTCCAGACTGACCAGACTGTGGGAAATCTGGATTAGGAACTCAAATTGTGTTTCTTAGTTACATGTCCTGGGATAATATTTACTGCTTGAATTTTGTAGCTAAAAAAAACCAAACAAGCAAACAAAAACAACCAACCAACCAAACAAAAAATACAACCAAAAAAAAACCCCAAACCCAAAACAAACCCAAAACAAAACACACACACAAAAAAAAAATTTGATTTTCAATGCTGCATTAGGATTTTGTAGCACAAATTTTTGGAGCCACATAGGGTAACACCCCTGCAGGCTACAGTGCTTCCACAGCCACTTCTACAGCTAAACTGGATAGGATCCTGTTAGCAGCTGGCATCCAGGGGACAGAAACAGCATGGCATTCAGTCTTGATCAGTGCATGAGTTTGTGCTGCTGGGTGAACAAGTCTGTGAACTGGTCAGCATGCAGGAAGCTTTCTGCTGAGTTGGGGCTCAGTCCAGGGCACAGGCTCACACTGAGGTATCTTGAAGAACAGCTTCTGATGTGTGTTCTCCAAAGGGGCAACATCACACGGCTGGATAATGTCTTTGATATGTTTTTAGGTGCGAGTAATACAGCATGATGGGAAAGGATCAACAGGGTGAAGGGGTAGGTTTCTGAGGCTCCTTCCATTTTATGTAGCTTTGCAACATTTAGTTTGGATTAGGAACATGCTTTTTAAGTCAATCTCCCACTCATCACCCTTTCCCGCACTGTGGTTCATGCTGAGAAGTGGTGATGGAGATTGGAAACTTGGTTCCTTTCAGTTGAAATTGTACTGGCAGAGGCATAGTATGGATGCACATAACATAACTCCTACTGTTGAATGGCATCAGTCCACAGAGGCAGACTATAGACATTCTGAAGTAAAATCTCTCAAAATTCATAAAGTAGGTCTTGGAACCAACCTGGAGTCTGCTCCTATTACGCTACACTTCTTGCTAACGTAGAGTAGGGATAAAATGCTTGGGCCACATGGAAATTCCCTTATGCACTCATCACTGGTTCAGATTCTAGTGTGGAATCTGCTTTCACAACACCACATGTAGCCTGCATGGGACAGTGAATTTGTCCCAGCTGGGACTTTTCAAGGAGGGTATTATTTAAGGGTGATGTAGGAGATAAGGTGAAGAACATGTTGATCGAATTCAAAGAGGAACTTTGCATATCTGCTTTCAAGGAAAATCTGTACAGAGCAGAAGCCAACATCACTGAATTTTCCCCTCAGGAATTTCCAGGGCCTATAGAAGAGGGTGAAGCTGTCTCTCAGGGCTGAAATAGGGGCAAGTACTAGGAAGGGTGAATGGAAATTTGTGTTTCTCCTCCTTAAAAATCTATTCTGCACACTTACTGCAACAGAAAAAGCATGAGGCATCTGCATTGTCCCCAAGTACTTACGTGAAATTTAATTTGCACATGTTTATCAGAGGGTAGAGCCCAAGGTCAAAAATTGGGATGAAGACAAGAATAAGAAGTGGATTTAAGAACTGCAATACAAAAGAATGGGAGTTTAGTGACTAGAAAGCAACTTTCAGTAATTAAACTCATAAAGCACTGTCCTCCAGAAATAATGCCATTACAGAAAGGACATGAACAAACACTTAAAAAACTTGTTTTAAAATATAATCATAGTTTGCACTTTGACAGCTTCTGCTATTTAATTTGCACAGGCATGAATACATTTTGTTCATATCCTCCCCTTCAAGAGGTAAGCAAGCTTTACTGGCCCAGATTGCCTTGAAGAGAAAACGGAAGCGTTATGTTTTTACAGAGTACAAAACCCACTGACAATAGAGGCAGGTGACCTTAGGCACTGTGGTGGGACCTTACAACAAATCAGCAAGACAGAAATATCTTGGGACTTCAGCAAAATCCCAGAGGAACAGGCACTATTCTGTAAGATTGGCAATTTCTCACACTTCCACACAGTTTGGCAAAACCCCAAGAACGAATTTTCTCCTGGGAGGAACAGAGCTTGTCTGCCAGCCAGCAGTGGCAGAGCAAGAAAACAGAGAGTGATGGAGAACAAACAGAGAGAAATGCTGTTTCAGTTTTGAAGGAAGATTTCAGGGAACAGAACAGCTTTGAATTTCTCCAGAGCTGTTCAGCATAAGAATTATAATCAACTTTGACAACACGGCACCGCCTTGGAGCCCTCACATTTTCATCTGCCCTGCAGAAAGGGAGAAAAAAAACATATGCCATGTACAACACTCATCCCAGCACAGAGGCACATTGAAAGGAGAGTTTGTATCCTCCACACATGCCAGCACTAGCTCAAGAACTATTATGGTGGCAAATCTTCCCACACCTCTGCACTATTCTGTAGGATTCAGCCTCTGTGTTAGAACATCCTTGGGGTCTTCTGAACCCCAAGACTAAGCTTGCAAAACATCTAGTGAGTCATAAGGCAGAGATCACACTACAGTTGTCAGCAGGAACAGTGCTATTACTTTCAAAAGGAGCATAGAAAGGCCACCAATCACAAAAAAAAAAAAAAAAAAAAAAGTGAGACGAAAAGAAAATCAATTTCTAAGGGTTATTCCTTACCCTATAGTATCTTTTACCTGCATTTGGTCAGGCTGGAGAACATATATACCCTGAAACAAAAATATATTCCAAGTGATTCATAAACACCATCATATAACAGTGCATATGGCAAATAAACAACCAGTCCAGCAGTGGCCTTAGCAGCAAAGGTGATTTCCTCAAAAGCTTTAGCAGCTGATATTGTGCTCTTGACATTTATCATCTAAGGACAGTGTTTGATGAGAATTGTTTTGCAGAAGAAAGCTACACTCAGTCCTTGATATACAGCAGCTTGGACACAGCCTATGACAGATACTGAGACCCATCTTCCAGACTGGCTGAGCCATGAACTAGGTGAGAGGGGAGGAATGGGAGCATCAGTGCCCCAGCTGGGATTTGCATACAGCATACAAATGTGCCATTAGGAAACAAGCCTGCAAATATTTAATTTCACACTAAATCATACCCTGTTTGGCACTGGATTTCCTAGCTGAGCCCTTTGTCTTCAGAAGGGAAAAGCATGAAATATTTCAAATGTGAACTCCGACAAACCTAATGGTGGGATCACCCCAATGCTGCAGTTAATTCTTACCTTCATGAGTTGGGACAACTCATCACTCTAGAGTGAATGAGACTAAAACACAAACTAAAAATCTACCCATGTTGGTGTGGTAAAAGCCCTGAATATGTCCTTCTCCAGCAGGGAGAGATTAGTAAGTGACACCTGGTGATTCTTACATCTTCTGTTAATGGATTACTAAGAACATGGGAGTAAACGAGCAGAAAACATAATTTTTAGATACATATCACAAGGACTGGATGGACTTTCATTATTTTGTCTTACTGAGGTGGATAAATATTACCCAAGTCTTTCTTCATGCCTTGTTTGAATTAATTAGGCTTAATGATTATCACATGCTGAGAGCTTAATTTTTAACAGGAGAGACATAGAAGGGCTCAAATTTTGGGGTTTAAAGTCAATTTTAAACTGGAAAATGAGCATTTACAATCCTAAATTCTGAACTGAGCATCCACAGGTAAGACATAGATGCCCTGTTAAAAAGTATGTCTGGAAACCAGCCCTCTATGGTGGCATCTTTAGGCAGATAGATGATCCACTGCACCTTGCAGCATTGGCTATTTGTATCTTTGAAGAACTTTCTGGCTACTAACTAATTAATCCTCACCACTACTCTACCCTATACACAAGATTCTTGCTGTTTTTAAGAGGCTTTGGTAATGCATGACCAGGTAAGCCAGAGCAGAAATATACAACCACAGTAGCTCTAGTTACAATTTACAAAGGCTATGTGAACTTTCCCTGACTTCTCTGTCTTCAGCAGGGGTAGCCAAGCTGGAAACCCTAGCTGCTCACGGTCACAGAGCAACTGGTTGACAGTAGGTCAGCACTCCTGACCTTGCAGGCTGCTGATGGCTCCCCAGACTTCACTTCTTTCCAAGACGTGCTGTGATGAATTGAATATGGCTGCACAGAGCCTCTTGCTTCTAATCACCAGAAGTACAACTTACCCAGACTCATCAAGCAGATGCTCTTAGTATTGTGAGACTCCGGTTAAAAAGCAAGAATAGTGATGCTACTACTAGTCTTACCAGCCCCAGTGACATTGAGTACTTACAAAATCAGCATTCATTTTTGTAGCTTGCAAAGTCCACCTGGATCCCTAAGGAGAAAACAGACAGCTGTGAAGCCTTCTTCCTAGCCCTATGGGACTAGAAAACACAGGGATGGAGAAAATGACAGTGATGGAGGTCTTATTTCCCATCTATTCCTTCTCTGTACAGCTACCATTATGTAGGGCACTTTCTCCTTTCTCACTCTCCTGGGCCAGACACCAGGCAGAACTGTGAAAGGATGGCCAGCAGTGATGGTGAGTGCAAGCACTTAGACATCCAGTAGGACTGCGGTGCTCTGTGTCCCCAGGATGCTTTAGTGTTACCCTGGATGAACAAGGGTGCAAACACAGGCCAACAGGCAGAACTGCAACACACTGTACTGTACCTGCTGATCAAACAGGGCCCAGAACATTGGCAGCGGTATGAAGAGGAAGAGAACACGTGTCACCATTTTAACCTCCCCAATCAGCTGTTTCTATAAAGGGAAGAGGCAAAAAGGTAAGATGGGGGTGAAAAACCAACAAGTGCTTCAAGCTACAATGCATGAGAGCTCCTATTTCTTTCTGCATGGCAATTACTCATTGCATTTATTCATGATATTGGACATATTTGCATCTCTGTATTTCAGTGCAGCATCTAAACTGTCCATTAAGGGTCAGGAGAGTACAAAAGTGGGAAGGGACAGGACAAATGAGAGTCAGGTGCATGTGAGGAATAATGTGGCCAGGCCAGTCTTACTACCTCCCTTGTCTGTCTGACCATCTCCCCCTCTCCCCCTCCAAACCTGCCCGGTAGAGCATTGCTTACTGAGTATTTTTCTGAAGCCCAGTCGAGCCAGTGATCTCTCTTTGGAATCTGATGGGACCGGTTTTTCAGTCGGTTTTTAACAGCAAACTAGAGAGAAAAACAGGTAACTCTCTTGTGGCTTACCTACCCATGTCACATTCCCAACTCAAGACTGCCCTCCCCATTCCCAAATGTAAGTAGCACCAGAAAATTGCAGAGTTTTGCTGGACACTTCCAAAATCTCAGATTGGATGCTTTATGACCAATTCTCTACAGGGAAGTTTCTGTGACATCAGTTGATTAAAGGTGTGATGTGGGAATGAACTACCTCATGGGCTTATCTTTTAACAACAAATCAGACACCAGTCCTCAAAGTCTGTTTCATGCTTGATTTAAAACCTGATACATAATAAATCTTTAAACATTATTTCTTCAGTTCTCTTCCAAAAAAGCACCTGTCAGATTGACTGCTATGCTGGGGAGGAAATGCTTCATTATCCAAATCAAAGCCAAAATCGTAACTCTCACTCCCTTCTTGTTCTGTAGAACCTTTCTTTGCATCTTCCTGGTGCAGTCCATGCCTCACTCACTCCTAGACCAGCTTTCAGCTTTTTTTTTTCTCACTGGAGAAGAAATCAGTAACACCAAATCTGTAACTTGTTTGTTTATGCTGTGTGCTACAGTCACTGAACACACTGAACACAGCTACCCTGGCAAAAAGAGCAGCAGACTTCACTCAGAAATCCTATTTTTAAAATCTGGCCTGTTTCCTCAAGGTAAATCTGTCACTAGGATTGATCCAGATATTAAAAAAAAAAAGTATCTGCTGGTAGTAACAATTTCCTAAATATTAAATATAAAAGAAACATCCTTATCCACCTAATAATAAGTATTTTTTCACATACTAATTCAACTCACACAGTATGAAAAATAATTGATAAGGCTATAATGCAACTTCAGTGGGTGTCTCTCACATTTACATGAATACGCTAAACGTGCATAATATGAATGTGTACTAATGCTGTCTGCTGAACTGATAAACTTCAGTAAAATTACTCAGCTCAAAAAAATTGAGTCATATATCTGCTACTCTGTGAGTTTCTGAATTTTCCTTTCAGTTCACTGTTCACCAGCATTTCCTACTAGTGGTTCTACTGACATTAGCTGAACAGTTCATGGACCTAAGGAAAACCAGCTGAAATATTGAATGAATAAATTAGGACCTAAATGTGTTTCTTATTCCTTACATCTCATCAGGAATATATCCAGGAGCAGCAGACAGAAGAAATCCAAATGTCACCTCCCCTTTTCCTTTGCATATTTCTGACCAGTGAACTTAGAGTCATGCACGAGGAAGACAGAATGGCACACTTACACCGATGCATTTGCACACTTCCAGTAAGATGTTCCCTTGTGGTGGTGTTTTTCTGTACAGTCCACTTCCCGCAATGAACACAACTGAAAAAATATTAGAATTCAAATGGGAATTCACTTGACACTGGCTTTTGGGAAGGATCCCCCACCCGTAGATTCAACAGAAATCCTCTGCCCTTGTGGTTACAGGACTGCACCTTTAACACAATATCTATACAAGACTCCTTAGATAGCTTCAGACTGTAAAAAATACAGCATCCTACAAGAGACAGCGTGATCCCCAGGAAGTCACTGTCATCTTCTTATGATCTGCTCTGGTGCAATAGGCATTACCACATCTGATTTGTGCTGGGAGTCAAAGCTTTGAATCTTCTATGCTTTTTGTAGACCACACTTAAAATACAATCTACACTGAATTGATGCACCTGATGTTGGAAATCAGCCCTGACTCACTGCAACTGTCTGAGGATTAATCCACATCTAATACGGGCTCTGTGTACTTGCATCTGACACACATTTCAATGGAAACTGCCACAAAGGTCACTGTATCACACACTGGTGTTAACAGAAATTACCTCCATTTATGGTTTCCACAAAAGGATATACAATTTAAGATATTGTTCTGTCTTGGTTTTCTCCCTCAAAGAACAAAGAATATTGGACTGAGGCTTCAAAATCCTGTCAGAGTTGGGGCTGATTACATATAATTTGTCCTGCTCTTTGAAAGCCTCTGAGCATACTGCAATTCCAGAGATGTTAGCAAAGAGAAGTACAATAAAAGCTGAGTGTGAAATCCATACAACAAGCCAGCCTCAACTTTTTAAACTAACTCTATTGTCTGGGTCAATCCACAGGCTGTGGAGAAATGCAGGCACCTCGGTCCTAACACAGGAGGCCTAGGATACTGCGGGGAGCTCACCATTTTTCTTTTCTGACTATGATGACCCTTTGCATCCAGTCTGAATTAAAGAACTGTCAGACAGACCTCTGAAGTCAATTTAGAAGAGTCACACTGAAAGACACTTGTCCAGTCACTGAGAGTAGGTAGCTGCAAGACCTAACTTTTAGCATCTCCCTGTGGACCTGTTGGTGCCTCTGAAATGTGATTCATTAGGTTTGCTGAAATACTTTCTGGCAATGCCATTGACTCCTTTGAGAAACAAGGTTCCTGCATTAGGTTTGGCATTTGGAATTAAATGGTATCAATCTTCCCTCCCCTTTCTGAAACTGAAGCAGCCCAGAAAATCTTGCTCTATAATATTTCCATTCTGCCTTTAAATCTATCCTTGCTTTCCATCATCATGGGGAGAGGGCCAGTCAGGGCTGAAAGGGTATTTTCTCTGGTTCTGCATGCTGCTCACATAGTCAAATATATTACTTCCAAGAGCATTTTAGCACGCTACAAAAGAACACAGAGATGCTTTGCTGGGCAGGTTCTGGACCCTGGCAGCAAGATACTAGCTAAAAACACATCTTGATTGATGCCCTCACCAAAACTGCAATATTTACACATCCATTTTCCCCTGGGCAACTACTGCTCAGCTAGAAACATTCATCACACAATGGTGCATAGAGGAGCCTGTGCTGCCTTAAACTGATAGGAGCAGGCCTCAGGGGAAAAGAGGAGCTTCTCAGACCCATGACCATGCACATTTTTGTAAATAATTGCTGTAACATTAGCTGTGGCCTGATATTTTTCCAGTGTCCTGATGGGAAGAGTGTTCTTCAGTCTGATGGAAGTTCGAGGGAAGAGAGCAACATTCACATTCTCTGGGGAATGAACTTTGCAAATCACAGATGCTGTGGTGAAATCACACAATTGCTTGGTCTCTCAATTAAGCTAACAAGCTGAATGAGAAGTCACCCCATGCTGGGTCAAAATCTCTCAAATGCAGTGTAATAAGGGGACTAGTTCCCTCAGCAGCTCGTAACTGTGAAACTGCAGCTAATGGGGTGTTCCCTGTATTAGCTACCAAGGAGGAACAGCAAGAATGTGGATATTGCTGAGCATTTTATAAGGGTTGAAGAAGAAATCTTGACAAGTACATTAGTGGGGCTAAGATGCAAGCTTTAGGATGCAGGGTGATTGCAGCTTCCTCATGACACTTGGACAATAACAGCTTTTTATTGCAACATAATAATAACTTGTCACTGTAATTGTGCTTCAGCCAAGCAAAGTGAGACGGCTCAGTAAGTAACATCTCATTTAGCTCCTTCTGTGATTTCTGTAGTGCACAGATTCTGCAGAAAAAGTCTGAGCCATTAAAGATGGCCCTAAACTGCAAAGAGCCTGTTGGAAAGTTAGAAGTGCCATGCTAAACTTCTCTTCTGTAAGCCGGGCAAGGACTGCTCAGATTGCAGTTCAGATGGCAAGCTCACTCCTAGGCAAAGCTGCAAGCCATCAGAAGAGTCATTTCAATGACTCCCTTTGCTTTATAAAGCAAGGAAATTTTATTGTGAAACATCCACCAGACCACCCTCTCATGAGTATCATGATAACAGATTGTAGTAAAACCATGGTCTGCCTACCACTAAGTGAACTAGTGATTTTTCTTGCTGTTCTGAACTGAGGAGTTCTTGGATGACTGCAACCCCTTGAGCTGCCCATTACAGTATCCACCCAGAGCTAGTGAATTTGCACATTTTCTCATTTATCCATGGACTCAAAATTTATAACTCTTATTACAAGTATTATTGTTTCTACTTACCAAGAGCCAACACCATTAGGGCTGCTGGGACACCAAAAGCCAGTGCATAACAATCCTCTCCAAAACATTTCACATCCCCTGAAAACCAAGTCAGAAATAAAAGTACCTCATTAAGTCAGACTTATGTTGCTGGAGCCTTTGATTTGCTTCCCCTAAATCAGTCACTTCCCCAGCTTTAGATCTTTACTGGTGCTTGACACAGTGAATTGAATCTCCTTGAAACAGTTGTCCTCCCTTGATGAAGACAATTTGGAAGCAAGGTTAGTGTCTGCCAGCAAAAGCAGCTGATAATGGGATATTGATGAGAACAGCAGAAGGGAGGGGGCAGACAAATAAGTAGAAAGAAGTAGTAGGAACTGTAATTGGGAAAAAACTCTGCAACATTTAAAATAACCTGAAGCCATTCTGTATTTGCCTAGATCTAAATAACCAGTAGTATGTTTCCACATTATTCATGCCAGCTGCATGAGCTATTGAGCTAAAAACCTGAATCTCATATCATTATAAACTACAGTGGAAGCTAATCTACTATGTGAGAGCACAGGATTAATCTTAAAATTCCACTTCCCTTTCTCATCACTTGCCCAATCTCACCAGAGGCAGCCCGCTTCATGGCTTGGATCAATCTGAGCTATGGTTCACTGAAACCCCGCGCCTCGTGGACCGCGTCAGTTCTCACACTATGTAAATTTAGAAGTCCAGTTCTAAACAGCAAACCAGTGGTGGGGTTTGTGTTTGTATGCCAGTGGCTCCATTCTTCCATGCAGTAATAACAAAATGGCTAAAATAAGCCAACATAGTTAATAGGAAACCAACCCATGAAGCCTTCAGTTGTACTGGTTTGTTGTCCCTGAGCAGTCACGGTCAGTTGCGTAGTTGTGTGAGTGCATGGCATTTATTTACTTATTTTCAGCAAATTAGCTGAAATTCAACAAAGCTGGCAGCAAAACATTATGCATTATGGGCACACTGAACTTTTGACATGCAAAATGAGTTGGACTTCTCCACCTCAAAGTATATATTCCACATTTCTGACAAATGTCTGTGAACAGCACTTCTTGCTATTCTAAGAAAAACTTTCACACTTAGAAATTTTACTCTTTCCTCATCCTTTCCACCTCATTTCCATGTTGCAACTAGTTTATTGTGAGGCTATATTGGCACAGGCTTTGATGTTTGAAGGATACTGGATTTTCATCTGCCCATTACCTACATTGAGCAAAAGCACCTTCCCAACAGAATGCTGACCTGGGGACATCAGTGAAAGAAAGAGCAAGAGATACAGCATTTGGTTTTGCCTGTATGTGTGGTGTAAATATGAGACAAGCACAATTGTCCACAGTCTTGTGAAATGAACAGCCTGTTAAAATAACCACTGAACCAAGAAAGCTTCCTGGAAGCCTTGGGATGGAATTAAAAAAAATTGCTTCTTAGTGTGAAGGCTACCTTGTTCCTGTCCCCATCACCTGTGTTCTGCTACTCTGCCTCTGGGTCTGTATACAGAGTGTGCCAGTCCCCTTGGCTTCTAGGTGCTTCGATACAATGAAGTGCAGGAAGACTCAGGGACTAAAAGGGATTGTGAAAGCTGGCTAGAATGTAAAGTAGGTCTTAACTGGGGCATAGGCCTGTGCTTTGTCTTCAAGGCTAGCTGCTCAGGGCTGCAATCTTGCAAGCAGACCCATGCAGATATTCCTGGGTGCCAGGACAGAGCACTCCAGAAGTCAACAGCACCCTGTGGGAAGGAGAAAGTAAGGCTTCAAAACCAGCCCTCATAAATTTCTCAGCCCTGACACCTGCACAGGACAGCAGAGATCAGTTCTAATCCACAGCCTACCTGCAGGCAAGATGGAGGGATAATCCTTCACTGGCAATAGGAAGGATTAAATAACTATATGGGTCCTTCCGCTGTTCATATTTTAATTCCACAGTTCAGCCAGGCTTTGAAATACAACGAGGAATATAGTTTCTGTCACTTGTCTGCTAGTACTATAAATCTGTTATACTTGCTACGGCAGAATTAACAAGGCGTAAACGAAATACACTGGCCACTCCACAGACAGTGTAATTTCTGCCATTCAATTGTCATAAGAGCCCAACTATGTATAGCAGAGTAGTCAAAGGACAGTTAATTTATTGTCTTATTCTAAATCAGCACTGACCTCTTAATACAGGAGTTACAAACGTGGAGATCAAACTTCCAGCATTAATAGATAAATAGAAGATGGAAAAAAACTTGCTTCTCTCCGAGGTCTAAAACAAGAGAAGACAGTATCAATGTCACAGCTAGTGCACAGCATTGGGCTTGCAAATTGAACACTATCAATTCTCTTGTTAGGAAGGTTGGGTAAATATTGACACACAGTGCATAAAATGTTAAGCAAACAAGCTTGCATTCAGGTGCTGGTAAATGCTCACATAAATCAGCTCACACTACTTGAGAAGTGCTTTGAGGCTTTTTGGCATTTCAGAAGAAAAGCCACTACTTCCAGAGTGTTGTGAGATTGGAAGGAAGGGAGAGCATGTACTTATTCAGAACCAGTAGCATGATTCAGACCCTCTGTCACCTAATTCGATGCAATTTGGCACAGTTTGACAAGCTTATAATTTCTTCCCATGTCTGAGTTCTTTTCATTGTTTTTTTTTCTCCTTTCCTGTGCAGAAATAGAAACAGAAGACTATGTATTTGGAGGAGCTGGTGATGACAGCATAGATGAGAGAGCATGAACAGATTGTAGGTATCCATCAGACAGGAGATCACCCAGCTGTAGCCAGTCAACCAAAAATTAACAGAGCAAACCAAATCTATGAGAGCCAATTCAAGAGCCTGATGGACGGACAAACTCTGAAAGAATGAGCTCAGAATTCAATTGATGCTGTAACATATTCTAGTTCATGCAGTCAAAGGATTCCTGTTGATCTTCTTTCTTCCTGCATAATTCATAATTTGGAAGGAATCAAGAACTTGATGCAGAGTTTGGTCCTTTTTGCAGGAGTAATGCGTGAGGGCATTCAACTGAGAGTCTATCCTTGCTTGTGAATGAGACACACATCCATAGTCACATGCACATACACAGTGCTAAACCTCCATCATGTGCCTGGGGGGTCATCAGAGTGAAGAAAGAAGAGCAGACTACCTGACCTACCCCATACTCACCTATATCACCAGCTATGGGACATCTGAGTTGGTGAGACCAGCACTGAAGGCTAGCCCAAGCCCAGGCAGCCATTATATTCCATATGTATCTGGGCTTCACTCCCAGCTGTCACCGGGTCCTGTAAATGTAGTGGGCAATTTGCTTGGGACATGGCTTGATGTCTGGCAGAGAGCCCAACAGGGACACCTTGAGCTACATCTCTATGATTTGAGAATCATTTGAATGCAAAGCTTTAACTTAGCCGAGTATGAGGAAGATTCTCAGGGGTCTGGTTCTGTTCCCTCTCCTTCTAATATGTCCTGCTTCCTTCTGCTCCCTGAGACAATAATATTCACAAGGCTAGAAAATAGGAGAAAATGTGAAAATTTCCAGCCAGCTAAAAGAGGACATCTCTTAAGGATTGAAGCCTGAGGTTCAAAAATGTAACAAACCTTCCTGTAACTGATGTTGCAGCCAACAATAAATATTGCCATTTCATATGGCAAGAAGCCTCTTACCACAAGGGACTAGTGCAGGGAAGGTGGGCAGTGGGACTGCTTTTCTTTAAGTCCCCTTGTAAAGAGGTTACTGGGAAGGTGAGAGTTAGAGTCCCATCATCTCCCACTGCCACTTACTAAGAAGTCTGGGGGTCCCCTCACTTGAAGTAAGGGCTTATTCCCCTGTCTCAGCACACTTATGAAGACTTTATCAACTTGAGCTTTTGGCTCTTCCAGAATTCCATTTCCTAGTATTTCCCAGGCAATCTAATCCATACATTACTCATAAATGATTTATCCTGGATTACAGGATTCATAAGGACAAAGGGGAGTGGATATAAAATGGAGCACAGGAGGTTCCACCTTAACATGAGGAACAACTTCTTTACTGTAACAGTCACAAAGCACTGGAACAGGCTCCCCAGGGGGGTTGTGGAGTCTCCTTCTCTGGAGATCTTCAAAACCGCCCTGGATGCGTTCCTGTGTGACCTGTGCTGGATTATATGGCTCTGCTCTGGCAGCGGGATTGAACTTGAAGATCTCTAAGGTCCCTTCCAACCCCTAACACCCTGTGATACCTGTGATAAGGCTTATAATAATAATCACTATAGCATGTTCCTATGGTAAACAGAATCATAGAATCATAGAAATGTCTGGGTTGGAAGGGACCTCTCGAGGTCATCCAGTCCAACCCCCCTGGTGAGAGCAGGGATATCCTCAACTAGAACAGGTTGCTCAGAGCCTTGTCAAGTCTCACCTTGAATGTCTCCAGGGATGCAGCCTCAACCACCTCCCTGGGCAACCTGTTCCAGTGCTCCACCACTCTCATGGTAAAGAACTTCCTCCTTATTTCTAATCTAAATCCACTCCTTACTAATTTAAAACCATTGCCCCTTGTCCTTTCACTCCAGGCATTTGTAAACAGGCACCCTCCAGTCTTTTTATAATCTCCCTTCAGGTGGCTATTAGGTCTCCCTGGAGCCCTCTCTTTTCCAGACTGAACAATCCCAGCTCCCTCAGCCTGTCCNTAGCAAACAAACAGCAGTGGATTTCACTATCTCTGATAATCCACTTCTGTCCTTTTTTTGATTACCTGGAATGTTCTGCTAAGCTAGTAAAAGTGTATTTTCTTCTTCACACCTTTGTGAGTAGCTAGTTCTCATCATAAGGCAATCTCGAGAAATGAGCAGCCTCCACAATCTCTCCTGTTCCCAGAGTGGCCATGACATTGCTTGACATGTGTGGAGGCAGTAGAGTCCCCACAGTTCTGCCATCTTCTAAGTCAAATTCTCATACAATATCTATAACTCTTCATATCTGAACAACTCCAAATTTCCGAGAGCCAAGAAAAACTCAAGGATGTAGCTCTTGACATGGTAAAGTCTGGACCAACAATTACCAAAAGGAATATGCTGCTAAGAGAAGAGAGTAGTGATGTATAAAGGATTTGGAGCATCTTATTTCACACATTTTCAGATTTCAGTGATAGAAAAAATGGTCAGAGAAAAGCAGAAGTGAATACAAAAATAATGCCCCATCAGCTTGCAAATTATATGGACTGGAAAAAATAATTTCTTCCTTATTTATCTTAATCTTTGGAGCAGACATCCATTAGCAACATGATTTGGATTAACTAATTTGAGAAAAGGTACTGTACACAATAATCCTGAGCACCTTGACAACCAGAAAATAAAGAAACAAAGAGAAAGCTATTTAGTACCTTAAACACTATATCACACTGAAAGCAACTCTGATCCTTAATTAACATGCATAGCAGCCTTCACATTCATATAACATATCAAATACAATTTTGTTCAGGCATTTTTAGCTTAGACTCCTAATCCCATAGACAAAAATGCTTGGAAGTCTCCTGCAGATAAATCTACTTTCCCTATCTGGCCTCCTGCTGAATCAGTCTCCATCACTGTAGCGTTACTATTCTCAAAGTGGCAGATCCAAGACTATAATACTTATAAAGTGCTTACAAGAAAACTAGAACGATGGTGTGCATTTACCTCAAAACATAACTTTGTCTCTGCCTGGGAATAGCAGGGGCAATTTATTTATGCATTTTATATACAGAACTACCACATCCCTAGTTCCCAAATGGAACAACTAAGCCTGTGCATTAAGGGCTCAGACGAAGTTTATTGGTATCCTGAAAACTACGGGAGAATCAAATGCTTCATTTCATTGGGGATTTTCAAAACATACGTCATGCTACCTGGAGTGGAAGATGAAAAACATCGAAAGTCTTCTCAAACACCACTCCGGAGGGGAAGAATATCCTGGTTGGCCCCAAACCTTTCATTCCTTACAAAATCAAAACTTCTCATTCCAATTTTGAAGACTTAAATTTCATATCACACAGCATAAAACCTTTTTTTTTTCTTCTGAAAAGCCAAGTCATTTCAAACTGGTAAAATAAGAATCTTTCTATTTGGAAAGAATGAATAGAGCAGAATGCATTCTCCTTATCAGAAGGCTTTTTACAGTTTCCTTTCTCTAAATTAGTTTTTCCTGAAGGCAACACACAGGTGAATGTTTGAGCCTTAGTGCTTGATAAATTTGTTGTAGAGGTGTAGTCTGAATGCTGGAGAACGTGCACAGGCCCACACAACCACAGGCAATTCAGGTTTCCGTTTGTAACTCAGCTGTGGTTGTAGGTTTGGGATAACAATATGTATGTGCCTCACTGAGGTGCTGAGATTCATTAGCTGAAGTCTATAAAACACTCTGCAGATAAGTGGTACATATTATCATACTGTAATTAGGTGGTAATTGAAAGATGCTGGATAAACATTATTAATCATTAATATTCATAGAAGTAGCACTTTTGAAAATGCTGCTGTAACACCTGTTAGAATCCTTTGGGGATAACTCTTGGCAGTGTAAGCTGGGATGGCCACATGCTACTATGCAGGCAGCATATTCCCAGAGCACACGTGCCGTACTGCCGGCCTGCTTCCTGCTTTTGGTCAGAGCTGTACCAGCTGGGCAGACCAGTGACCTGACCAGATAACTGCTACTTTGTCTGCTGCAGCATCCTCTAAATCACTAGGTCAATGGAAAGCCCAAGATGGGCACACCTGGAGAAAGATCTGCTTTCAGCAAGCGACCATGAAACACCCTGTGTTTGGTTACTCTTCATTAAGTATATGCTTCATCACTTCAGCATCACACAGTTCACGTGCAGAAAGCACAAGTCTTCATAAAATTTTAAAATAAACATTCTAGTCTGTATTATTCATTCATCAAATGCTGACTCAGTACTGGAGCATTGCAAAAGACTGCCTTATCAGGCTCCCATCCCTTGTCCAAGGTGAAGGGGCCATCCCTTGTTTAGATATAACCTTGCCTTTCCTGACAGACCATTAGTCTAGTGTCCTTCTTCAATGTCTCTGTTGATGGAAATTTCCATCTCCCAAAGGTCCTAATATTTTACAATACTTCTCTAGATCTATTTCTGGAAAATTTTTCTTACTGTCAGTCCTACATAATCCCCCTTGAATTCAAGCCTACTCATCACAAACCCCACCACCTATTTTCCTTCATGTAGCAGTGGCCATATTTGAGAACTTACACCATGCACAGAAGTTGCTGATTTGAATACTGCCATTGGTAAAACTGCAATTTTTATTTGTGTATCAGGACAACATAAATCCAAGTGTTAAATTTCAGCTCAATTTGAAAATTATGCATTTTGCCTAAGGATAACTCCTGACCTGTAACTCCTGACCTACTTCGCTTCTTTAAGCACTGCCTTATCCTTGGTTGAGCCACCGTGCTAAGCACTTGTGATAGAGGATGAGGACATGAAGCAAATAACTACAACCTACAGGATGCAGAGAGCTAACAGAGATAAAAAGAAATATTTTCTCAGTTTTTCAAAACTGTCAATTCTGGAATATCAAGAAAACATTCTGGATAGATTTGGTACCAGCTCTACTTTCAAGAGACTGGAATTTCCTATAGTTCTTTCTGAACAACGTCTGACATAGGCTATGCCTGATTTGAAGGGAAATTCCCGAGAAGGCATAGACTGGTGACACAGTTTTCTCTTTCATTTGCTATATTCCATTGCAGTGCATTATAATCACCCCTGTTAAACTGTTTCAGAAATGGTTACAGTTCCATAATACATGATACAGGATTTTCCAATTACTCTGATGTCCAATTAACATTTAGATGATATGATGCAATTAAGACCTTACCTTCCCAATATCAGCCCTGTTCTGCTTCCTTTCCTGAAACATCCAGATTCTCAAGTCTTATGCAAACCATCTTACCTCACATCTTTTCCTAGTGAACTGGCCCTTATTCTAGTACAGCAGGATTTGATCACATAAACATCCTCATAAAGTAAGCAGACACTGCAGATTTTAGGAAAGAAAAGAAATCTTACATGTTCCTCTTCAAACTGGTCCCCACCAAATGCAGAGACACAGGGCTTGATACCTCCCGTTCCAAGGGCGATCAAAAACAGACCAACCATAGACAGGATCCTTCATGCAAGAACAAAAATATCACCATTGCAGAACCTTTCCAGTGCTTATGAGAGTATTTTAGTGTCACCCAACCATTATTCCTCTGGTATCATTGTCTTTGGCACATGGGTATTGATGACGAGCCAGATTAAGTGTGAAAAGAAATTAATCATCCTCGTTTCTGCATTCAGTACCAGTCAATTAACCAAACTGCTTTTGTCAGTTTCTTGCTGTTCTGAAGCCCAATGGATGTACTAGAGATCAAAGATCCATGGGATTATTTTTCACTCATATGAGAACTAAAGATTGCAGAGATCAATTGAGGAGAAAAAAAAAGCGCCTTTTTAGCCTTTTTCTGTAGTCTTCCAGCCTGGGTCAGTGCAGACAAACTGTTTGAATTAGGCTCATGGTTGCTTTCTACCTCCCAGTGCTCCTCCTCGAAATACCATTGTTGGCCCGACAGATTACATCTGTGAGGAACAGAAGTGTCCGGACTGGACAGGTCTGGGACAAGAGGTAATTGTTCTGTAGCTGAGATGTGCGCCTGCCTGCACGCACATATTTGCAGAGCTGTGACAACCTAGGCAAAATCACCTTAGTGGTTTCAGAGATGCCAGCTGGGGAACTACTCTGACAAGCCTTTCAGTTCAGAATCTAGAGGGAAAGAAGGGTTGTACCCTGTGGAAGAGACAAGCCTTTCCTCTGTCACATCCAGAAATGTACCTCTGGATTTATTTTTCTCCATGCACAGAGGGGAAACTTGCTGAGCTGGGCAGCTATACTGATGAGGAAATGAGGAAGGAATGAGCCTGGAGCAGGCAGTTGGATGAAGGAGACCAAACTGCAGTAGCATGGTATAACAGAGAGGGGTGATCAGAGGTCCCTATCTCAAAAGGCTCTGTGGTGGCTTTCAACTCCTTCTGCTGCATTCACTCTAGAATCTGCCCTTCTGTTCTTACTCAGATACCCCAAACCCTTCCCTGATAAAAGCAACCCATGCACAGTCCCTAGACTTCTGGCATAATGCAGGTGAGACAAATGACAGTACTGGGTAAACCAATTACCATCACAAGCTACTACAGCACTGTGGCTTCAACATCTACTTACACATGAACCACCTGGTTTCCTAGGGATGGAATTGCACCGACTGACTTTATCAGATGGCCAACCACATACACAATGGAGAGATAGATGATCGTCCTGCAAGAAAAGCAAACAGCAATGACTGAAGGTGCTGGGTGATGTATGATCCAAAAATAGAGCGTGACTGTGCTTCCTGATACATCAGGTTTACTTGGCAGACACACAAGGAACTGCTTTCCTCATACAGCTGCTATAGCAGGCAGCTACAACTTTTTTGTGTCAACACTGAGTGCACTGGAAGAAAGAGATAGACAAATGGGTTGAGATTAAGGGGGGGATAACTCCTGCTTTCTTTGCAGAGGTTGCTGAGCAGAATAAACTATAAATGTTCCAGTCTTTTCATGCATGGAAGGCTGCAAATAGAATACTGCTCAAGTCCAGGTCAGTTTCCAGATTATTAGTAACTGGCATTTTGTATCATGTACCTAGACTGAATCCAGTCAAGGGATTCACTTGATCCTTGACTGGATCTATAGGATCTGTTACCTACATTCAACTCACCTGACCAACATATCCGCAGTAGGTTTCCCTTGTACAAATCTGTTTTAGATCCCAAGTACCTCTAAAGGACTGAGCTCATCTATCTGCCTCCCACGTCTTGGTGAGGGAGAAGAAATCTGACTAGGAAGATCAGGCTCTTGAGCATATTCTATTCTTTCACCACCTTCAAGATTAAGAGGTACCTATGCATTTATGTGCAGGATAGACACAGAGGCAATGGAAGGACTTGTTAGGACAGAGGCAGTAGAAGAAGCCTCACGAGTATGGAAATGGTCCTCAACATATTCAAACCCTGGCTGCAACAGCTAATTTAGATCCACATCAGATCATTCCTAAAGTCCCTCTAATCCGTTTTCCTGTCCTTGATATTGGCTGAAGTCCAGACACTGCATCAAAACCCACCTCCCATTAAGTCATAGGGATTACTCCAGGGAAAGTCTCCTGCCTAACACACAAAAGTCTGCTTAAGAATTTACCTTCTCACATCATGCTGCAAGATAGACATCCTCAAATACCAATGAACATTGCTAGGTGACCTTAAATAATGAAGTTGTTAAATCTCCACTGTTTTAGGGGTTGGTTTCTTTTTTTTTTTTTATTCAAAGGGACAAGATAATGACTAAAATTGAGCACAAACTAAAAAAGAATATTGATATTTCCTTAAGAACTTTCTGCTGGAAAGGCATATGGCAGCTGTTGTTTTTTTTCCTGTCGAAAATCTTCTGCCAGATGTGCTTAGTCCTAGAAAGACAGGTTTAATTGCACTTCATCATTCTGACAGCCAAGACTTCTCAGAAAATTATAAAAAGGGGGCTAAGCAAAGAAAGTCGTACATCCAGCTGCTGACCACCACTCTGGGGCAGACAATGGCCCCACCACTTATCAGTGGAAGGGAAAACTGCCTAACTTACTCAGGGAGCATCTACCCAGTAATGTGCTAAAGGAGATGATGCAAGTGAACCCAAGTTTCTCTGGCATAAGAAGTGTGTGTGCTCACACATTGCCTATGCTGTGAAAGCATTAGGTATAATACAGTCTAAGTACAGTATAGCACAGCATACCACAGTATAGCATAGCTAGTGACATTTCTCGCAGTCAGACTGCAAGATCTAGAGGATGACACCACTTCTTCACCATCTTTGAATCCTTCTCTGAAGCAGATCCTGGCTAGCTTCCTCAAGGTTCATAGGGAAAGACAGAGGAGGAAAAGTGTACTTCTGACATTTAGTTTATTCCAACTTTGTTGCCTATTGGCCCTTGTGTGGAAGATGATCACAGAACAGCCTGAGCCAACAGAAGAACTGTTCATCTGCTATCAGAAAGGAGCGGACCTTCGCAAGTGCATCTTTGCTGCACTCTGAGCTAGCTCAAAACTGGGAGCACACACAGCACTGCCTTCGTGCAGGCTGCATGGTGCTAGACGTGTGCTGTCCGAATTAGAGAGATGTCTTCACTTACTTGTATTTCCCCAGCCACGAGTCTGCCATAATGGCTCCAATGACAGGTGTGAAATAACATAGTGCAGAAAAGGCATGGTACACAGCGGTGGAGAGATTCTCATCCCAGTGGAAGTAGCTTAAAAAATATAGTGTCAGGACAGCTAAAAGGAAACAAGCAAATCACATGAGATAATGAATGTGTACCTCTGCAGGTAAGCAGGATCATGGCAGCAAGAAAATCACTGATTTGTCTATGAGCAGCTATAAGCAGACCTGTGCTTTCAGACCTGTTCCTCAATCTCTGACACAGGAGAAGCTAAAATGAGATATATGAGTATCAGGTGTTCATCTCTCATTTTTTAAGTTTAGCTGAAACAATATACTTTCTACTTATCTTACCATAACCTGTAGTTCTGTTTATGCACATTTTCTACTTGCAGATTAGGTGCCTGTACAATTCAATTCCCAAAGATGCTTATTGTGCATAAGTCACACACCAGAAAAACAGGTCTGATACAGAGAATCTGCTATGCACATTTGGAGCTCTCTAGTCCCAACTTCTGCTCAGAGCAGGTATAGCATCAATGTTATAGGGCACACTGTTCATACCTGCATCCCGAAATGATGATTTAATTTGAAAGACAGCTGAGACCGCATACATCACAGCCCTGGAATACCAGGCCATTGTATAGAAGCCTGAGGATGAGGAAGTCACCTCCCAGACACAGGCCACATACCTCTCATGCCATAGTAGGAGAAGCGCTCACAGAACTCATTCACCACAATGAAAGCAATGCTTAGTGGGTAGTTGGAACCACAGAGTTTCTGCAGGAGATAAACAAGAATGTATCAGCTCTGTGAATGCCTTCACCCCAGCAGCATATCCCCACAGGGCCTGGGCAGTGTCCAAAAGCCAGGAGGAGTCCAGTCCAAAAACAAGACACCAACTGCCGCTTGCCTGGCCTGTGGGTTGGATTCAAAGCAGGGAAGAGACCCCATTCCTAACTTGCTTTGGTTAAGGCTCCCTGGTAAATCTGGGCCAAGATAGGCCCAGTAAGGACTGCCATGGGGATTTGTAGGCTGTCATAGCTCCAGGAACTCCAGTAGAAGGGTCCTACTGCCTCTCTGCTGCAATGCAAAAAAACCTCTGAGATGGAAAACGACCTTTCGCATCCTTGGCTCCTGCATTTCACATAAAGTTACTGCTCTACCCCCCAAACTGCTCCCTCTCCGAGTACCAGACTTTGCGTCAGCAGCTGGTAGACCTCAGGGAGCTGCTATTTCCATGTGAAGGTGCTGCCTCCCGTGTGACAACAGTTCTCAATCTCTGCACCTCACTTGCACTGAGCTGTACAACTGCATTCACTGAAGCAGAGTGCCAGTCCTGCGTCCTGCACTCCCTCAGCCATGGCATCCATTTCACATTCCAAGAACACCAATACAGCTATGGATAATTCAATTTATTAATCAAAACTAAACAAAACAGTGATGGCACTGTCAAATCTGTCTGAGAGAGGCCACTCTTTCCCTGAATCTGACTTTACTCCAGCTGAAACACAAGGCATTTAAACAGATGAGTCTTGGCATGACCTTGCATGGGCCTCCGTCCCTCTTGCTACCCTACTGCAGTCCAAGCTAAGCAGCTTCCAGCAGCTTCCAGCTGCTTAACTCCACCACCTTGCAGCAGAGAAAGAAGGTTTCAGAGCACTGCCCAGCCTCTGCCAGTCAGTGGGAGAGAGGGGCTGGCCATGCACTTGTTGAGGGATGGGAAGGGAATGTGATATTAACAGCTGCATTTATATCTGTGGTTTTAGATAGACACAGTATGGGGCAGTGAAGTGAGATGAACACTTCACATGTGTTTCTGTGCCTCCTGTCAGAAATAATGAATTCCTCTATTTCTTCCCTGAGTCCCAAATGCAAATACAGATACCAAAATAGATATGTTTATTCAGGTTTATTTCATCACCAAGAGACCTGAGATTATCTAGATTACCAAAGCAATGGCATCAAATTTAGAAGAGTCTAGTTTAATGATGCTGTGCTGCTCAACGTTATACAAAGGCAACAAAAGAGAAGAGACAGGCTGTCTGAAAAAAAAAAACCATCCCCAAACACTTTCCATTACTTAACCCATCATCCCTAAAGACAAATCTTTTTCTTCTTTTTTTTTTAATATATATTTTTCTCTCATTATTTATGGGCTGCCTTTTTATAAGAAACCCTTGGCCTCTTTGTTTTACTAAAGTAAATATGTAATTATCCATTTACTTTATTATTTACTCTGAAACCATCACGCTCAGCATACAGCTTTTAAGACAGTGGGCTCCTTTGGAAACCACACTGGGACCCCCTGCTTTTAGACTAGCCTAAAAATGGTGGCATACATAAGCTATAAATGCACAAACACACAGACACAGGTATTCTCCATGTGCATTTCTCCAAGTTTTTCATATTAAAGCAGAAAAAAAATGTAAGAGGCAAATTATGCTTCCTATGGGTGCTCGGAGGCATTTTCTGAACTTGAATGTAAAGTTGTATAGAAGGGATGCTTTGCTTCCTCTCTCTCACAGACCTCGCTATCAGTACTTGTGAGATTTAACAACATCTGATGGAGCTGCAGAGCATGACTGCTCACACCCAGACAGACAGGTGTCAGAGCCCTGCTGCCTCAACTCACCCCTTTGCACCCAGTGCACAAGCCCTGATGGTTTTAGCTGCATCGGTTTAAGGTATCACATGCCACACTGCAACCTGCAAGGACAGAAAACCTGGCAGTGACCCATTTTAGCCACTCCTCCTCTGAGGTGGGCACCTCCTACAGGTGAGCAGGGACAAGCAGCAAAAGGAAAGCAGGAGGTGGTGACTTCCCGGCTAAACCTCCCCAGGTGCCTGAGCAAGTGCTTACAAACACAGAGCAAGGACTTACAAGCAGGGGTCCTTCCATCTGGCTTGTATGTCATGAGATGGCATCAGCACACGCAGAAAACCTCATGTACGCTCTCCACTGTATCACTGACCTGCCTGGGGCCTGCCTGGATGTCCAAAAGTGGGCAGCTTTCATCCATGAGGAGAGCCAGACGCAGTTTGCTCACTTTCGCAGAGGAGGATCTTGGTCAGCAGAGAGCCCCAGCAAAAGCAAAGAGGCTAAGTCTGGATTCATGAGTGCACAGATACTCTACTGTGCTTAGCTACCACTGTAAGCCTGGGATCTGCAGGATTATGGAGCTCTTAAAGATGCTGTGGAAGTTGATAGTTTGTGTCTTTGGAAAAAAAAGAAATGCTGTTTAAAGTGCCAGCTACAGGAGATGTTTATTTTCACTCTCCTTCTTGCTAACCGGCTGCAAAATGGGACAAAGATTAGTATTTCCCAGGAGCTCTGGATATCCAATAGTTAATGTCTGCACAGTGCTTAAAATTTCGAGTTAAATAGTTGGCTTGTTGATGGCATAACCGTGAGCTTTAGGAGCAAGTATTACTATACTGTCCTGCAAGTGAAAGCAGGTGCAATACAAGCCCTGTTCTCCCCAAAGTCAATAAATACTTTGTATGATTTTTAGGGGTCAAGCACTCAACCAGAATTAGCCAGAAAACCTACACAAAACATCAAAGCTGCAAGGCAACAAAATATTCACCTGAATCTGGCTTTAAATCAGAGGCAAAGATGTAAACCTGAAGCTCTGGCACCACAGCTGGGCTCCGTTACACACATCAGTGGCCTGCCCTCACTCCCTGTCCTTCCTTCTGCTCTGCAGCACCTGGGGGCTCTTCCCTGGTGGGTTTCATCAAACTAAGCAAACACACAAGTCAGCTCCCTCCCTCCCATACATGACATCCCCCTCCACTTCAGAGAAGTAAATCCTTTTCCACAAGGAAAGTAGTATTCAGGACAAAGGCAGCAATCAAAACCCTTACCCTTTTTCTCAACCATTCAGACAGTTCATTTTTTCCCTTTAAGCTGCACTTTCTTAACTTAATCAGGTTAATAGAGGGATTTTTGCCTTCAGTTGTTAATGCTTATTTCAACCCTCTGCAAGAAAGGGTGTTTGTCTCTAGCCAGAGCACAACAGAGGAAAGAACAGAGAGATCTTGCAATGTTTAGAGCAAGCTGAGCAGAAAGCAAAGAAAAGGAAACCAGCTGTAACACTCACCGGGGATTTTTTCTGAACAGGGAAATCTCCTTTGGGGGGATCATCTCCTGCAGAAATACAAGTGAACAAAGTTTCCTTGGATTCATTTCTCTGAAAAGCGTTCATCTCCCCTCTCGCCTTGTCTCCCACCATGCTATGTGGCTGTGGTGAGTTCACTGGGAAGATTTCCAACCTCAGGCATGAAGTTTGATTCAGTTTGAGTTAACCCTAATTGAGCACATTTGTGCAGCCAGGGCAGAAAGGGGAGGGAGATGCAACCAGGAAAGAGAACTGAGAGTTCAAGAAGAGTCAGGGAATGCAGCCTAAATCATTCACAGGTTGGGGCTGTCAGCACTTTGTGGCACAAACCTCCTATTTACTTGGCATGCCCCCAGCTATCGTACGTGCACCAGCCCCAGCCCAGTGCTGTATGCTGAACAGATGTGAGCTGAATAAAAATCCCAGGTCCCAGATATCCCTACAGCCTGCAGATTTAAGAGCAGAGCATTCATCTCCCTCCCAATTCGGTAATGAAAGGTTTATTCTGCAGGGATCTCGTTCCACTGAAAAGCCACATGTTCATCCCAAGTCATAGCTACTAAAATGCTCATCACACCAAACCCCCTGGACACTGGACGTCACGGATGCCTTCACTGTGTTAAATCATTTCTTTGCAATGACCCAAGGTTCATTCCTGCACAAGTTCTCTGGAATGACCTTACCTTTTCCTATGGGACAGTTTAATCTGGAGGGCACAGTCAGCACCCGGGAGCAGCCCCAAACCCTGTTTCTACTTCCTAGTATCCAGAAGGCCACATCGGGGCTCCTTATGTGGCATATGTATCCTACACTATGCTGGGAGCCCCTGAATTCCCTCTGCAGCTATGTGGGCTCAGCTCCCTGAATGTACCCTGTTGTTCCTCCATCTATACCCTTCCCATGGGAATAGAGAAGCTCTTCATCAGCATTCTTCCAGTCCCAGTTTCAATTACAGAGCAAAACTCACAGCATTCCCATAAACTGCCCTCTGTGGCTATGGCTCTGCAGCATTCTTGGTGCAGCACAGGGGTATTTCCTTCCCTTTACATTTGGATTCTTTAAAAGGCAAAAGTTCTAAGAATTTTCCCAAATATTTTTCCATTCTCTTATCATCAAAAGTACAGACCACACCTAGAATCCATAGGTGGTACAAGGATCATCCATAAACTCATCCTTAGCTACAGTACAGAATTGGTGTTAGTGCTTGGTTATCACGGGAACCAGGTTTGCAGTTGACAAACCAGGAAAGAGGCCTTTGCTCACACCAGAGAACCCTATTTTGGTTTCAGTTATTGCTAAAAAGACATGGAGAATATTTATCTAAGTTTTCATCACTCGGATGTGACAGACTGCACAGAAGAAGCATAATTACTCTTCACATTCCCTGATGTGGTCTGGCATTGCTTCCTCTGAAGATGCCCAAGGATTCTGTTTCACTCCTGCTAACTGGGCAGCTAAACATGGTGCCCAGGGCAGCTAAACATGAGGCCCACACTTCAGATGAGCCAAGGAAGATCTACCCATATTTTATTCCCTTTTTATTCTACAGCAGTGTCAAAGCAACAGTTTGGTGCCTCTCTCATACCGCCACAGACCAGCTCCTCATCTTCAGTGCTCCCAGTGATTCGCCCACCCATACAACCTTGTTTTTCACCTGGGTCACTTGGGTGCCACGAACAGCCTCCAGGTACTGAGGGTTTGTTAAGCCCATTTCATGGGCAAGAGTGCCTCAAAAGCACACCCAACACTGGGGGCTGTGCAAGGAGCGGGACTTGTGCACATTGATCCTGTCTCCTGCACACCAGGTTAGCACCTACTCTTGTGTCCTGCGAGTCTGACCCTGTGCTAGAGGCAGCAGGAATACTTCCAGGTTCTCTGGTGCTGTCTCTTACTGCCCCAAGTATCTGGAGACAACTCCTGGTAGAAAACTGTTGTATTCTGCCATGCACAGGCAAGCAGAGCAAACAGCAGCAAAGTCATTAAAGAAGTAATACAAAAAGAAGACAGAAAAGGTTTCACCATCCCTTGTTCAGAGCTCCTACACTCTGCAATGTGATGCCTTAATATTTTCAGTATCATGCATTCCTGAGTGTGCACACAGCCTCGTGAGTCACATAAGCTAAATTATGATTATAATTATTAGTTTGTTTTTTAACACTAGCATGAAAAAATGTATCAATTGGTGGCATTAACACACTATTTGTCAAATATGCTGCAGAGGTCTTTAGGCCATTAGCAGCCAGAAGATTTTCTGAGACAGAAAAGGAGGAAAGTAATTCAAATGTCTGGTAATACACAGTAACTCATGGCAAATAGCAAGAACAAGTTAAAGAGAATAAATCTGCAAGCACCTCAGATACAAACAAATTCAGAGTAAGACTCGATAGAAGGAGACCTGTGCAGCTGGGCTGAAAATCAGGAAGGAATTGTACCACAAATGGAAATAAGGTGGCATTTCTGAAGACAAGTGTAAACAAACAGATCAAGCATGGAGTGATAGAGGCTACAAAGCTGAGGCACAAAATGAATTACAGCTAGCAGGGGGACACAAAAGGCAATAAGAAAAGGTGTTAGAAATGATGTCAATATTGGAGAAAGAGGAAGGGAAATGAAAGTCTGTTATTTAAACTAGAAAACGAGCAAACAAAAGCTCACCCAGAGAAGGCAGAAAAGTTGTGTCCTTTTTGTTTGTCTTCTAAAAAAATCTAAATTGCAACAAGATACATAACAGCATTAAAATGAACCAGCAGGAATAGGGATGAAATGAGAGAAAAACCACTTAAGAAGTATTTGGATAATGTAAATGTCCTCAGATCATTAGAACCTGATGAAGTTCACCTTCAAGGGCTGAATGTAGCATTGAACCACTTCCCCATCAAGGACAGAAGCAGGACAAGCACCACTACTGCCTTTAAAAAGGCAGGTTAAGACAACATAGGTGTGTAACTCCACAGCAATACTTGTTCAGATAATCCCCGTTGAGTACCAACAGGAGAATAAGGATTACAAAAGAGTCATTTTGGATTGGAAAAAATTCTTTCAAACCAGACTATCATTCTTTGGTGACAGGATAAGTGGTGTAACAGCTAGAGCAGCTGTGGATGCAATATATCCTTATCAATACAATGCCTCACAAGGAAAAGAGGGTGAAGAGTCAATACTTGAGCAACTGGGAAATCCCCCTCAAAGTAGCTAGCAGATTTTCCATCAGATTAGGAGGGCATGAAACATACAGGTCCTCAGCTTTTCCATGAGCAAAGAGAACATCTGCACAGCTAGCATGCTGCTTATGTTTGCATCTGAAACAAGGATGGAGCAAGCCTGGATACAACAGGGTATGAACTCAAAATAATGTTGCTAAATGGGAGAAACCACTTTCAGCTCTGGAATGAAAAAGGTTATATTCAGAGAAGACTATCAAATGCTACCCCTATCCATTGACAGGAAAAACAGACACAGAGACAAACAATTGTCCATTTTCACGGAGGATAAGACGAGAACAGCAAATGGTTTTATTTTCAGTAAAAAAGATTTGGGGCTGCTTTTGGCCAGATTCCCCATCTGCAAGGACAGGTGAGCACTGGAACAGACCACAGCAGACCCTGGGGCCACAGGGTTCAGGGAATCCCTAAGGCCTGTTATATAAGGATGTATTAGGTGCTGGATAAATATTGGGTCCTCTTCCAGAAAAGGGAGATGGATGAGGTGCCCTACTGAATTTCTAGGAAAACCATGTACCAAAGAACTTCAAATGGTAAGCATGAAGGCAAGGACTGCTTTCTGTAAACCTCTTTTCTGAGTTATTCTTTATGCAAGTGGGGAGTCTGCAGCATGATTCATGCTTAAATGTAATATTCAGCTACCAGATGCCTTGCATAGCCCGAAGTTTCTATGAATACATTTTTCTATGACTTTCAGTTCATCATTTAATTTTTTCTAGTTCCCAAATCCAGAGAAAGACAATCTGCATTTTCCCTTTGCATTTACAATCCTCAGATTCTCACTGCTTCCTGCTGTAGTGCTGTGCACACTAATCTGTTTATACTCAACTAATCTCTTCATTTTTATCTGCATTCATCTTGTAATACAATCCCTTCTTGATTTTCAGTCACACTGGTCTCTCAATAATGAGTCTTATTTTGAATTCATATACACTGGCCATATTTTTATAGCCTTTTTGCCCTATCTGTTTTTCTCTTTCTTTCCAAGGGAAGGGTTTAAGAAGCTAGATGAATGTGTGCCAGCAACACTTTGGACTTAATGACCTGGCCCTGGGTGGACAAGATATCCTTTCCAGGTATCTTTTGGCTTATTTTCTCCAGTTCTTTAATTACAAGAAAGAGCGTGACTTTACTGATTTAGATAGATCAAGACTGGTTTCCATTGCCTGGAGACTCCTCTCAAACTTCAAAGTAATTTAAGAAAACGATGTATCAAAACATTTAAACAACCAGGAAAATATGCCAGAAATCTTCAGACCTGTATTTCTGCTCTATTCACCAGCCCTTATAGACTCAAAATTATAAAGGTATTTAGATTAATGTCACTACTGATATCAAGTAACTTATCTGTATTTAAGAGCCTGTCACCTGGACCCTAGTCAACATGTAACAATCAGAGAAACTTCTCATCCCTCCTGGTGCCTTTTTGCCTTCAGTTTCTTTTATGATTAGCAAGAAAAAATCTTTAAAAAATTCTCTCACCAGCTTGGGTTTCCTTTGCAGCCTGCAGCATGTCGTCACCCTCTCCCATGTCTGCTGCTTCCCACTCACTGGATGCCCCAGATCTTTTGTGCCTGAAGATGGACCTTGTTGAGCTCACTCTCACCCTGTTTTTAATGTTTCACTTCACAACAACACTCCTTTGGTCATCAATAAAATAGTTAATAATTAATTTATTTTTGATCTCAAAGTGAAACGGAAGTCATATCTGCTCAGCTCTCAAATGCAATAGGGAATCTGCCTTTCTCCTTGAATATAGTCTCTAATTAAGTTCACAGTCTTCCTGGATGCTCACAATCAATCACTTCATGCTGCAGCTACACTATCTTTCAATAAAATTACTACTTCTGGATGAGCATAGGGACTTGACTTGTGACTAGACAGAATTTACAGCTGGCCATAAGTCCAAACTTTTGACACTGTACACCAGCTACAGAGCTGGCCTTAACTACACACATCTTTTAGTAGTTAGGGTTGTGAGAAGACTCAGGGATTCATCACCTTTTGGAAGACTGGATTCAGTTCCTGGTTCTTCATATGTCACACAGGAATGCAGACATAACATTGACATGCCATCCTCCAAGACCCTTTTTCACCTTAAAGCCATGAGCTGCCTGAGGAGGATCAATATGTTTTCTACCACATTCCTGCTGGTGATGTCTTTCTACTTTGTCCCCATATCTTCTTCTAAACTACTGTGACTTCCTTTTAAAGAGGGACTAAGGCATTTCCTCTGTAGGTGAAATCCCCAGGTATTTTCTGCAGAAACAGAAAAGGCTTATGGTGAAATTCTGTATGTTCAGCAGTAGAGCAAAATGGGGTCTCCATCAGCATGTGTCATGGCCCTGAAGCCACCTGCATTCTTCCTCTCTTCATTGCACTTGAAATCCCAGACCCACCTGCTTCATGGCCCTGTATCTCTCATCACCACCTCAATACACACAAAATGCAGTCAATGCTACAGAGAGATACATACTTCCTAATGAGCTCTCCTATTAGCTACACAAAAGTTGAACCAGTGGAACTGGGCAGGAGGACTACAAGGATGCACTAGGGAATCACAGAATGGTAGGGTTTGGAAGGGAACTCTGGAGATCATCCAGTCCTACCACCCTGCCAAACTTGGTTCACTTTGAGCAGGTTGCACAGGAATGCATACAGGCATTTTTTGAGTCTTCAGAGAAAGAGACTCCACAACCTCTCTGGGCAGCCTGTTCCAGTGTTCCATCAGCCTCAAAGCATGGAGAGACATCCAAACCTTACAGTGAAGAGAGACATGCAGCAATAGTTACATATATGTGCAATAGAGAGCAGCCTAAGCTGATAGCAGATCAAATTCCAAAATGAAATGAGGAGTAAGTTCCTACAGATGTTGAGTCATTTGATAGAGCAACGAGGGATGCACAGGCTGAAGTGAAAGGAAGAAGAATAGCACAAACAACTCATAAAAAGATGATGGTAAATCATAAATGGATTGTGAAAGGACGACTGAAGCAAAACTTTTAATTATGGCTACAAAAGAACAGGCTATTCACACAAGATATAGTAAAGATAGATGGTAAGAAGGATTTAAATCCAGAATGTAGGATGTATGGTCAGGATCCAGGGAGCATTAGTCAGAAGATGTAGCACAGATAACTACAAAACACAGCATGGACATATAAACACACACAAAGCTTGCAGTATAAGATTCTGGGCAAGCACTGTGAAAAACAAGTAGACAAGGCCAGACAATGCAATAGAGAAGAAAAGCTGGAGAGAGAATCGTTTTTGGAAAGAATAAAAAGGTTTACTTAGTAATGCTTGAGACTTCTGTTGGAAGATTGGGGGGGGGGGCAGATCACAGCAGGAAAGGGCTTTTCTTTCTGAGCAAATTTTAGGAGACTCTCATAGCATGGAAAAAATAGGATTTTTCTCTTTATTGGAGGGAAAGTGCACGCAAAAACCAGGAAAAGCTAGATCTGATCAGCTGAGGCAGGAGATTAAGGAAGCTCAGAACAAACAAAATGCAATCACAAATTTAAATTACTTTCTAGGCATTCAAGATGGAAGAAGTATCACAAAACTACTACAAAAAAATTGGAAGCTGGCTCCATAATAAGACTTGTGCTCATATAGACCAGACCACCAATTAACAATAAGGAAATGCTAAGGAAGCTATATATTGCCTAGAAAATCAAGAATAATTTCACTATTCAAGTTGTCAGTAAGGAGACAGGCTAAGTGACCTCTTGAATTCCTTTCCAGCTATTTTCTCCTCCAGTTCTAAGTTGTGTCTGATTCTATGGGATAAGGTACTGTGCCCTGACTCAGAGCTGACTGGTAGCACTGCTTTCAGTAAGTTCAAGAGATGGAGAAAATGGACATGCAGGTGTCCCAGGTGATCTGGACCCAGGGGAACATGTCCCTGAAATGTTTCAATGTTCTTCCCTTCCTGCTTAGCCTTTCTTTCTCCTTTACGGCGATTTCCATTCTATGATTTAAAGCATTTTAGGAATGCGGCCTCCCTCTTAGTCCCTAGTTAAAACAATAGATAGTTTTACTGTTCACAAAGGTATATAAGGTCAGCAACAGAGAGAATGCTCTGGAAAAAAAACCCAAACAAACAGATCAAGAAAAGGAGAGGTCAAATAGGTGGAAAAGGGAATGTGAGCCTCCATTCTAACACACCAGTCAGTGATGTTTGACTCACGAGGGTATAAGGGATTGATCAATTCTGAGTGTCTTTTTTATGCACCTAACAAACACAGGGTGCTAGTCCCTCAGACCTTCAATGCCACTGCTGTATGCCCTCAGATCCCCACTGTCGCATGCTCAGGTGTAACTCAGGCTCCCCATTCAAAACCTGCGAATAACAGAGAGAGCCTGGAAACAAAAACCTGAAGGTTTACCCGGTCCACTTGCCTGGGGCTGAGTCTGGGTTGTCCCCTTCATGGAGTGAAAAGGTGGGAGGTCCCTGCAGCTGGAAGAAAGATGGAGGTGGTTTGTCAGGACTTTGGAAAAGCACTTGACAATTTGGTGTCCCAAGAACAGTTTCTCCTTGGCGGCATCAGAAGCAGGATCTTACAGAGTGCCTTTCAGCAGCAGGTCTTGGGGCATTTCACCACGCAGATAGTAGGATCTCCATTTCAGAGAGAAACAAAACAGGGAAAAACCATCCTGATGAAGGCAAATGCTGCTGAAGCCTCTTGCATGACAGCCCGGCAGTCTATCCATTAAGCTGCCATGCCTGTAGTTACCACGGTGAAGGAAAAACAGCTACTGATTTACTTTGCCACAAGCTTGGAAGAAGATACTGTAGCTTGCAGCAGCCTTGGGTCTAGAGGAATGCTGGAGACAGTTGCATCCAGTGACTCAGACACCTCTTGGTGCCCTCCTCTCCAAGCTCACTTCCAGCCTCTGCAACAGATACTGCCTTGGGAATTCCCTTTTTTGCACTGTGCCCTCAGCAGGCCAGTAGCACCTTTCTGGTGGTGAGGTCTGTGCCCCCTCCCACCCAGCTCCAGAGTAAAAAGTTGCTTTTACTCACTGCCTGTCCTTCAGCAAGAGGCAGCTGGTAACGAGAAAGCAGGGATCCTGCAACTGCTCTATTTCTTGCAGCCAGCTCACGGGGATGCCCGGCACCAGGAGGTCCATGGGGTAGGGAAGGAGGGGCCATGGCTACAGGATGTAGCAACAGGACCCTGGGGTTTAATTCTGACTACACTACTTGTCCAGCACCTCAAGCACATATTTCAAGCTTCGTAACCTTAACTTCACCAGCCATAAAATGAGAGTCAAGCAGCACTAATCTCTTGTACATCTGGGGTGAATGATTTAATTCATTAATCCGTCTACAGGACTAGGAAAATCTCAGAGAAAGCATTAATTTCAGCTTCTGCGATTACTTCCATGCACTTCCAGTAAACAGCCTGATTGTTTTATTCTTTGCAAGCTTCTCTGTGTCAGAAGGCATAACACACTGCACAATTTCAAATCTTTGCCATCACAGAGAGAGTCTTCTCACCATATCCCAGTGCACAGTTGATTTTTTGACTACAGTTTAAGTGAGATTGCAATTGTGTAACAGTATTTCATCAGCAAAGCTGCCAGGGACAGAGAACATGTAAATCCCCAAAACTCCTCTGTTCTAATAAAGAAAAAACCTTGCAGATCTAATTCGGAGAGAACTCAGCTCTCCAACAGTGCCCCAGATGAAAGCATAGATAGAGATGATACAACCTTCTTCATTCTAGGACTGTCATTTCCACTGAGATATTAATCAGATCCTACTCAACCAGGCTCCCTCCACTACCACACCAAGGGCCGAGCAGATGAAGGCCTCATCCAAGATTCATTAACTCTGGTTCTCTGCATTTTCATAACGAGCTTGCAGTGCCATCCATTCTTTTCAGCCTCCCCCTGCAGCAACCACGGGGATCAATTTGCTAACATGGTGAGTGTAAGTAGCTCTCACCAGCTCCAGCAGGAAGCACAGTCATGTGGTGTTTCTCTGCATCAGGTCCCTAGAGACCTTTTTTGCTTTTTTTTTTAAACATTGATCTAACAGCTTTTGGTTCTCCAGGGAACCTGACACTTGCAGCACAATTCATTTTATCCTGGTCATCCTGTGCTCAGGGCAGTCTGCTCCCCATTGGGACTTGTGGAAAATCCCCTCAGAGTTAGGCACGGAGAAAGATTATACTCACACAAGGGGAAGAACTCATCTGTGCCTCTTCTTCCTTACACTTACTCCCATAAAGAGGTCCACTTTTCCTAGGAGATAAGTGGTGTCTAATTCACCTGACATCAGTGGGATTGGGGGTACTCAGCCTTTTCCAGATGCCACCCCATTCCAGCACAGGTTAACTTCCTTCTGCTCAACTTGCCTTTCTCCCAGAAAGAACCTCTTCTGTCTCAGTAGCTTAACCAGAGCACATTTGCCAGCAACAGAAAGGAAGTGAACCACTCTGCATGCTTCACTTGTGCAAACAACAACCCTGAACACAGGCTTTTTTTTCCTCCCACGGGCACACAAAAAGCACCTCTTGTGTTTTCCAGCTTGTGGCCACTAAGCAGCTATAGAGCAGTGCCGAACATGTAGGGCAGTAGCACAACACATGCCCAAGGAGCAGGCAGTGGTGTAGACTGCTCTTACTGCATCTGCAGGCCACCAGAGCCTTGCTGGCTTCACCAGGAGCAGAGCCAGCCTTATGCATTTTGAGTGATTGCAGCTACTACACTCAGCTCCAGCTCTTCTGCTTTCCTAAGCAATTCCTCATACACTATAAGGATACAAACCCACTGTAGATTTCCAGTATCTTCCTGTGGTGAGCTATCAGCTATTGATTGGTTCCTTCTTTACATTTGTTACTCACCAACAGCCAATCCTATCTGTATCTGAGCATAGCAGAGTGTCCAGACCTATGAGAGGTTTCACTAGTTCCAGCACTTGTCTCTTAATCCTATTTCTCTGGAGAGGACATCTGCCTGGACGATGGGGGAAAGCTCATCAGCTGCAATAGCAAGATGGGAATGGTATCGTGGGTCGTGATGTAGCACAGGCACATACTAGCTACAGCAAGTTTCTGCATAATGAAGATGTGCCTTTTCAGGCCATGTAATATATCCACTGCAGTCTCATCCGTGGTGTGTGACAAGGGGAGATGGCATTTCCATTCCAGCTGATGAGCGGCAGTGCTGGGGATATCCTGGTGCAGGCTTTCCACTACCACTTCCATCTCCTGTGCCCACAGCTGACATGCCTTTTGCTGTTTGACATTCACCCTTTAGATGTCTCCAACATCCAATTACTATATCATGGCACTAAGGGCCATGTCCAATCTCTTTTTAAAAACCTCCAGGGATGGTGAATCCACCACCTCTCTGGGCAGGCCGTTCCAATGCCTGATAACCCTCTCTGTAAAGAATTTCTTCCTAACATCTAACCTAAACTTCCCCTGGCAGAGCTTGAGCCCATGTCCCCTTGTCCTGTTGTTGGTTGCCTGGGAGAAGAGGTCAACCACACACCGGCACTCACTGACAAGAGAAATCCATTAGTGCCAACATTTATTAGCTTAAAAAAAATCAGTGCTAAAAACCCCACTATTGCCTTTTCCATGACCTTCAGCTATGCGTAAGCTACGTGAGAAGATCTAGCCATCCCAGTCCTTAAAGATGCAGAGAGACATGCAAGAGGTAGATATTCAATTGACTTCAAAGAACCTTTGAGTGCCCAGCAACTTGCAAGAGATTTGTTTATAGAAATAATCACTTTCAGAAGCAAAGTGTATATGGCACTTTTTCTCCATCTCACACTCTCTTTCACCTCTAACAATAAATCACTAAAGAGTCTCAACATGGAATGCCTTAGCATTGTACTCATCTAGAAATATTTCTTTGCTGTATAAACTCAGATTAATATTAATTCTCTCCAAGATGAAGACAGCTAGAAATAATTTGAGAGAATAAAACCAGTTTTCAGCTTTCCTGACACTTGCCATTGTTAACAAACAGACAATCTTACAATGGTAAAGTCAGAGGAATAATTCCTCTCTTATACTAGAACTGATTGACTGGGCATGACAGATGGTGTTTTTATTACTTTTTGTCTTTATGCCATTCTAAAAGAGGCCTCATCGAATGCAGCCCAGGTGATGTTTTGAGTCTTAACCTCTCAGATAAGCAAACCCTGTTTCATCAGGTTAATGGATCCTTACTTGATTCAGGAAGGCAATTTTCCTTATTCTAATCAAGTACTTGGAGCCCAGATTGTCCTGGCTGATTGACTGCCAGCAGTGGGTAAATCTTTCTACTAAGGACCATATTTATTTTCAAAGAGGGAAAACAAGTTGTTATTATTACAGAACCAATTCTATCCTGTATTCAGTGACTTCTCAAATACTGGCTTTTACTGCAGTCAAAGAATTAAAGATGAAAGTAAATGCAGCCTTCCCCTCAGTAGTTCCATTAAATAACAGGCAGGAAAGGAAAATTGGAGATGGCCTGCTGTCTGATGAAAGCTCCCCCCACCCTGCAATTAACTGCCTCTATGGTAATAGCATCTGACCCTAATCAGCACAGACCCCTTCAAACGCAGGCTCACTCCAATTTGTCTTCATGCATCAGCCTCCAAATTGAGGACTATCAGCCCAAGTAACTTTGCCACCAGTCTGGGAAAAAGTGGCAGAGAACTATCAGCTTTCTGTAAGAAAAGCTCTGAAGAAAAACCAGTGACTTAAGGATGCTCCAGGGAAGTCCCATCTTCAGCATGGCATCTGGCACTATAAGCACAGTTTGGTGCTACAGCTGCACAAGAATGCAGTGACAGCCCATGGGGAGAGAGGGATCATGGTCCCCCGTTGCCTTGGCTCTTGGTTGACTCAAGTCACTCCAGACAGAAGCCCTGTCAGCTATGGGGCTGTCCAGACTGCTTGAAGAAGCAGACAGGAGGTCCAGCTTCTTCTGCTTCCCACTTACCACAAGACTGCTGCAACTGAGCTGATGTAAAGACAAGAAGAAAAAGAAACCATCCCAAGACTATGGAGAAAGCCAGCCACAGAAACGCAAACAATGCCCACAACTCCTGAATGATCATTCAGTCAGTGCTTTTACTTCTCAACACACAAACTGCCTTCTCACACAGCCTCACAAGGAGGATAGGTAGCCTTGACGCCCCATGAGACATTCATTGCTGCATTTTCACCTCCAGAAAATCTGACCCCCAGAAGCCTCAGCTGGAGTTCCCAGAGCAAGGAAAGTGAGCTACATAATACACAAAAAAAAGCCCTTCCTTGCTGTTTACTGAGCAGCTGAGGTGTCCCAACAGCTCAGCTGAAGTTATTGATGCCTCAAATGAAATGATCATTCTCAATGATTTTTACCTGCCAGCCACCAGATTTTTAGGATTTAGTCAGGTGGAGTATTACACTGTAATATCAAAGCAGACATCTTTAAAACAGTGGTTATCCTGCAGGGATTCTAAAAATGCTGGAGAATTCATTATTTTTTCTATTCCTAAAAACCTAGAAACATATTCTCTCTTTCTTTATGATACAAACCAGTTCTTCAAACATGCTCCAGTTATCCTTATAGGCCAAAAAAACCCCACCTAAGACCTCTGGATTCCCTATCTAGGGAGAACTCAAGGTATTTGCATTCAAGGGCAGCTTACATTGAGGCCAGAACAGCAGATAAAACCAGGAGGGTAATAAGAAGCAACTAGAGAGCAAGCAGCTCTTACGCCTTACTCTTGTAGTCACACTATGACAGTATTTCTGTGCTACACACAAACCTGAGAAACAGCTGCTAACCCCTGTGCTGTAAGGCTGATGCTTCACCCTTGAGGAGCATTCAGCAAACCCAACACCCACAGCAACACTGTTCAAAGAGATGTGTGGAACATGCTGCTTTTAAACTGCCTTTCACCATCACCACCTAAGTACTGCTCATGTGGGTCCATAGATATAACTCTTTAAAGTAATTATCATGTAATTTCATGGTGAAGACCCTAAATTCATTAACTCAAATTCTTCATCATAAATTGACTTCTTCCCATGCTTGATTCTGTAGATATTTTACCTTCTATTTTTTTTAATGTGCTAGGATACAGAGGGGTATGAAAGGTTTTATCCATGTCTTAAAGCACTGTCTCCAACTTTCTGCTTAGCTTAGACTGAGGCTGGGACTTGGGTCCTCAGGAGGATCCCAGGCACAGGGAAGGGCATTTCAAAGGAAGGTAGGGGATAGTCTTACAAAATTTTCACCATTATGAAATCTCACAAGATCAGTAATTCTTAACATGTTGGAGAACAAATTTTGAGGCAAAAGCTTGATTTTATAAGACTTCTGGCCTCCTCTGGATTGGAGAAGGGACATGGCCTGCTCCAGGCTTGGCTACCAGGTGCAAAGGTTGTGTTTGGATCAGAGGCTTACAAACTAAAGTCAGAAAGTATGGCTGGGCTCAGACTCAAGGATTAAAAGTTCCCAAGCTTTCTCACGATATCTCTGTCCAGATCCTCTCATATAGCTGGTCCCATTGAAAACACAGAGCATGCTTCAGGAGAGGCAGCCTTTTAAAATAGTGCTCACCTTGAATATCATTATGGGGCTGACAGCCAGCACCTTTGGGCTCAGAGCAAGCGCCACTTGAAATTGTTCAGGCAGCAGATCAATAGAGGGGCATAACTTAAAAAAACATGTTATTTGTGGAGACATCCTCCAAGGATATCCCTGAAACTGTCTCCACATTAACCAATCCTAGAAGAAGTAGGCATCCATCCCTGTTAATTACTGCTGCAAAACAAGGCATCAAGCGGCAGGAGGAAAAGATGAGGTTGATTCTTACTAGGTCTCATCTGCTACACCATTTTTTTTAAATGAACAGTGTCTCCTTGGGAGAGCTTGTCCCTGGGCCTGATGCAAACCCCCATAAATTGGGTGAATGGACTATAAGCAAAACTCACCCCATCCAGTTTCCAGTGTCTGAGAACAGCTGACTCCATCAGCTTTGGAGAGAACCACAGAGGCTCCACAGCTATTGGATAAAGCTGCCCCTGTATCTTTCTCACCATCTTTATTGAGTGTTGGGTTAGACCCTGCGCACAGAAGTGTCTGTAATCAATGAACCCATGATTTGTTAGTTCTGCCCAAGGGCTTATTCACAGTTAATCCAAACCAACTTGATTCATGAAACTGACTGGAAATCTCATCATAACAGGCTTTGCAGAGAGATTTCTGGCACTTTTGCTTTTAGCACTGGCTGAAAATGGAGAAAAAATAGACCGAAGACTCCTCTGAGTTATTTTGTCAGATCTGGAGATGGGTAATTAATCCACAAAAAGTAATAGTAACTTTGTCATCTTCTGCCTTTTGCTTCTTTCTCCCTATGAACAGAGGTGGTTTTTTTCTTAGGTTTGTTTTTCAGAACTATTTGGCAAGTAGTTTCTGCAAATAATTTCATGCACTTCGACAGCATTAGTGATCTGCAATATAAGCAGGCCCAACAGGACACACAGGTTACACTGTACACTTCAGAGTTTTTCACCTGGATGAGCACGCACCTTAGAAACAGGTTCACAGTGTGGATTTGCACAACTCTCATTCCGAAGCTCTTTCACAGATACTTTGGGCGATTGCCTCAGAACAGCCCACTCACACAAACGTTCCTTGACATGACATCTGTCTGCTTGAGCACTCCCAGCCAGGGAACGCGGAAAGAACAGGAACACAATCAAAGCACATTACTTAGGAAATATCTGCCACTAGTCTCAAAGAACCGTGTCACTGGAGTGTTCCCAGATGGAGGGATTTCCATGGAGGAAGCAGTGAAGTGGTCCAATACAAAAAAAAGAGTGCTATGCACTGTTTAAATTTCAGGATGTGTCTGAGATGACTGTAGAGAAAGAATATACGGTTAGTTCTTGTACCAACAGCAGCCCTTGTATTCCATGGTGACGTACAGAAAAGAAATGGTGACAACCTCTTAGCCTCACAGTAATGTTGTTCTGTTTGTTGTCCCTGAAGACCTGGAGTTAATCTTCATCTGTGGCTTTGTCCAGGGAAATGTACTGGTGAACCTCCCCTCTCTTGATTTCTGTATGCAAACTTAAAGCTGCTTGAGGATTCATTAACTCTTTAATTCATTAACTTTAATTCACTTTATAATAAATTTAACTCTAATAATAAATTCAATTTTATTAACTCTTTAGTTCATTAACTCTTCAATTCACATACTTCAGGGGAGTCTTTTATATTTTCTGTGCTGCTCTGTGCCTTTCTAAGTGTAGAGTTATTGGTAGGGTCTCTTTCCAGCTTGCACGTACTCCAGGGGAAGGCTCCTGCAGAAACAGCTGGTCTTACAGGGAGGATAGAGAGCTAAACCAGGAATCATATCATAGAACCATAATGGAGATAGCTTGGCCAGAGTTGGTCTCCCCCAGTCCTAGAACAACTTCTTTTTTTCACATTCCCTGTTGGGGAATGTAAACTCAAAGGATTTGGCTGTACCAAGCCAGCTTACCAAAAGCGATCAGCAATACGAACTGATGTCATATGTTTTCCAGAGTTCATAATCAGCTTAATGCCTAAAATTAGATTTAGGATTTGGTGAATGGCAAGCAAGTACTCATTGTTCTGACCACTCAGATTCCCAAAAAGAGCCAGTCCAGTGAGTGATGAACACTTCTCAGACCTCCCTACTTTATATGCAGGCAAGAATCCCTCTGCCATTCAAGTGCAGCTTGCAGTGAAGCAGGAGCAAGTCAGATAGGCAGGGCTGTATTCCTAAGGCAAAATAACCTTACTTGTTGAATTGCCTGAGAGAGAAAAAAGTTTTTACTTCAGCCTTGCCTTCATAATCCACTTTAAAACTGAAATTTGCTGCTCCCAAGTGTTGGTATGCTGGAGAAGGACAGAGGTGAATAGAGGTGGCCAGCTGGCCATTCACCCAGACACCCCATGCCTCCAGCACACAAGCATGACAAAGAGACCAGCAGCTCCCTCCTGGTTCAGACACAGGGCTCCAGAGAATGCAATTACTTCAGTCCAAACACTCAGGTTGCTAAATAACGTGCGGCATGGTAGTTGTCAAATAAGGCTGATTGATGAGCAGCGTACTGATCATTTTAGAGGAGATAAACCAGACATTCAAGATGCTTGTGACAGAATAATTTAGAGGACATGATAAGATGCCATTGCATCCCTTGAGATTAAGAGCCTGATTCTCCTCTCATCTCTTTTGGTGAGAAGTAGGAGGAACTGCCTTGTCAGTGAAGTTAAACCTGAGATAAAATGGTTTGATAGTAAGAAACTCCTCCTTGGGTGTTGGCAGGACTGCACTGGCTTGAGGACATCTGGGTCCCCAGAGCTCAGTACCATCTGGCTACCCAGGGAACCCATCTCATTTCCACAGTGAGGATCCTGAAAACCCTTGGGGTCTGGTGGCTTCAAGGCTCTTGACACAATGGCAGGAGCCTGAAAAGCCTGCAACAACTTGCAGTTCCAATTGCTGCTCCTGGCAGGAAATCCCAGATTTCTGAAGTCTTCTACACACCTAGACAGGCCCAAGTCTGCTCAAGCCATGTGAAATGCCCTTCAGATCCCAGGAACTAGCATCAAAGCCACATATGCTGGGCCATGGATATGGAGCCCTGCTCAGAGGCAGCAATAAGAGAAAAATGAGGTACATAAAGGCAGGAATTCAGGCAATGATGACTGCAAGGTCACCAAGGAGATGAAGGAAGAGAAGCAATACAACATGGGGGGGGCTTAATATGCCATAAAAATTATAGACAGAGATATAAAATATTCATTCTGCCTCAGAGTTCATGCATGGGAAGAAGTTTGTCAAGGCAAACACACCCCAAGAAAATATCACCTGGGAAACGGTGACGGAGTTCTCCTGACCAGTCCCCTCAGCACATTAATATGACAGGTCAGTGAAAACAGGGCTGGACAATACTCCAGTTTATGAAAAGGTCAAGGCTATTTTCAACCAGCTGCACTTGGTATGTGGAGCAGCCCCAGCACATCACCTATTACGTGCCTATAATGGTCCATCCTCATGTGATTTCAGAACAGCTGCTTTGAGCAGATTCAGTAAACCCAAATAAGTTTATGTTTTTAAAAGGGCTGTGTAGGAAACTTCCAGTGTTTAAGTCCAGAATAAACAGGACACTGTAGAAAAATTATGTCTGGTAATTGCCACACAGAAATACACCTTGAGGATGAATCACATGGGGCAACCACAGAAGGAAGAAATTATTCTGAGACTGAAGACAGGCTGAGACACTGCCATGGGAATGAGGGTGAGAGGGATCTAATGTGAGGCTGAGGACACTGGTTTTTGATTTAGTTGAAGGTACCACCACTGCCAGGTGCTCTCACATCTTTCTGTTATACTTCAGTGCTACCCACAGACATGGAGTGAAGCAGGAACCGGCTCACCTAACCTGTCCCCATACCAGTGAAGGTACAGGGACTGAGTGTGGAAAATTGACATCTAGCTACAAACACCTTCCTCAAGCCCCTCACATTACCAGGGTTGAAGATAGATCATTACTAATAAAACCAGAATGTTTTGGTTTCAAAATGATCTCAGGGAGTCAACGGCTGCTGAAGCAAACAGCTTATTTCATGAGAATTTAGCAAGGGAATAATTTAATGGAGTTCAGATAAAAGGCAGTCATTTGGAACTCAGATTTAGAAGAAATTGCTTTTTTTTCTGAATTACTGGTTTGGAGGTTAAATAAGGAATATTCATCTGACTGCACTTCTCTTGCATACTTTCCGTGATAGGTGCACTAATGAACTCTAAACCATATGGGGAAATTCAGTCCCCCTGCCTCCTGAGGAGCAAGGTCTTTATTAAAAACTAATGATTGATTTTCTTTTTCAACATCAGCATCTGCAAATTTGGGGGCAACTCCAGCTCAGGAATAAATAGGAGCAATTCCCTTTGCACTGATTAGGAGTTCCTCCTTCTCAAAAATCCCAAGGGCCTCTTAAATTGACTGCCTTGATTAAAGATGGATTTAGCTTTAATTGAGTAATTGGTTTGTTATCATTGGTTATGGCAGAGATTTCCTCTGCTGTGTCTTGGCCAGGCAGGGTTGCTTCATTTGCGCCTCAATTCAACCCTCCTCAAGCTGAAATGTTTAAACAATGACATGATCAAATGCATGATCCAAAAGTCATGACAGTCCAGTGAAGTTCCCACTGACTGGAAAAGGGGAAATATAAACCCCATCTTAAAAAAAGGGAAAGGTGGATGAACCTGGAAACTACAGGCCAGTCATTCTCACCTCTGTGCCTGGTAAGATCATGGAGCAGATCCTCCTGGAGGCTCTACTGAGGCAGATGAATAACAATGAAGTGATTTGCTACAACCAACATGGCTTCACCAAGGCAAATCATGCCTGACTAACCTGGTGGCATTCTATGAGGTCATAACATCAACAGACAGGGGAAGAGCAAACAACATCATTTACCTGGATCTGAGCAAAGCCTTTGACACGGTCCCGCATGACATTTACTGTGGTTCTAAGCTGTTTGGTGGCTTGTACGCTTCTCCTTCACATTATTAGTCAAATAGCTACAAGACCTAGTATGAGGGGAGACTTAGCTGAGGATAAAACTCAAGAACATACCTTTTCTTATATAAAGATATAGGGATTTGTAGTCAGCTTCAGTGAATGAGGAGTTAATGACTTCACTTGCAGTTAGGACTGTAAAACATGTGGATGTGCATCTCAGTTTATTTGCATCTTCCTATCAAATAATTTCTAGGTGCTTTATGGGGCTTCTTACTGTGATTTCTTGACTCAAAACAAAGATAGAATGACTAGTATTTAAAACTGAGCCTGAAGTTAGGAAAAAATAGTTCTGAGGTTAATGTTATGTCAGTGGTGACCTCTCTGGCACTATTTAGCATACGACAGATAAACTCTCTGACTTTGCAGCTCCACAAAAGTTCTTTCTAATTGAATCAAGAAGATTTAGATTATACCAACTGATTTTTTTTTTTTGAGCAAGAAATAGGGATTGACTTAGGATGGTGAAAAGTGTGGTCTTGCAGGGGAAAGGATTTAAAAGATTGTCTTTATATAAGAAATAAGAGAGATAATAAAGTTTCAAAAATAGTCAAATATGTAATTTCAAAGATTTTAGTCTTTTTAGTTAAAAAATCTGCAAACATAATGTGAAAGCTCACAATCAAAAAAAAAAAAAAAGTTAAAAACATTTTGACTGTCTCAAGCCATGTTCTTCAGGTTTTCATTCATATCAAAATGGAGGCAGCTTGTTCTGCTCCGGGATAGGAAGATTTTCTAAATCACAGACATTCTAGTGGGTTGGAAACATGCAGCTCTAGGTCTCTAAAACCATTACATTCCTGGATTGTCTGGACCCAGAGACAACTGCAATGCCAGTGCACTCTCCTGCCACTTCTCCACCTTGCTAATGGTGTGCTGGCACAGACAAAGCATGTGCAATGAGGCAGGTTTTTGCCAATGAGAGGCAACACAGGTTCACACGGCCTCAGCCACTGCTTCAGAAAACATGTCTCATTTACCAGCCAACCAAGGAGGACAAGCTCTGGGGTTGTGTTTGGTGTTAGGGAAGGGCAGAGTGAAAAGGATGGATACTTGCCACCTGCATGGGCTGGATCTGCCACACCTATCGACCCCATCCTGCCCTCCCTTGCTATGTGCTGGCTGACAGAGCAAACTTCTCCATGGTGAAAGCATCCACCAGTGAAACAGTCTCTGCAACAGATATTTTGATTCTGTGATCAGACACTGTGGATCCAAGTGGTTTTAAATGGAGAAGGAGCCTAACTCATTCCAGCTCAATGCTCAAGGGCAACCACGTCAGGGCAGAGCCATTGCTTACAGTGACTAAATCCTGCTCTGTAGTCATGCTATTGGAGTACTTGGTCCCTCACACTTTACAACAGATCCCAGTGGTGCAGATATTTGCCAGATGCTGGTCAGCCCCATTCATGCAGAACAGATGACTCTGGCCATGCCAACGAAAGCTGTGGCTGCTTTGTAAAGCCGTGGCAGATGCATTAGGTGGTTGCCTGAGGCAGCTGGCGTTGATGTGCAAGCCAGTGGAGGCCAGCAGGTCTGCCCAAATGTCAGGATGGCCAAACACAGCTTAGACAGCACAATGAGTATCTCCTATTCTCCTTCAGAGCTTGTATGGATGGCCTGGAGAGGAACAAGTCTGCATCACTTAACACCTTGCTGCGGGAAAAATCACAATGTGCTTTCTCAGGCAAAAGAGTTATTGAAGGTAAGAGGTTCCCTGCCTGCTCACAGGCTAAAGAAAGAGCTTTGGGACTAGAGGCTTGGACTGCACAGCTGTATCTGGCCAGTGGAAGCAGGCTATGTGCATGGTACCTTCTGCTCTAATGTATTTTTGGCACAATCCCCATCCTGGCAGGCAACAAGGATGAAAGTAATTTCAGTTGTGGTGAACCAAGGTGAGAAAGAAACAGGGAGGCAAAGGAAAGCCAAAATGAAGGAGGATTGGCTTACACAGAGCACCAGAGGCAAACACCTACCCCAAAGGATATGAAATGAAAGGTCAGTGCTAGCACTGGTTTGTTCCTGAAATAAGTGTTCTTTGGCTTCAGGGCACACAACAGAAGCTCGCTTCATTGAACCTTCTGCTTCCAGCATGCAGTTGGAGAGTGCTCCAAGTAACTCCAGAACCATGGTGATGGGCCATCACTGTCAGTTAACAGATGGATTTGTCTTTCTGGTCTTTAGTATGTGGAAGACCATTAACGCATAAACTCTCCATCCCTCAACTGTTCCCTTCCCATCAGCTGTGGGTAAGGTAATAGGCCCCAGATTTCCCCAACGGTATCAAAAAACAATTGCACTGACATTCAGCAGCTCTCCAGCAGCCCACCTAAAAGCAGCTATGGATTCATGTCCCCAAAGAAAAAGCAAGCAGAAATCAAAGCCAGCACCATCTGTCATTAACATGACTTAAGACTCCCTGGAGACACAGCTCTCCAGGACAAAGCAAGCCAGGCTGCTACACCCATCCTGCCATTGCTAAATGAACCAAATTGACCAAGCATCTCAAGAAGGTGCAACCTGCTTCTGCCCAGGGAAACGAGTTCTTCTGCAAACTTGATCAGTCCTGAAAAACCAGGACATGGCTCAGCCCATACCTGATGGTTGTACAGGAGGTTGTTCCTACCATAGGATCTGAAGTTGCACTGATAAGAACTACTTTAATGAGGAATCTTCTAGACTGGCAAACACACAGGGCTTAACATTCCAATTCTCTGGGACGCCATCTCTTGCTATGCTGTCATGGTCCTTCAGACAAGGAGCAGTCAACCTAAGCTGACATTGTCACCTTGCTACTCATAAAAAAAAAGAAAGGACCAGAGATAAAAAGACCAGCTCTAATGTACTGCACATCACTGCCTTCAGGTTTACGGCACTGAATCTGCCACCACCACTTCCCTCCTTTTGCTTGAAAATTGCAATGATAGCACTTTGAAACCAACTTTTATGAAATTTTACAAAACAGCAGTCAGATGTGGGGAGAAGGGAGTGTTGAAAGATTACAGAAGAAAACACAGGGTGGTGACTCCTATTTGAGATGGGTCTGCCTTGGGACCTCAGCATTTTCCACCACACAGCTATGAGCACAGAACAGCTGACCCTAGTCAGGTGGGAGCAACACATTGTGTGTAGCATTTAAACTGATTCAAGGGTGGTCTTGTGTTGGAAGAGGATGGTGAGGGACTATCCAGACATTGACAGAGCAGAAAGGGTAGCAGTTACCATGTTTGGCTAGATGTTCAGCTGAACAGATTCTTCTTGGAGCCAATAAGAATTGCACTCCCAATGTAAGTAGAGTTGTGATTCTCAAATCAACCACAAGCATAAATCCAAGTAGAGTTTCCAGAGAAAGGCATGATGGGCATCCTGCGACTGACCCAGGCTCCTTTGGCTGGATCTACAAAATGGGAAAAACAAAAGCTCCACCCTTGGAAGAAATGCAGGTGTGAGCTGCCACCATATTGCTTGCCTGAGCCAGAGCGGTGTGGGATTGCAGTCATGTTGAGTAACAAGTTTTTCCATGCCATGAGCACTTATGTAACTTTAACTCAACAATGTCTTGGTGATTTCTTTCAACTTTTTAAAGCAACATTGTCAAGAGAATGGGAAGATAAAACTGACTCACTTATGCTTTTGGTACTGCTTTAGAGCATCAAACCCAGAGCTTTCCAGAGTTGGTCTTCTCTCTGCACAGTGTTTGTCACTGTATCACACAAATGTACAAAGCCACTTCCTGGTCTCCCTCTCCTCTCCTACAACTAGTCACAGCTCAGGGGGCAGCCTGGCATTCAGGGATAAGGACAAGGCACAACTGAGGGAGCCCAGGTCTATCACAGGAGCACATCCTCCAACCTCAAGCATGATTTCTCACTGAGACACCATTCACCCACCAGACATACCTCATGCCACAGAGATTGTTCCCCATCATTCTCCCTTTGAACAACCACCCAGTCAAGCTCTTCTTTTTCAGCTGACTGACTGCCAGCCCCAGCATGTCAGGGCTGCCCATTTGCAGAACTTGGCACTGTAATCCATTGACCTTTTACACATTGTATGGGATTGCCTATTTCTTACCACCATAGCCTATTTTTAAGTAATTTTCTAGAAGTTCAGTTCATTCTTCTGCTTGCCTAAGGAAATATAAAAATTTACACCTATTGTAAAAGCATGAATAAAAGCTGATTGCAGAAAGTAAAGACAATAATGTGCCCATAATACTAACTAGCTCACTTGCACTGCATTTCTCTTTAAAGGAAGATTTGTCTGATCATCAAGAGGGTGTTGATTTAGATTGCTGCTAAAATTACCACTGCAAAAGTAAACCCACCTTCATTGCATTAGTACAGAGAACAGTTACATACAGTTTAAACTTGCATGCCTGTTGTTAGTGTTGATCAATCTCTTAATTATTAATGAGTTCTGTGGCAGGAGGTAACATATTTAGTGTGCTTAGGATATTTTTCAAAGAGATTAACATTTATAAAACAAAAATCAGCAAAACCTTTTAAAAACAGAAAGCAGCAAACCTGGTAACAGAATCAAGTAGAGAATTTGTGCCATTCTCAGATCAGGCTGTTTGAGAAAGCAAAGTGAGGGCAATGCTCTAGGCTTTAAAAGATTCACATTAATTTTCTATTTCTGTACAGAATTCTGCTGTGACTGAAGCTAGTCTTTTTGGTTTGGGCAATGTTTTGGACTGAAATTGTTCAAGCTGGCCAAATAGAGAGAAAAAGAACTATATTCCTAATAAGAGGCTGTCATCTTCTCTAGCAGCTATACATATTTTGATGGTTCTTTACACTTTTCTGGTGACTTGAGATGCAGGACACAAATTTTTGTTGGCAGCAGTTTCACCCTCCTCACACTCATGCACTTTCTACCTCAATTCTGTAATGGGTAACCACTAACAGCAAAAAAATAGCTCATATGTGGATGCTCAGGAGGAATTGTTTGTGTGCATTCTGCCTGTAGTTTGCTGTGTAAACAGTATCCCAAGAAACAGAATGGAAACATTTTATGTGAACAAGCAGATAGTTGCTGGAATCACTCAGTGTCCAGGTGCTATTACCTTCTGGTAAGCAGAGAATGTTAAAACTGGAGCCATATCTAGTGGCATTCCTCCTTTGGTTCCAGCACATTCAGTATCGATTCATCCTTTGTTCAGTTTTCTAACTGCTCAGCAAGGAGAGCAAAATCTGCTCTGGCCACTGAAAACACTGGGACGTTGAGACTGTCTCTCTCATTCAGCTAGGATGAGAGTGGCTGGGCTATGAGCTTTTCAGCACAGCCGAAGCTCCTCTCCAGGGCTGACCACAGCAAGGGGTTTGTGTTGGCAGCAGGGCTACAAAGCAACTTGAAAAATACCAGTTGAATCACTTTATGAATCATTTAAAGAAAACACATTTTCAGATCAAAAGTACGTTTAGCTAATGAACATTTCATCAGTCACAAGTCACTTGAAGGCACTGACAGGGAGAGCTCTGGAGAACACTCAGGATCCAGTTCTTTTCAGTAAAGGTTTGTTATGAGATTTGCATTGACTGCTTTCCAGCTGGGTCATGTAGCCACTTAGGAGCATCAGTTTGACTGACAGATAACCTTGCTGGTGCAGGCTGGTGGGGAAGGCTGCGTGCGCGGAATGGGCATTACGGGGACTGTCCTTCAGACCACCATTAAGGACCAATTACATTGACTTTGAGAGAAACTAATTGGCTAGAACATTTCCAAAAAAGTGAGATCATGCAGATATAATGACTGACCAAAGAGATTTCTAAGATAGCTCTTGCACCAGTGTAACAGAACCATCAGCGGACATATCATATGAAAGAAAAAAATCCTGTAATTCAGCCTATTTCAGTGCAGGAGAGATGGCACACAAGAGGAAAATAAGGTGCTAAGGTACCAAAGGAGCACCTTGGTTTCAGTTCTCAGCTGTGTCTCATCTTCCTGTCATGATTTTGTGCAAGTTACTTGACCTCCCATAACTTCAGTGCCTCAGATTTGAAATAGGGAAGATTCTACTGCTTTGATTACTTGGCTTTTAAATAACTTCGGCATCTCTTTGTGGGGGTTTGTACAGTACCTAGCACATTCTCTCTGTGGCTTTCAAGGGGGAAGCTCCATCCTTTATGTATCATTGTAAACATCACTAATTAATGATCACTGGAAATTTTTCACTGCATCAGTATAATTCAAGAGGGGAGTTCTCATTCCCAGGTCAGGTCACACCACAGAAATTAGCAGGACAGACTGAATTCTTCATTCCTTCATCAAAGGACTTCAGATGGGACATTAACTGTCTGGAGGTTAAAGGTTTTTAGCAGTCCTTCGAAGGCACTGGCATCACCTGTGGAGTCTTCAGCCTAAACAAAAGAGTGAAGACCCTTCAGGTCTTTTGGCACTAAAAGCAAAAGATATCTTCCTTTGAATTGAGGAAATCCTTAGAGAAGGGACTTCAGACCTCCAGTGATAAAGGAAATAAAAAGCATCTGCACTGACAGCTCCAGTTAGGAGCAAAGAGGCACAAAGAGCTTTGAAAAACAACCAGCCTTTCATCTTCAATAACAAGCTCAACAGCTCTGCACCAGCTGCTCTGTAAACAGTATAGCAAGGGAAAGCAAATCATTGCCACCAAATGCATTAAACATGGCAGTGTCTTCAGATGACATATTTTGTAAACTTCCTCCTTACAAGTTATGTCACTTCTTAAATCTACAAGATTACCTGATGTATAGCAGCAGAGTCATTCTTCCAGGCAACTGGGCAGCCTCATTACCCATGAAGCTTGATGAATTTCCCATAATTCAGGCAGGCAGTTTGGTTAAGAAAGCATCAAATGGGATGTCAGTTGGCTTGGGTTCATCTCCTGTCTCTGCTTTACATTTTCTGAGGGACCTTCAGCAAATCACTTCATCTTTGGGATTAGTTCCTTTCCTTTTCTGGGTGAAAACTTTTGTCTTAAAGCAGTTAGCCCTTTATAACAATCATTTGCAGCCTCCTATTGACTGTGTATCCATAGGAGTTTTTTCAGGGGACAGGTAGACAGTACTTGGCTAACTAAAATCTCCTGATAACAAGAGTGACTTTTTTTAACTCTGGAACACACATGAATAGCCCAGCAGCACCCAAAATCATGCATATCATTGACAACTTATTCCAAAGTGTAAGCTCCTAAACGTCAGTAAGGGAAACTTCAGTCTAGATTTGGTGTGGTTTAATTCAGTCATGTCATGTGAAATACAAACCACTATAAGCAATGGGTTAAAAGAAAGCACTGAAAATCCACCTACAGCATTCCAGGTGCTGAAACTGTTAAACACACCCAGCATCTATGGGCATGTGAAGGGAGGGGCTACATCCCTGACTTGGTTCTTGTGATCTATTAACACGGAAGTGACATTTTCTGTAATTTCCAATTTTGTTTCTGTTATGAAAACCATGTTAGAAATAAAGATCAAGCAGAGTTAAGAACATCCACTCAACACTTCTAATGCCTGTAGTAAGGCATGACAACATCCTCGCCTTTATGTTTTCTTCTCATTCAAAAATCTATTGGGATTCTGGTCACTTACACTTCTTAAACCTCATTTTGCTAACAGAAGAGTAAGAATGCCAGACATTTCCAGAGTGCACCAAGTCTTAACAGTAACAAGATATACATAATGTGTGTGTACTGCTTAAAAACCACTACGGGCTCTTTAAGTAGCCGTCTGTCTTTGCAGGGAAGCAGCTGAAGAGCATTCCTGCAACACACTTCCCTGGCTTCACTCTGCTGATGGTAACTGAGTCACAACCAACAGTGAACCAATTCCCCCTGAACACTTCACACCCGCTGCCACAGAGCCCTTAAAAGCCCCATTGCTGAGGTCACAGCCCCTTCTCACCTGGTACGTGACTGCTTAGTGGAGAGAGTTTGGGCCTTGCATTCACCCCTCCGTCTTTGCCAAGCTGTCATCCAAAGATTTCCTCTGCAGCAAGCATTAGCCAGCCTCTCCATTTCTGGCTAACGGGCTGTTGCTAAGCCAGGTGCTTTCCCCTCCATCAAGCATGGATAGGAAGCTTCTCAGGAACTGCCTTGAGAAGAGCACAGCTGCCTCGCTGTGCTAAAATAGGCACTTTAATTTGTTCTCCCCACTTTGACTAGTGAAATAGCATATGGGCTTCTGCTCTCTTCTTTAATTTACTGCAAAGCAGCCCCAGGGTTTCAGGAACAGCATTTGGTGGTTGCACTTGTAATAACCCTGAAGACACGTCCAGCTGGTATCTGCACACTCAGTAACCATTCCAGCATGGGGAACAGCAACACTACATCCCACATGTCCTCAGGCCTGTATCTCATATCTTCAGAGTAGGCAGCCCTGGTGGCTCAAGCCTAGGTACTGCACTGCAGAGGAATTTTGCTGGCAAAGTCCTTTAGCAGCTTTGTTGCTACTAAATACCTGGGAGGCAGAGGCAGACTTTGCTCCCACTCAGTACAGCATTAAAAATCTTATCTTCTTCCCTCAAAGTTAATTCACAAAGCAAGTATAGCCTGTGGAAAGCCAGTGTATTACATACCCTGCTGTGGTGGGTCCTTATGACTCAGATCGAAGAGCTTCCTTTAGCCAGAGGCATCACTCCCTCAAACGGGGGCCACAGACTGGATGGTACAGAGCTAAGTTAAAAAAGCCCTTGGTGCTGCTTGGACCTGCCTTCCTGTTTTAAAGAAACAACATGAAGAGGTGTCATCATTTGGCCAGAGCCAGCCACTAGTTTAATAGCAAAGGCAAATATCCTTCTGCCTTAGTCCCAAAGCCAACCCCCTTTCACTCTCAGAGCAGCAGCCTCTCAGGCAGGGACAGACATAATGACATGAACATCCTTGCTCCATCCTCCCTCCCCTTAGTACATCAGCATTATTATGCTGCTATATAAAAGGGGAAACTGAGGCATGGAGCAAAATGACAGTTTGTTCATGGCTGGCCAGGGCACCTCAGTCAGGAGGCTGCATGAACTCCTGGTCTGCAGGCAGTGTCTGTTTGCCTGCAGCAGCCTCAAAGTGCCAAGCTCCGTGGCTGGGAGGATGCTTTTTTGGGTATCTATGTGAGTCCTGAAGAAGACTAGGGTGAGCAGATCCTGATCTGCAGCAGAGATAAGAACCCCTGCCAGAGCTTTGCCTTGAAAGCCCTTTTCCCCAGGCAGGCAGAAGAGGGGGAGGCCTCTTCCCTGCTCCCCCAGACCAGCCTGCTTCTCTCCACAGCACAACTGACCCCAATTCAAGCTGCTGACACTTTTGCTGAGGGTGTTTCAGAGCTTCGTTATTTGTGAATGCCTTTTTGTGTAGTGCCACTGGCACCAGCACAGCCTGTTCCCAGCCTGTTCCAGCAACTCCCTGATGACTGAGGTGACAGACTTGAAATAAGACATGGGCTCCAAGCAGGTCCTCAATGGGGTCAGGGAGAGACAGCAAGCATCCTGGTGGAACTTCCTCCCTTTTCCAGATTCCCCTCCCTGTACACTTCCATGCACACAGCTTTCAGTTCCTGCTCTCCAAGAGCTCAGTGCAGAGAGCTGCTTTCTTAAAAATACACATGTATATTTTTTAATCCCCAGCAGCAGGCTGAGGGTCATCAAACTTCACAGCATTGGAAAAAAAGGCAGCAGAAATAACTGGGTGACTTCTGGGACTGATTTGCAAGAAACTAATTAAACCAGGCTAAACAGCTATATCCTGACTAAGAAGAGGTCAGGCCCAGGGCAGGGAACCGGCTGCACGTGTCAGGGAGGTAAGTGCTGTGAGGGACTATCCAGCACATCTGCAGTTACTGTAAGAATGCTATATTTAAGAAAGGGAGGCCTCTAATGCAGCATTGCTGCATGAACTGGGAGCCAGGGATCAGCACCTGATTTGCTCATTACCCTCCCTACATCCAGCCTGTAGATGATGCCAGGCTCAAGTTAGGGAAAAGGCCAAGGTATGTCCTCAATCAATTTCTCAGCACAGAGATGGAAAATTGGCAGGAGAAAAAAATAAGAATAACTAAAAAAGACCAGCATTGGCAGAATTGATGTGTTTCCACCTTGGTCTGGAGCCTGCGGCCAAAGATGCTTAGGGAAAAGTGCAGCAACAGGGTAAATAACACCTTCCCAAATGCTCCTCCAGCATCTGAGTTTGCAGCTCAGGCGCTCCTGTTCCAGAGGAAATTGATGACAAAGAGAACCCCAGATGGGACATCAGAACAGAGAAATGTCTCCTGAGAGCTGAAAGCCCACAGAAGTATGCCAACTGAGTGGAGAACCTTTGAAAGAACATCACGTTCTATACAAAAGCAGTGTCATCTGTTCAAAGGAAAACAGCCATTACTTGTGTAAGAAGCCTTAGTAGGCACCTCAGTATCTACAACAGAGTCAATGTAAGAAACCTTTCTTAAAGATATTTCATATTTGAAATCATGTCAAATGAAGCTGTTTTTCCAGTCACATGCGATTTGGAGTGTTCCCCCTTAGTAAGCGTGGCTCAGAATTATGGTACGTGAGGCATTTTGCACAGTGTCTGCTTTCTGCAGGGTCTTGTCCAGGGCAGTGGCTCTGGCAAGCAGAGTCTGCATTTTGACAGGGCTGTTCTGCTCCCACACACTGACACATATGCAATTCAGTTCTGCTGCATTTCTGTCAAACCCTCGTTGTATCTGCAGTCACAGCACCGCTCCCAGACTTCTATTTACAAATCACACCTTCTTCACTGCCAGAAAGGGAATTACTTTTTTCCAACAACAATAAACACAGTTTATCGAACACTGAACACAGTTATTAATGTTGGCTAGCCCTGACTGCTCAGGAATAAAGACAAAGACCTTTCACACTCCCATGTAGGAGGCCCAGTTCTGACTATGCTGTTGAGAGGGGACAAAGCTAGAAAGCATCCTCAGAAACATCCACAATCAGCTGAGAATGTTCTTGCTGTCAAAGACTAAATTTCTCTGTTTTTATGATGCATAACGTGAATGTCTTAGTTTTCTAAAGTGCAACATCTGAATTTCTCTATTACACTTTTACAAGTAGACTCTTGTGTCAGTCAATGGAAAACTATGAAAAAACAAGTACTTTGAAATCATACCAAAATAACAGAGGCCAAAGCTCAAGAATACAGCCTTGTTACAATAAAAATAAAAACCATTACAATAAAAATCAGACTCGCATTGCAAAATACCCCATGTTTTCTCTTTTCCCCTGACAGTGCTAACAAATCTATTCAGTTTTCCTGCTGCTATGTATCTGGAGAGAAATGAAGGTAAGCAGGCACTTACCAAATAACACCATCATGGGACATGGGTGATGGGACACAGAAGTACCTGAAAGCGGCCCACAGCTTCACCTTCTAAGTGCAAGCAGTGCAAACAAGAAAGTGCTCCTTTGTTATCTCAAACAATAATTGAGGAAAAAGAGCACTCAAACAGTACTGCAGTGGCTGCAAAGTTTAACCTTGAATATCATCAACAAAGCTTATCTCACCTTCTTCCAACACAGGCAACACCTCTAACAGACGTGCACCCCAGTAAGCACTGAAGGGACAGCGTCCGGTGTAAAGAGACATATGAGGTCAGTCACAAACCTATGGACAACTGGAGTCCCAGGACTGCCACCCTCCTTTTGCCTCAACAAGTTCCCAAACAGAGAAACCAGGTCACCAACATGAGTGGTGGAAAGCAATCTGATGAGCACCACCTCAGAAAAAACACAGGAACGAGGGACACTTTTTCCTAATTCCAGATGAGCTCTGAGTGACCTTCTAAATCAAACCAGAACAGGATAAAAGAACTAAGCCCCATGACCTGTGCAGGATGGACAGATGAATTCCTGCTGTTGGTGTTGATGCCACATCTCATGCAGTTCATGCAATGCCCTTTTTACACCTGAAAAAGTCTTTAAACCCTTATCCTCCCCTCTCTTTTTCCATTGCCCCTTGTTTTCCTTTGCTCTCCTTTCCCTATGGCTATGAGAGAGGATCTAACTACCTCCCAGTTTAACTGCTTTCAAGCCACTTCTGTTCCCACTCTTAACATCCCCAGCTGCGCAACCAATAGTGAGAAAGGGAAAATCACAAGGAAGTGTGTTAGTCACAGTCACAACATTGCTGTGCTGTCATTCTCCATAAGATGACTTTCATTAGAGGCATATATGAATTCTTCTGATCTAGAGTTTTAAGACCGTAAGAATCCTATGTACTCCACTTCATGGATGGAAAACCCACAGCCCATAATGCCAAGGGAAAGAAATCTGGTCTTTTTTTTTTCTCCAGGCTGGTATTTTCCTGTTACTTCAGTTGTTCATTGTTGTTTTTCACTTTCTTTGCCACAGAACTTGTGCACCATGCACCTACACTGAACTGAGCAGACCCAGCCTGCAGTTAATCACAGGGAGCCACAACTCAAAAGTCAAAGGGTTAAGCCCATATTAGAGGTCAGACATGAGTAATTACTGCTCTGGAGGGGTTTACACCTGGGCACAGGTAAGTGTTTGTCTTACTAGAAAACTGCCTTTCTTGATAGTTTTCAGCTAAATAAACTCAAGGGCACAAGAAAGCCACTGATGCACCGAAGTGCAGGAAATCCCCAGCACATAACAGCAGCCAGCATGCAAATGCACAGTAACACATTCAAGTGCTTAGACATTGGTAGCTTACAATTACTATATCATTACACTTTATTATTTAGAGGTCGAGTGCTCTATCTGAGAAGACAACCCATTTAATCACCACTTCTCATGGGTAAAACTCAATGCCCAGGTTCTGGAACAGGATGACAGCCTTCGTGAGAAGGGAAGAGTTTTATACCCTCCTCTGTAAAACACTACCCTAGGGTACAGATACAAATACCTTTCTCTGATACATGAGTTACAGGTTACAGTGTTGAGCAACCCATGAAACAAGATGAGCAAATCACCCCAGACAAAAGAGATCTCCTCAATCCAGAGGGAAGCTGGCAGAGCCCAATCAAGAGGAAACTAAAAACACCAGAGAATACATTGCATTGGAAGCTTCTTTCTGCCTTTCCCTCTGATGCTGATCATTTCATCTTCTTGGGAGGGGCTAAGCACCAGGTATGGTGTTAGCAACTTGCACCAGTCACCTCTGACAAGGGATGATGAGAAATCGGCCATATCACAGCCACTCTGCAGGGTACGCAGAGGATACTGAACACAAGTAGCCCTCCAAGGGGCATGTAAATATTGTCTCATGTCTGACAACAGGAGACGTAATGGATTGGTATTAGCAGTACCTCTTGGGGCAGAACGACCAGCAATGTCGTGCTATCGAACAGCTGGTAAGCATCAGGGCCATTCCAGCTAGTGGGCCCTTATAAAATAAGTGCTTACAAAGGTTTTGCTCTGGCAGTCAGGCCCTTGGGAGGATGATTTCTTGCCCTGATAGGGACTTAAAACAAAGAGTCATAGTTTTATAAGTAGAGGACTTAGAGCTCATGGCAGAAGCAAATCCAAATCTACAGTGGGGTTACAGGTTCCAGCTGCTGTAAGCTAGGCATGCATCCTGCATTCAAAGCACCAAAGGCATGAGAAGGAAAGTGGACTGCTCTGGTCTCAAGCAGGGGTTCATTATAGGAAATTAAGTATTTCTGACTGTGTTTTTCTCAGTCATATATAAATTGAAGTATTTGTCCAGGAAGAGCAGGAAAATGCTGCCTTGTCTGGATTGCAGGAATGGATTTACCAACTTTTCCCCTGAAACCAAAGGACATGTCTCAGATCGTCCAGACATGAGCTGAATGAGCAGCTGCACTCTCCCATGACAGCAGTTCAATCAGGCTCTTCCCAGTTGACAGTCTGGGTTAACTGCAGGGGTCAACACCTGAGCTCGGGGCAGCAAAACCTGCCCAGGGAAGCTTTCACTAACACTCTCCTGTGGCAGAGAAAATCTATTTCCTTTACCTGAACAGAGGAGATAAACTCCCACTAAGGCCAGTAGATTTCACAGTCCCTATTGCATCTGATGGGCTAGACTGAGAAGTAGGTAACAACCAGCTGTGGGTGTTTGAATTCTGGATGTTTTCCTGCTAATGCCAGACACCTGGCTACTACACCTCAAATCTCTGGAACCTTGTCCTTTCCCTGGTGGAGTAATGGGACTGGGTAAGCAGTGAGGTCTACACAGTGGAGGACTCTGCTGGGCCTCAACTGTTGTTTCTACACACAGACCCATCACACATCTCTGTACCTTATATTTCCTTTGTCAGTCACACCAAACTGCTCAGGGGTAGGAGCCACGTGCTAATGGAATATCTGGAAAAGTGAAGCCTCAGGCTCAGCATATGCCTCTGTGCACCATGCAAGAGAAATGCCAACAGTACCCCTCCAGGACCAGGCTGGGTTCAGAAACTGGAAAAAGCGAGTGGCACACAGGGCCAAGGAAGAATTAGTGATGACCAGATCTGAAGCAGTGGCCCAAGTCAGCACAGCTTCAACATACACCTCCAAACCATCTGGCCAAGCACCAACTTTCCTGAAGCTGCTGGAAGCCTTGGGCCCTGTAGGGCTGAGGTAAGAGGTAGTCTGGGGGCAGTTTGCAGGGAAGAAAATCTCTTGTAACTGCCAGTCTTACAGACTGACCTACATGCTCAAGAACACTTTGCTCAGATGATGTGGTCAAGAATAACAGAATCACAGAATGTTAGGGATTGGATGGGACCTCAGAAGATCATCTAGTCCAACCTCCCTGCCAGAGCAGGATCACCTAGATCCAGTCACACAGGAACGCATCCAGTTGGGTTTTGAATGTCTCCAGAGAAGGAGACTCCACAACCTCCCTGGGCAGCCTGTTCCAGTGTTCTGTCATGAAAAAAGTTTCTCCTTACATATACACGGAACCTCTTACGTTTTAGCTTGCATCCTTTGTCCTATCATCAGACATCACTGAGAAGAGCCTGGCTCCATCCTCTTGACACTCACCCTTTACATATTTAAAAACGTTCATGAGGTCACCCCTCAGTCTCCTTTTGTCCAAGAAAAGGAGACCCAGCTGCCTCAGCCTTTCCTCAAAAGGGAGATGTTCCACTCCTTTGATCACCTTTGTGGCTCTGTACTGGACTCTCTTAAGCAGTTCCGTGTCCGTCTTGAGCTGAGGGGTCCAGAACTGGAAACAATATTCCAGATGCAGCTTCACCAGGGCAGAGTAGAGGGGGAGGAGAACCTCTCTCAGCCTACTAACCACACCCCTTCAAATACACCCCAAGATGCCATTGGCCTTCCTGGCCACAAGGGCACACTGATGGCTCATAGTCATCCTACTGTGCACCAGGGCCCCCAGGTCCCTCTCCCCTGTGCTGCTTTCCAACAGGTCAGTCCCCAACCTATACTGGTACATGGGGTTGTTCTTCCCCAGATGCAAGACCCTACACTTGCACTTGTTATATTTCATTAAATTCCTCCCTGCCCAACTCTCCAGACTTTCTTGACTTACAAGGGAGATCTGAATGCAGTTGAGTGTCTGAATACAAACTCGGACACACAGGGCAGACCAGTTCCTTGTGACCTTAAACTGTGAAGGATGGCATCAAGGAACTCAAAATAGTGCACAAAGTGCAGTTCAACCAACATTAAAGCAGAAGGAAAGACGAAGGAGACCAGGACACCAGCTCTCACTGTTTTACCCAGAGAACACCTAGGCAACCTAGCCGAGTCACATCCTAGGGCTGTACCCATGTGTTGGGCTGTGTGTCAGGGAGTGCTGGTGACATCTGGCTGCACACAGGCACCAACTGCTCTGAATGCTGGATCGCACAGGGAGGCAAATGCACTTCTTGCCTGTGTCTCAGACCAGGGACTCACAATCGGTTGGGGACACTGGATGCCACTGGTCCCTTGCTGGTTGCCTGGACCAAGCATACAGAGACCTCCCACCAGGTAGGGGGGTAATGAAGCAGGCAGAGAAAGCCAGACTAACCCTGGCTACTCTCCAAATGCAATGCCTGCCAGCAAGTGAAGATCTTCCTCTGGGAATACCCTAATTATCAGGAGATTTGCATTTCAAGGCAAATCAGAGCCTTTAATCGTCTCCCCAGCCACACTCAGCCCTAGTTTCACCTCCCAGCCTCCCTGAAGGTTAGATGATCCAACTACCTTGAGGAGGAGCAAGAGAGGAGAAGCAACCAGGCCATGAATTACTGTCCAGCTTTGCCTCTCCCCATAGATGCCTGCACATCTGCAGGAATGAGGGACGGGCACACTTAACCTCCCCAGAACTAGGCAACAAAACCATGATCTTTCCAGCATGGATGAGTCACTTCCAAATGGGTTATTAAGTTATTACATTGTATTATTATATTAACATTATTGCCATTTTCAGGAGAAGATAAACCTAATTTTAATCTGCTCTTAATTGAAAGCTTATCAAGAGACTGCCTCCATCCCTATGCAGTGAGATGGCTTTTTTTTCTTCTCCTTCCCTTCCCTTCCCCCCTCCATGCGCTGCACTCTTTACACTGATGAAAAGAAACATCTCTATTCATCAGAGAAAAAGCAGCTTGAAGTCAATCACGTCTGTTAACATACAGCCTGGGCTGCTATTGCAGATCAGACCTTTCCTAACAACAAAAAACTGTTGGGGTCTGTGGTTTGGTTGCCTGTTGAAGTGGTTTCATTAGGTGTTCATTTTTATATTGGGGTACTTGACAGTTTCTGTTAGAGGAAGTGAGAATTTTAAAGATATTTGAGCAGCTCTGGGAGAAAGTTAAGTATATAATGCAAAGGGACTGCTCAGATTTTAATTACAGATTCACCCAAAAATCCATAGTAACTCTGATTAAACTCCTAATTACTTTTAAAGAAGTGAATAAGCAGTCAATAAGATGAACAGCAGTCTCTCTTTCTGGTGAGCAAGCTCCACACTGATACCATGCTGCAGATGCATTATCACAGGCAAGTTAACAGGAGACCAAGGAGGAAACATTTCTCTAAAGACTCCTTTGAAAGAACTATTTGTGACATCTTAAATACCTGAAAAACTATCAGGGTGTGGTGATTTACAGCAGCAAAGGATGTCCCTGTTGCCACCAGCTGTGACTTCTTTTTGTAGAATGGCACCAGCCTTTCTGGCAGAGCTCTGCCTCCTCACACAATGGGACCTGGCTTTGGTGGGGTTTCATGCCTAATCTAGCACAGAGAGGTGATGCTTATGGTGATACAGGCCTTGTCCCAGGGGCCTGGAGCCAGCCCTCCTGGCTGTGTTTTACTAACAGTGTTCCCAAACATGTCACATAACTATGATGAGCAGCTTCACTCATGCCCTCTCTGTCAGACCGCAGAGCTGGCAGCAATAGTCTCCTGAGAGGCCTGGACCAAGGTCATAGCTTGGCCAGAGCTAATACCTCCACAGCTGAATATATGGGCACCTCTGTCTAAGCACAGCACCAGCCCCTGGCATAGAGAAATACTCTTATTTCAAGAGGAGCTCTTACCAGGTGGGGAGAAACATCTTGAGGCCAGACCTGTGGGCCATGTTTCAGACCCTCCACTCAGGCCCAGCCCTGCAATGTGGATGTGCTTGATTATCCACCCTCATCCTGAAAAACAAAAATGGTTTCCCAGTGAGGTATCTTAGTTGCCTCTCAGGACTTCTGCTCAAACATGCTGGATTTGTAAAAAATTTTCTTTCTTCTGAACTTAGCTGAGCCCCACAGTAAGCTACAATCCACACTCCTCACTCTTGCTAGCACCCCCTCCTCCCCCCTCCATGGTAGTTTCTGGCTCTCACTTAGCCAGAGCTTTCTTGCTGCTGCACCAAGCAGGACAAGCCCCACTCACTCTTTTCAGGCACAACATTGCTAAGAACAGTAAAGAATAGATACCCCCCCTAAAGTAACTCCAAATCTGAAAGTGGGACCCACTCTGAGCTGGTGTACAGCAGCAAGACATGCCAAGCAAGCAGTGAGTGTTCCCAGGGCAGAGACATGCTTCATGTCCCTGTCTTCTCTTGAAGACATTATTGTTTACTTTGCTGCCTCCAATGCCCGTAACTTTAACCCTGCAAATATCTTTCCCCACCTCAGGAAAGAAAAGAGGAGTGCTTCTAGCAGGTCAGCTGTGCCTGTGTTCAAGGGCTCTCATTCTCCATCTGCAAATATCATCACTTCTCACCTGATTTTCTTTATCCCCACAGAGAAGACTTACAGATACCAAAATCCTCCTTCCATACCACTCCCAGGGATTTTCTAGCAAAAGCACAGGACTGTGAACAGCAGTCACCACCCATGTCCCTCATCCCTGCCTGTGGTGCCAATGTTCAAAACTGTCCTCACTTTATCTGACTGCCCAGGTCCCACAACTTTATCTTTCAGACTAGTCCCCATATCTGGAGAGACCTTAACCAGAAGATGCAGATGACCTCCAGTAAAATTGTTGGTTCGGGATGGCTAAGCCACCTTGTGCACCAGGTACAGTGCCTGACAGAGTGGAGCTCAGTGCTCACTGGGAACTCTCAAGGCTTTTGCCATAGAAATATTTTTGACAGAGAACACACAGATAAAACAGTAAGGCTACAGGGAGTGGACATTCAAATTCTGATTTATTTTTTTGGAGAAGGCTGCAGTGGGGTCTTCAAGGGGAGATACAAATCCCAAAAGGACACTTGTATCAGGAAAGGAAGGATACTTTGCAGTGCATTGGAGAAGCCAGTTAATTCCTAAGCCCTGAGCCAAGGTGATGGGAGAAGAGAGAAAGAGGCTTGGAAAGGGAAAGAGGAAAGGAGTTTCCTCTGCAACCAAAGCTTGGTAATAAGGCATTTGTGGCTTCCAGTGACAGTAGGAGAATTTACAGTACAATAAAGATATATATGGCCATTTGGAAACAAGCTATTTCTAACATAAAATGACTCTGTATATTGATTGCCTGAGGAATTTGTACAGAACCTTATTTCCAGACATATAACTGAGCGTATTATTTACTCACCATAAAGCTGGATGAATGGCCAGGCTCCAGGAGGGTGTGAACAATGGCAGTTGTTCATTGACAGATGAATAGAAGGAGGTTTGAGCATGACGGAGAGTGCCAGGGTACTGGGACCAGTACCACCCAGTTGGCAGCTTCCATGAGTCACTGCAATGTAGGAATCATGTGTATCTGCTCACTCTTCAAAAAGGTAGGCCCCCTGGAGAAGGAAACCCATGATTTCTCTTCTGGAGCAGCACTGAGAAATGAGGAGTCTGAGGCCAGCAAGTCCAGAAAGCAGGAGGCTCTGAAACAGAGCCAGCTCTTACACAGCAGTATGTGAGCAATCACTTATGGCTCCCAACCATGGACACCCAGCTAGATCCCACATCAGTTACTTAATGGTGAGGGAGAGATGATGCCAGAGCTCAGCCGCTGCCTTGTTTCCCACAAGCGTGAGCCTAAGACCAGTCTGGCCTGAGACAGGTCCCCCTCAGCAGTACTGAGAGCTACTGGTTCATTACCAGATGGATTGAAGTGTCTGAATTGCATCCTAGGGGGTTCAGAGACCCAGTTTCCAGATCCCTGTGACTCTTTACAACTGACCCCTAGACATGATGGTGTCCAAAGGGAATGGAATTTGCAGGCTTCCTTGTCTCACAAGCAGACCATAAATTTTAAAGGGAACATGATGGACACATCAGCTGGGAATTTCTTTCCAAAACCAGCAAGACTTAAAGGAAGAAAGAGTCTGAAAATAAATCGAGTAATAGAGAAATATCTTTTGGGCTCCCAGCATATAAGGAAGCAGTAGGGCCATCCCAAAGATGGGGAATTCTGAGAAGTTTAGCAGCAGTATTTAGACAGTTTTGCCTTGACTTGTAGAACAGGTAAACGAGCAACACAGTAATCTTGAGCATTCTCCTCCCCACCTCTTTGCCTTTCACACTCCATCACAATGTTATGTGTAGGTGATACTGAGACCAGACTGAGATCCCCTAGGCAGGGACTGCATCATTTCCATATTGTTAAGTGTTCAGACTGCCATAGCAGTTACATACAGAGACCCAAAGGACTGGCTAGACAGGTGAGCAGGTCTTGACTCATGACTTCAGCTCATCAGCAAGTTGCTCTAATAATGGAAATAAAACCTCGTGTGTGTTAGGCTGTGGAAGGTTTATAAAACTGGGTTTATGTTCAGAGTGAAACCAGCCGCCGAAGCAGCCCACAGCACTGAAGAGGCTGAATATTCTTGTACTCCTGCTGCCACCTAAAGGAAATCTCTCAAAAATGGTCTGAAATATACTGGAATAAACATGATTATGCTTCCAGGCCCGGGTGGACTTTTAGCTGAAGATGGAAAAGGAATATAACAAGCAGGATATTTCTGTCTTTATGAATCATCTCCAGTAGCCTGGAAGATTTTCAGTACAACCATGATTGCAAATGGACAAGGCCAGGGGATTTCTGCTGTCAGCACTGTGAGGATTCCAGCTGTGATCATCTTGATAGCCTTGGTCTAGGGCTACAGATGAGAAAAGGTTTGTAGACAGGAGCAGTATCTTTCATTACATGAGCCGACTTAAATAAGAATCAAAAAAATATCTTCTTCAAATCATTTGGGGCTCAACACAAATACAATACAAAATGTTCAATGGCTCCTACTGCAATAGTTTTCCTCAAGGCACCTGATTCCTGTGTTTGAATTCTCTCCACTAGTCAGGGGAGACACCAGGTCCTTTGGTGCTTTTGAATAGGTGGTGACTGGGTCAGGCTGGCTTTAGAAACCTGGCACCATGTCCCACTTGAGCCAGGTGCTCCTGACGCTGGCTGCCTACACAGTCCACTGGAATTAATCAATACCTTTTGGATTTGTTTGCCAGAACTGGGTGCACTCCAACAGTGCTGGTGGTAGCTGGGCAAAGGGGAGATTTCTAAAAGGAAATGTTCCCAAGCTGTGCGTAAAATAGCAATAAATTTGTTCAAGCTTCTATGCTGAATAAATGCCCAACACCAGCAGTTCTTAGAGTCAGCACTAGTGAGCCCAGGGAAATATTAAACTGCCTCATAAACTGGAAGCCAAGTGGAAGTATTACTTAAATGCTCAAGAAGTATCATCTGCTGCTGCAGATCAACAAATTCCCTTATTAAATAGAGGGATCATTACTACATGAGTTATCAAATGGGCTTTACAATTTTAACTGTGGTGTTCACATTTTAATAACCTTCTGCTTAAGGGGCAAGAGAATGCAGCCTGTTTAGTTCTTCACCATGGACACACCCAAGGGCATCCATGGAAAAATGTGCCTATGATATTCAGAGTGCTTGAGTACAGAAATTTGATTGACATGTACCAGAGGCTAGGAGCACTTCTCATGAACAGAATGGTACCTCCCACTGGCCACTCATGAAACCTCTCCAAACCAGGAAGATCAAGTGGATGCTTCCAGATATCCCTACATGAAATTTCATGCTTTTTCAAGAACAGGCAGCAGCGCATAAGCTTCAGTGCACCATACACTCTGATGTATCATTCCATGGCATAAATATCTAGAGAACTTATTACCTTCCCTACGTACTTTTTTCTTGGATGAGTGAACACCGTGTTGTCCTTATTTCACAGTGAGTTAAGCTGAAATGCATATGCATTAAGCAATTTGCCCCACAGTATCATCTTGCGATGTGTCATTTGATGATAGCTGCTGTTTCCTGGTATTCAGGAAGCTGTTTGACTCCCAGCTTGTGACTAATGCCTTGCCTGAGCAGTCTTGTCAGGAGATGTGATTCCTACATATGTTTTCTTTTTTTCCTGTGTTCCACAGAAATTGTATCTACCCAGTTTGATCTAATACTTTCCCCATTTAACCCCACTAGGGAATTTAACTTCTGTCAAAAGTGGCAGCAGAAGCTACCTACGGCATTGGGCACAGATGAATATGACCTCTTAATTAAGTGTTCTGAAACTGCTGAGGAACTGGGAGTGGAAGACAATATTTTGAAAAAGAGAATGAAATAAAGAAAATAATCTTTTTGAAAAGGAACATCTGTTTGTGATGATTGACTTACTCTCTCTCCCAGACTGTGCCTCAGGTCCAGCTAACATTCCTATGAATCCTCAGAACAGAATGCTGGTGTGCTCTGCTCCAAGGCACTGTGCAGCATTAACTCCACAGGCAGTAGTTCTCATGGCTGACGCCAGAACATGCTTGATATCAGAAGATGGAAACCAACAGAGAAATCAGAATGATGGGATTTTATCTTACCATTTTATTCCTCAAATGCTTAAACTGGAAATGAATTTTACTCCAGCACTCAGGAGCATGTACTTCAAGCTATTTGCAATGGGCAACATCCGCATCTATCCCCAGATGCCCTCAAGGTGTTGTCTACAGAATACAAGAATTCCCAGAGCCTTTAAGTATAGAGGAAGTCAAGTAACTCCCATTAAATACCTCTGCAAGTGTCACCACAGATGTGGTACCTCTCTCACCTGCCTGCAGCCATCCAGAAGTGACACCTGTAGTCTAACCTACTCATTGAGATGATCCCTCTAGTCACTGGAGGGAGACCCACTCTTCTGGCAGGCAACTCCTATCTCCAACCCTTTCCTTAAGAGGACATGAAGTCTTCTCAGCCTCTATTTAGATGGCCTGCAGGTAGTAGAGAGGACCCCTGCCCCAGAAGATTCAGGAGGCTGTACACCAAAGTCCTGCTGAAACATGGGCTTTAGGAACTACTCAGAACACTCCCCACCTTTGTTTTTGTCTCTTCCAGAAAGGCAAAGTAAATATACACATTCATAATCAAGCATAGAAAATCACACATACACCTCTCTCTGAGACAGGAGTAGACATTTCATATTCTAGCCATCCAAAATGTGTCCCTGAATCCACAGAGTAGAATTTACCTCACAGACAACTGAAATTAATATTGCTTGTAACATCTCATGAAACAGTTTCTCTAACACTTTATTCCACACACTCTGTTCTTACCAACTTCTATTAATTTCTATAATGATATCCAGGAAAAAAGGCAAGCAGGTTTGCTTGGCACACTTTGCTTCTAAAAACAAAAGAATCTAGGAGTTCTCAGTGCTGTTCTCCCCTTCAAAGCTAAAGTCCTCACCGCCTCTTGTTGTTATGCCAGAATCATAACTATTCCACCAGGATGCCTTTATGTCTTACTTGGTCTCAGTCTCCTCCACTTTAATGCAAGCTTTGGTGTTTCAAAATTCCAGCAACAAAAGAGAGCAGTACTACACACAAGACATGTTAAGTACATGCCAGCACTTGTAGGGCCTTAAAAGCACATCTACAGCTTCTGCACACCAGGAAGAAGGAGTCACACTGGTACAGCTTTTTTTTCCATTAAAAAAAAAAAGATGCAATTGTTCCTCAAGATCTTTGCTTCTCTGAATAACTTATTAATATTTTAGCTATTTGGGTTTTCTTGGAATTTCAATGGAAAGCCATCCTGCTGGATCGCTTATCATCATTATTGCCACAGACAAAAAGGCAAGATGGGAACTCAGGTGACAGGGCAGGCTCATGAAAATCATTTCCCTTTATCTCAGCAAGATGAAGGAGAAAATATTTTCATTTTCACTCTGTTAACATGTTGCCTGTAGAGATGGTCCCTTCCTGTTAGCAGTCCTATGTCCATCTGAAAAAATTCTGCGTTGCATGTGCAGATCAGCCATGTATTTATCAGAGGAAAAGTTCTCCATCTGGGGTTAGGAGAAAGTTTGTCTGTGGTCTTTGTTTGCTGTGAAGAGCCTGAAGACAGCAGTGGGAATGATACTGAACTGGATGAGGGTCTTTTTGCCATCTACCCACTGTTAGTGTCCCCAGGCCACATCACATGGAGCAGGGCCCCAGCCTGTGTCCTTCATAGGGAGTGACTGAAACTGGGCTCAAGACTTGGATATAGAATGAAACCTTGCTTGGATTTGTTCCTGATACTGAAGCAAGGGAAGTAACATACATCACCTTGCCTCACACACTTACCTAACAGGGGACTAGTTATCACTATCTAACACCAATCTTGCACATATAATCAATGATATCAAATATAAGAGAGATCCAGAAGCAGAACAGAGTATCATGAATATTCAGAGTACTCACACTTGTTTCGAGAGAGTCTCATCTACAGAACTCTCAGGTATCCTCCACTATCCATTTCCATCAGTCATTAATTTCCTGAGTTTTTTCCAGCTTTAATGCAAGTCTGGAATATCCTCAGTTTTCTTCTAGCTTACACATTTAAGGTTTGAAAAGTGCTCATGTAGAGAGACTGGTGTTAATCTTCACATGCCTTAGAACACGCAGTCAAATCCACCTCTCTGCCTCCACTGAGCTGGCATTGCAGATATAAGCCCCCAAAATGGGAAAGAACAGCCCTACTGGTACTAGCAGGGGGATAATTTCTTATCTGCAAGTGGGAGACATCTGCGTGCCCAGTTCCACTGTGGTAATTTCCAAACAGTCCTATGAAGAGACAAAGACAGCACCTGAAATAACAACAAGGCCACAGAAAAGGAAAGGAACAACACCGTCTAAGAGGGGCCTTTGGAACATCAGGGGCAGAGACAGTCTGGGGGGCAGAGAAACCTGGCTCTGCCCCTGGACACTCTCTCACATGCACAGGTCCATGGGTGACTCTGTAAAATTGCTGTTTCACCTTCTGTGAGCTCAGTGCTAATTACAGGAGTCTAGACTAGGAGCAAAACCCAAGGCACTGGGGGCCAATGTGTTTAGGCCAGAAGGTAAAGAGGAGTACAAGCAATAAAGAGAATTGTATTAAAGATATGAACTATCCAGTAAGGGGACTAGAAGTCCCATAAAAAAAGTCGAAGTGAGCTAGAAGGATTATTAAGGAACCAGAAAGAGATATTGAGCATGAGACCTACAGAGAGGTTCCCGGGAAGCATTATGCACTGTGGACAAGTCTGCACCAGAGAGAAAGTAAACAAGATTATTACTCCAGTAAAAAATGATAGGAGTGAACTGGAGTCAGCAGGTGATGAAATGGGGGAATTTATGAAGCCATTTTTTTTCCTTCTGCCTCTTTGCAGGGAAGGGAGGACCTGATGCCGTGACAGGGACTATATCTCTGGGAGGGAGAGGGAGACAGACAGACAGAGAGAGAGAGAGAGAGAGAGAGTGAGAGAGATAATGTGCAGATAGCAACAAAAGTGATTCCGGAAAATATAGGGCATTCACCATTCCCAGATATATGAAAGAGCAGGTTAAAAGAGAAAACATACCTAACAGCTGTGTGGGAAATGAAGATAACACCTAGAGAGCATCAGGTCTAAGGAAGCTATTTTAAAACATCTGGCAGTGCTAGTAAAGGAACACAACAGAAGTTCTATTTTGATTAGTACTGGAATATTGTTACTGTATTACCGGAGATCTGAGTTGCCCAGGCAGGATCAGGGGAACAGCCAGCCAAGCAGATGCCCTGATGGCCCCGAGACTATGAGACTGTTGCAGTTACCCCACAAAGCCCCATTTCATCAGTCACCGTGGAGCTCCTAGGTACCACTGAACCACGCACACAGAGGAAGACAGATCCAGAGCACAGATGATATTGGCAATCTGCTTGTAACATTACCTTGAGTAGCCCTGAACAAATAGGTAAAGTCTTCTCTCCCTATTTCATTACAATATCCAAGTAGGAAAAAAAATGATGTGCTTTGGATGTGCGGCAGCCTTATATCAGGACAGCAAGAAGGCTCATTCCACAGCCTCTGGTCAGGACTCTGAGGATCTGCCATTAGCTCTGCCCATGAGCGAGAGGGAGTCACTGTACTTAGTGCTTTCTACTCACAGGGAGAAACAAAACTGTGAAGGTGGGAAGAGGAGAAACTGAGGCACAAAGTATTACGGAGGCTCGGCCTCTTCCTTCACAAAAAAAAGTGCACGGCACAACTAGCAATTTCTTGTTGTAGATCAGTAACAACACCAGTTAAGCCAGTGCAATTACTAGAATTAAAGGAGAATCAAATTCATTTAACTAGATCTATTGACTTCCACATTAGCCCTCAAAAATCCATATTCCAGGCTGAAAAGCATATTTGCGGGGAAAACAGATGAAGTACAGAAAATGGCTATATTTTACCTCTTCCTTACACTCAGTGTACTGGGTGGCAAGCAACAGGCACTGGGGAATTATGATAGTAAAGCACTAGATTCTGCAAAGGAAAAGAACAGTCCCTTGCCACTTGTGGGTAGTTAGGGTCTGGCGATTGCAAGATATCGCATTGTACAGAAAGATAGGAGCCCTCTCCTGATAGCCTGATAGCCAATAGCGCTTAGTTTATGACGTAAGCAGACGGAAGTGACATTATAAACCCGGGTTATATAATGATGTGTCACTCACCAGTAAATGCCATTTTGTTGTCCACCACATTGGTGTCTGTGAGCTGATGGACCGTGCGGCCAGGGATTGGTCGCTGTGCTGTTCCTGAACCAGGCTGCCATGCCTAGCCACAGGCGACAGCCACTCCTACTCTTACAAATGTTTCTGCATGGGGTGAGTCCTACTGAACAACATTGCCTTCTTAAATGTCCATCAAGAAAAAAGTGCAAATATTCTAAGGCCTAAACCTGCCAACACTCCTTCCGCCCCCCTTTGTACCTTATCTCACATAATGGCTGTATTCCCACAGACATACACATAAAATAATTCAGTAGAAATAAGGCAGAATTGTTTTCCAGATAATTCTACACTGTCAGTAGACCCACACTTAATAAAGCAGAGGGTACACTTTCAGGTCTATATCATCAGTTAGGGAATAAATGCCCAATGCTGTCATGCTATTTGGTAGCTGGTTCACTTCTCATGACCCATAGTTAGCCCTTAATTAGTTCTTAACTAGTCACTAGTGGCCGTGATTAATAAGGTGAATTACCACTCAGATCTAATTTCCTTCCTATTTCTTCTGCTGTGTCTATATGGACAGTAAATTCTTTATGGTAAGGACTGTGTGAAGTGCATCCACCTATTTTCAGGTTTTGGACTTATTTTCATGGCAATGTAGTTCAGGATCAGTTCTCCAGGACAAATTAATGTTTTAAATTACATCTCCCATAAGCATTTGCTCAAGGGACTGCACATGGCAAATTTACAACTCTTTCAATTTATCTATGGGAAGATGAGGAACATGAGTGCTTGTAAATAACAGGTTTGAGGATATAAATCATCCCTCTACTTCCATCTGTCTGTCCCAGAGACTCTGAAGCTAAAAATGCACAGCTCATTACCACATAGATGTTACTCAGCCAGGTTTCAAATAGCATTAATATGCACTGTCATGTATAGGTGAGATCTGAGGTCAGTCTGTCGAGCCCTGAGCTGTGCAGGGCAGAGGCAGCAATGCCAGCTAGTGGAGCCTTTGCAAGGCCTGCTCAGGATGGCCTCCTCTGCTAAGCTGCTCCCCTCAGCTCAAGAGCTCTGCACATGAGGGGAAGAGATGCTCAGTTGAAACAAAGTAAAGTTACTGTCCTGCCTTTTCTTCCAAGCCCTCCAGAGACATGAACCTTGCTCAAGGGGCAGGATGGAGCCCTTGGACACAGGTCACTCGCACCACAGGTCAGAGGGATCCGAATCAAGAACTCCCATCCAGCCACACTTCAAGTTTCCATCTGATCACAGACGGGTGCTTGCTCTTCACTCTCCATTTTGTGGCGATGGCTGTGCAACTTTTACCTGCTTCCCAAATGCACTGAGGCTTAATGAATTGATCTGTGTCGGGATGAGGGAAGAGCAGACACCGCTAGAAGCGTAAAGCAGTGTCCAGCAGGCTGAGTGATGGACACTACAGGAGTGCTCACAAGTAAATAATAAATCTGTCTCATCTGTGATGCATGTTGCACAGCAACTAATTCCTTCCCCTCCACACAGATGCTGCTGAAATATGGCGGCTGGCTCTGTGCTCGGTGATGGCCTGCCTCTGAACACGGGATAGCAGTGTGGAGCCCCACCACATTATCTTGACTTTGAAGAATATTATAGTAGCTTTAAAGTTCTCAGACATTAAGAGACCATTACTCACTGTCTCCTCCGAGCTGATGGAGTCCTTGCCCTACGTGTTCTCCATTTAACAAATGTCACTGATTGTTTTACAACATACTCCACCAAGGAACAGAAGAATCTTTCAATCCAAACAGAACAGCAATAGATTTTAACAACCAGAAGCACTTCATGCTTGCTTCAGAGCAGAGCAGTTGTGCAGGCTAAGGTCAGGGTAACAAGCCCCAAGAGAAACTGCCCTGAACAAAAGGACTTTCTGCTGGCAGACCCTGCCTGTCCCTTGCAGCCAGTTACTGGTGGCTGCACAGCACACTCAGCAGTAAGGCTGAGATGCGTCCAACATCATGCAGGAAGTCTGTAGCAGGATTAGGGCTCACATGCCCCAGCTCTTGACCAGCTGAGCAGTGCATACATGATAAGTCCTGGATATTGCAGTGTCCTGGCTTCACTGGGAGAGAACTACAGGCCTGCCAGGGTCTGCAGGCCATTAGCAGCTTGGAGTCAGCCAGGGCAGATGACCCAAGCTGGCTCACAGGTCTATCCCAGATCATAAACAACATGCTCAGTATAAAGGGGACATTTGCTGAGGACAGGGGCTCCTCCTGCTACTCCTCATGCTTCTCTTCAACCCAGGAGGGGCTTGCTTACCATTCTGTCCCAAAGGACTGTCTTCCTGGTTATTGTGACCACTGTACATTCACTGGGCTGGGTATAACTTCGTATACTTTGTATCAGCATTGATATTAGTGTTGCTGTTTCATTAAATCCTTTTTCATTGCAACCCAGGGTGTCCTCTCCTTTTGCTGATACCCCTGCTATGCTGGGGAGGGGTCGCTGGGTGATAGAGCAACTGGTATGGTTTAGCTCCAGATCTGGGCTAAATGTAGACATGCAGCCAGGCCTCTGAGCTGGGAGGAGAGGCCAGCATGGAGCTGAGAGGGACCCGCCCAACATGGGCAGCACAGGCTCAGCCATGCTGTCATTCATTTTCCATGCAGTGAGAGACTGAGTTGACATCAAATCACTGTTTCAAGCATATTTGAACATTTACCCTGTGCTAACCCAGGAGATAATGTGAAGGCCCACAAATTTAGTCAATGGTAATCACGAAACTACATCCCAGTAATGCTGCAAAGGACAGTTAGTAATTGTATTCCTCTTAATACAGAGAAAATGCTATATCACAGCTAAGTTGCTTTCTTTGTATTTTGTGGTTTGTTTTTTAAAATCTGTACTCAGGAAGAATAAAATGGCACAGCAAATCTACAGTATCATAAAAACTTCCATTGCTGGTGAACAATGGATTTAGTATCATTATCTAAAGATAGTATGTGTTCCTATTCTTCCAAAATCACCCATTCCTCATATTATAGTTATTACTTTATATGAGAGATGCTTAAAAATTATTTCCCTCATGTGGAAAACTCAGATGAAAATGAGAGAACGTTCTGCTTTGGAATCAAGATTCTCAGTAGAAAACTGCTGGGCTGGTTTTTGGTGGGTTTTTTTTTGGTTTTGTTTTTCATTTTTGTTTTTTTCTCGACTGCACAAAGCACTGCATCAAAAGCTTTGAGTTTTGGTTTTCTATGGAAAAATATCATCTCTCTCAGTTTTCTTCAAAGAAAGCAGATGCCCTCCATGAGTTGCTTTTTGCTACGTCAAAACTAAATTTTTTTTGCCATTAGGTCTAACCATGCCCTGCACCAGTCTTACTGCTCCTGCAGCTGGCTAATATCCAAAAGGACTCAGTAGGGCTGACAGACACTTCTTTCAGTGCTCTGGCAATGTGCCTTGCACCAGTACCCTGTGCTGTGCTCACTGGAATAGGTAGATGAGTTTGCAGAATCAGACCCAAGGATGAGGGTACAAAGTATTTTTGAACACACCTCCTTGCTCCTTTAGGATTATGTCAGAGGCATTTTGGCCATTCTCAGCACTGGTTTCTGGAGGCAGAGTGATTCTCTGCAACCACAACTGAACAGACTTCACCCCTTTTACCCTAGGAGCAAACAACCTTCCCTTGGGCCGTCGGAGCCATCCATTTGTGAAATCGTTGTGCAAAAGGGACACAAAAGGCAGGAGGAACTTGGATGCTATTCCAGCCCTAATGTAATAACAGAGGTGCTGCTCAGGATTGATGTACTCTGTGTCCCTCAGTCCCTCCAAGATCCCAATTAATACGATTCCATTAACTTCAAAAGGTGTTTTAAGTAGTAATGCTCTGGGCCATTAATTCTACCAACGTCAGCATGCTCTTGCTATGACATTTGCTTTAATTAGTACTATAACCCACTACTTGACTGCAAGCTGCCCGGGTAATAATTCATATGCAAGTCTCCCATAAACAGAACTTTGGGTGCTGTCTGCTAGAAACTGCACAAATTGGTACATGCTAAAAAATTACACAGGGCACAGGATTTAAAATGTTGTAAGAGAAAAGAAAGGGGTTTAATAAGATATTTCTGGAGTTACTGTAACTCATTGAGTCTCAGTTACCCCCTAGGGGTCTGTTAGGCTTCAAAACTGACCATTTATGATGTTCTGCAGAGATCCACCAAAAAGCAATAGACTGGAGAAAGCATCTCTGGAGGGCATTAGTTGGCAGCAAGCTCTAGATATCTTGTAAAATCTTTATGTGGGTTAGATTGAGCTGAAAAGCATTTGGCCCCTTGAAAATGAGAAGCAAGATCCTCATTCACCCTGAAAACAGCCCTTCAACTACTCAGACTGTCTCCTGCCAGACATTGATATGACATGCATGGCTTTGTTTCTACCTCAGTTGTAACAAAGTTGTCCTTGGGAACACAACCCTTAAGGGATATTTGCAATTTAGAATGGGGCAAGTACATGTACCCCAGGAGGACATATACTCAGAAAGAAAAAAATAGAAACAGTCCCAACATTTCCATAACTTCTTAGTTTCTGCTGTAATTTAATACAATGTCTTATGGAAGGGAAATGGGGATAAATGAGACCCAAAGATACCACTGTACAAGAAATAGGTGAGAACCACAGATACACAGGAAAACAAGCAGCCCAGGCCTGTCCAGCCACCAGACACCCATATAAGGTGTCTTCCCACTCACCTCCTGCAGTAGCAGCAGCCAGACCTCTCATCTTACTATCAAAACAAAAACAAATTTCACAGGCCAAAGGATCAAGATACTTAACATTGGGATCTCTTACAGATTTCAGCTTAGTTCATTTTTCCCCGCATCTTCTAAAACCTGAGAAGTACCAAGTACTGAAAACAGTCAGCAAAGCAAATGCCAATCTAGGCAGTGTCTTCTGAATGAGCCAGCTGCAAGTAACTTAGCAGAGAAAGAGCTGATGATGTCCTGTAACATTCAAGCTCTTGAGATAGGTACATTCTGGCTAGAAGTCAGGTCTCCCAAGAACTTGCAGTCTTGCTAAAGGGCCAGATCTCAAGCAAGGCATGCTGGAAAGGTGTCAGCATGAGGGCAATGATGACAGTGAGTTTGGGCCCAACAATCACATAGAAATATGTAGGCTGAGGGAAGGACACCGAATATTGATTAAAGACAGGAACTATAACCAAAGACGTCATCTCCTTCAAAGACGGTCTGTTTGGGATTGGCTGTAGGAAGCAACAGAGATTCAGATGCATAGCATGCCTTCTTAATGTTATCTCATTCTCCAGCAAGACAGGACAAACAGATGATGCTGGTAGCAACTCCTCTTGTAGCTAAATGAGATAGCATGGATGGCTGAGAGATGCCAAAAATGTTGTTCCTTGCTTTTTTTCAGCTAAGACTGCCAAGAAGAGAGGCACTGACTGCCAGCTAGAGTTTCTGAAGGTAATGCTACTCCAGAAAGAATTCAGATGGGACCAAAACATTAATTTCCCCCAGGACTTCATTTTTATCATCAGGGAAGAAAACGTAATACAGTCCTGCAGGCATTTGACACAGAACTGTGAAGATCTCAGTCTGACCTCTATTATACTCATGTAAATCAAGGCCTGCTTGTGCCACAGAGTCAGTGACATTGCACTGCTGCTGTATTAATAAGGCCCCAGATATCACCTTCCCTGACACACATTCTAAAAGGAAATGGCAGATGCCATGATTATAATTCACTGCCCTTTCCTTTACATGTGTAGCTTGGCCAATTCTAAAAGAAAGGATGAAAAGTCCCGAGGTCAAAGAGAAGGTTTGTGCTGGTGCCATAGCTGGAGCAGGTATTCCCCATACTAGACCAGAGCAAATTCACTGGATGAAGAGGTTAACTGAGATAAGACATCAGTCCCCAACTCCTTGCTGCAGCACTTGGATTTCACACCTTATGAGCAGTTTCCTTCCTTCCCTCCAGTTTCACAGCCTATGAATGACATGAAGGGAACCTAGCAATGCCTGCCTGTATGCTATGGGTGGGTAAGTGCAGGATTGCTGACCCCAAACCCACCCACAGCATACGACCCCAATGCATAAGCTTATCACCTGCTGGGTGTTCAGACTGGGACAGGTTCCAACCCACCAGACTCACATACTCCCCGTGCCAATGTCCTGCCTCTTTCCCACCAAGACCCTGAGAGCCTCAGTGATTCTTCAGCTTTCTGCTAGAAGATTGAGGAACAGCCCAGAAGAAGTTAACCTGTTTGCACCAGGCTGAGTGTGATGTTTCGATGGAGCATGGTGGGTTTAACAGCCACCAAGGATCAGTCATAAACATCCATTCCCACTAATGCAGTCATGAGCAGTTGCTCTCAGTAGATCTGAAAAGCAATACAGGACAGCAGCCATCAGCAGGTTAAATGAAAATAAGCAAAAGACATGGCCTTTATCCAGATTATTGCTCCAGTCCTAGTGTGTTCAGTGCTAGAAATAGCTCAGACTGAGGTTCAAGCCACAGGATTTCCAAACAGCTCCCTGACTCCTCACACTTCAGGAAGGCTGAGACTGGCTTTTGTGGCTGGATTCTTACTGCCAAAGACTTTTTCCTCAGGGGCTGGTCCAAGCCTGTGGACTGTGCTGCCTGTAGAATTTAAAAGATTTACAAACTGCCCTACCACCCCTTCCAAGCATAAGGCCCATTTCTCAGCAAGGCAGGCCATTTAATGTCACTCATGCTTCAAATGAAAAGGTTGTGCGGGGTTTTTTTAAGTTCTCCTTCTACTGCCTTCTGCTAGGGAGAGGAGAAAAGTGGAAGCATGGGAGGAGCCATTGGCTCTTCTCATTTAATCTAGGACTGAAGGGCAGACAGGCACCTCTGCACCATCAATGGCTGGTTAGAATAACCTGCAGCAAACCTCTGTTCAAGCTCAGTAACAGCACCTGGTCAAAACTACCCATAAGCATCAGGAAATTCAGCCTGGATTCTGATGAGGACAGCAATGGCCCAAATATCCAGTTTTCCACATGACTCTGGAAACACCCTACCTGCTGAGCAGTCACTAAACAGAAGTGTCACTTGTTTCAGAGACACATGGACAGCTCTGGAAGATGTCAGCTCCCATATAAATTAGTCACTAAAATGGAGAACCCAACACTGGAGAAAAAAAAAGAAAAGAAATAATATGAGAGGCTTTTCTTGGTTCATGACTGGAACAGCTACTGTCAGTTAAATTTTATTAGGAAAGATTAAAAGGAGCCTTGGAATGAAACTGCTGTGATGAAGTGGTCCCAGGGTCTCTATAACTGTGATTGGCACCATACTGATGTGTCAGGCTGACAGAGTTATGGTAGTTATTACATTGGCCCTAAAACAGACCCTTCAGCCTGAGGTAAAATGATAAAAAATGGGAAAGAATCCTCCACAAGACAGGAAAATTCAATCCAATTAGTCACAAACATGAACATTTATCTCAGCTTTTTTTTTTTTTTGGAGGTGATGGGGAGCAGACAGTCAATATTGCCAAATCAGTACATGGCTGAGCCTTCTCACAGATGTCTTTGTGGCCTGGTATGTAGGTAAGGATTGATGCATGGCCAGTCCATGCCTGCCCTCCCTTATGGAAGTGAGGCCCCTGGGCTGAGAAGCCCCTCATCAGTTCAAGACAGTGCCTGCCATGCTGGTAGTGTGTCTGGACCACCAAAACAGCATTCCAATGGGCTCCCTAAGTCAGGCTTAGCACTCGCTAAGCAGGGCCTCTGGTTTTATACCCATCTTCACTCTCAGCCCTGAGTAAGAAAGCAACAAAGGGTCCTTGGGCAGGTGCCACCACTGAATCTCTCTGGAGAGAGCTGTCACCCACAAGTCCCAAATGCCCATGCCCACGCCATCAGCCTTCACAGTGCAGCTGTAAAATCTAAATTTCTGCAGGCTGCTGCCTTTGAAATCTCTGCTTGCCCTCAAGATACCTTTTGACGGATGCAACCTACTCACTGACTGCATTACAGTACACATCTGAGCCTTATCTCCCTCCCCAAGAGACACTGCCTGCATAAGCACAGCTAACAAACAGAGGCATAATGAGCCCTTCTCACCACCCCAAAGCTGAAGGTGAGATCTCTTTTTAATAATGGGCATTTGGAAGGATTTATAGGCTCTGGTTGTCTCAATACACAAGTGACAGCATCAATCAGAGCCAGACAGCAGAGGAGGAAAGCAATATACCTGCTAGGTGAGGGGAATGCTGATGTAAGGCACAGGCAGCAGGGGCTGTGGCTGGCAAGAGCTGAGTCTTGTGCCTGTACCTTCCCACCTGGCAAGAGGCATGGGAGCTAGCAGTAAATGTGAAAGAAAAACTGCATTCTTCATTCCAAGCATGTTTGGCTTGTATTTTAGGACAGAGTAAGCCCTTCTGGTTCCATCCCTTCCTGTCTCAGGGACTCTCAACCTTCTGCTTACATAAAACCACAGGACCACATAGGCCGAAAAAAGGAGGCTTCTCCCAAGTCTGTTTGCACCCCACAGCTCCTCACTGCTGCAGAGGTAGGGCAGATGCAGAGTGCAGATCATTGCTAACAGAAAGCCCTATGATTCCTCCACCGATTTTAAGGCCAAACACATCAGGGAAAATCAATTTATTTTCTTGTTCAGAGGCTGGAAAAACAGAGGGAGTTGAGTTGCAGTAGCTGCATTCTTTAAAGACACCTTGAAGAAAGAATATACTTTAAGGCAACCAAAGATAGGCAAGCAGGAGGTAATCCCATGTTGCAGTAAGGCTATCCTGAACAATACTGCATGTAAACTCAGACAGTCTGGAGCACTAGGTTATCTGCCAGTGGAGTCAACTGGCAATCCACACTACATCTGTACTGGTCCACCACCCTTTCTGTCCCTACACATGGGAGGGGAATAACTGTAATACCAGTGCAGCAGATATTGTGCAAGAACAAGGCAAGGCAGGTGATGCTCTGAAAAGGGGCACAGGGTTGGAGATCTCATTTGTTTTCACAGTCTTTGATCTGCAGAGACAAAGCAGAGAGGAAGTCTTCCCATTCAGGAGGATTATTTTAATTCAGATTCACCCAGAGAGAACTGTTTAATTTGAGCAAGTCAAGGGTTCAGTTTGCTCCGTGCTCACCCAGTTATTTAACAGATAATACCTAACACAGTTTGAAAGGAAACTTACGCTCATTTATTTTCAAAGATTTTCAGCCAGTCTTCTGGGCAATGCTCTCAATTTAGAACTTATCTGGAAACTAGAGAAACCTATTGAGTTGGAGTTTAATTGTCCTATTCCATTAGCTACTGCATGCACGTGAACACACTGTACAGTAAATCCTGTGTTTCACTCCTGTGGCTGCTCTGCTGAAACAAGTACTGGGTAGGAAATGGGTTTTTGACCCACAGGGATTTTTGTAACTTTGAAAAATCCCACTTTAGTATAAAATCAAAGCATCTCAAATCCTTTCTGAAAAGAAATGTGTATGTACCCCAGTGGCTAAGGCTAACAGTTGGGACAGGGTGAGACTCCTCAAGTCCAGGTTGACTCCTCATCAGGCCTCCTGCAAGCAGGCCACCAGTCATTCCATCATCTCTGCTACTGGAGCTTCTTTGCACTTCATAAATATCACAGCTTCAACCAAATAGTGTCTTGAACCTATCTTTCTCAGGACTAATTAACATATCTTTTCTACAAAGTGGAATAGTTTCAACAGGACAAGACGATAAAAACCTGCCCCAAAATATCCACGAAGCCGGCACATGAAGTTGGGATACATTCATCCAGGCTCACATTCAGCAGCGGCTCACAGCCCCGACGAGTGCTGCGGCTCCCGTGCTATGTACTGCAATAGAGCATGCAAGCATTTCCCTGTATGTCTTTGACTGAAGCAGAGTTTAATCAAAACCACCTCCCTTCTGAGAAGTATTTTCTGAGCAAAACTATTTCATAAAAATATTTTCAGCCATTTCAAGCACAGCAGCTCAAACCCATTTGTTGCATTGTGCATATGCTGCAGTTTAGCAGATCAATAGACAATCTCTGCTGTTGTCACTAGCTACAGTAAGAACCTTTGCTGCTGTGGACACTCCCTTCTCTCCCCTTGCTTTTAATAACAGTTCTGCCTTCAGCTTCTCTTTGCTTCCATGCACTTTGCAGATACACATATAAACAAAGTCAGCACCTCGTTCATGGGACAGGTGAGGCAGAACAAAAAGAGGGCTGAAAATACACCTCTCTTGCAGAAGGGAAAGCCAAAGTCTGTCATTTTGGGGGGCAAACCAAGCAAGCAACAAAGACCCTCATTTTCCTTTGGCAACAACCTCAGTGAAATCCAGCCCCAGAAAGCCAGCCAGGAGGCCAGAAGCATATTATGAGCAATTGGGCTAACAGAGCAAATTTTCAAATGGCACAGGTCTGAGCATGTCCCCCTGTGTTCCACAAAGTGCAGCTGATTAATTCCTTCCACATGCCCCCTCCATCTTCCCAGCACAAGAGAGCCTGCCCAGCACCTTCCTTGTAGCCAGCACACACCTTGCCAGAGATGATGTCTGGGATTTAGCTTTGCTTTCAGTGCCACTGCATGGCCAGCCCAGGGACTGGTATGTGTGCCACTAACCTCGCATCTGCCCAGTGCAGCAGCGCTGTTACAGGTGTGCTGTCCAACTTGCAGAGCAAATTGGGAGTCACTGCTGCATCAGGGACATACAGGAGCATATTCCAGCACACAGGAGAGACTCCTTATTCATTGACATCCACAATCAATGGATAAACCAGGCTTCGAAGATGATGTTATACATGTTTTCCAGACATTTTATCACATTTGACCCTTACCAATCAAGTCCTTACAGAAGAATATCTCAATTTCCCTACCAGCACACTCAAACATAAATAACTATCATTACCAAGAAAAAAAAAAAANAAACCTCCCTGCTGCTCAGGGCGGCTGTTAAAATAAACCGGCCCCTTGCCATGCCCGCAGGGGAACAGGAGCCATCGCCCGTGAGGCTTTGACTGCATGTAGCGCTGTGAAAGGCGCCCGCCAGCGACGNCTATCATTACCAAGAAAAAAAAAAAAAACAAACAAAAACCAAGCAAACATTTCCAGACATAAAGGCCTCACAGTCACCACTAGATCTCAGGAAAGAGCTGCAGCAGTTTCTCTCTCTTCCTCCAGGGCTTTAGGGCTCATTACCAAACTAACAGATAGGCAGAGTTTGCCTGTTCGGGGTTTTATCAGAAGACAATCTATCTGCAATTCTAACAGTTTAGAATGCAGCACAAATTCGACACAATTTATCTTAACTGAAAACAGCTTCAGTATGGCTCTGTTTGTCTTACAAAGCAGATCTCCCTCCCAGGGTCATTTGAGTGACACAAAGCCCTGTGTCAGGATAGGTATGCAGAGGATGATGCTGAGCACTTGCTACTCTGAGGGGGAAAGTGAGGCAGGCAGCCCTTCTGAGGGATCACTTGGGATCCCTCAGCCCATTCAGCTGAGGATACACTCACCAGCTTCAAGTAGTTCTTTGGCTGAAAATTGCTACCTCTCCTCTGTGTTCCTCACCAAGGTGCAAGCCAAATTCTTCCTGCAGGTGAAAGCAGCAGCAGACTCTAAGTCTGACATAAGAAAAGTGCCAGGGAGTCCTCTAATCAGCCTGGGTTTATCATGATGAGGACCTGAAGCTCTGGGTGATAGCTGAGAAAAAAAAAAAAAAAAATCATAACCAATAAAACAGGCTGACCTCAGACAGTTTGAGGCTTTTTTTTTTGAGTTTTTTCAGTCAATCTGGAGCCCTTCCCTCCTCCAGGTCACACTGAATGTCTCACTTTCCTCCCTAGAAATTGTAGTGATTTAAATAAACACAATTTTTGACAAAATATGTCACATTTTATTCTGAGGCTATCAGAACAAAACCTTCTTTGGAAAAGCTGTCCCTCTTCATTTTTGGCCCAAACAATTCACTGAACTCAGCCCAGAGTCTCAAATAATTTAATTCCAAAAAGCTGTATTTTTCTGTGACTCAAGTATTCCTCCAAAGGCATTTCCCCCCATGCTGATCACCTGTGGTAAGTAATAAAAG